>VXAD01008061.1:1503380-1766991 GCA_013399195.1 Dicrurus megarhynchus
AAGAAGAAGAAGGCAAAACCCTCAGAAACCGCAGGATCCCTGGTCAGAGATACCGGACACATGTGTCCAGTCAAACAGCCTGCACCAAAAAGAAAGGGGCCACCTCTCACCCCGCCCCCAGCTCCCTCTGGAAACCCCGGCCTGGCTCCCATTCATCACAATAGCCTTAGAGCCAGGGAGGATGGCGGGTAGGGCGGGGACAGGAGCCACGCCAGGCATGAACAAAACAGATCAAAAACCCCAAAAATGGTAGGGGATAACAAACCATCTGTAAGACACAGCCTCAATGGTGTTTTGTGACAGTAATTTTCAGCAGTTAACAATAAGATGCACAATTTATTTGATCAGGTTTTGGGATTTTGTTGGGAGGGAGTTGACCTTTACTTTCATTGAATAGTGTCTTGTCCCTCTGTGAAGGGATGAAGTGGAGGATGCCCTGTCAGTCAGTAGGCAGCACCACCCTTTTCAGATTTCTTACCACCTGGAAGGCTTTACTGATTCCTGAGAGTTTTGAGAACCCTCTTGTGCCATTGGTGTGGGGGAGTGGTTTTAATACCTTTTAAAAACAGCAGGAGCTGTTCCAGATGATTTCCTACTGCTTACTGATACAGTGACGATAGAACCTTTGGAGAATTATTTTTTCTGCTCTTACACACTGCATAAAGGTTTTCATTGAGTGATCCACAGTTGCTCTTGGGTTTTTTTTCCTTCCTTGTTACAGTTAATTTAGAACACAGCTTTATGTATGATCCCTTTCACTATGCATTTAATCTGCCTTACTGTTGCCAATTCACCTTTTTCTTTCGATTCAGTGAAGCTCTTCAAAATCTTTTCTAGTTTTCACTCTACTTATTTTGTATTGCTTTCGAATTTTCCTCTCATATTTCTCTTCCCAGTTCATTAATACGTACATTAAATAAACTAATCCTTCTGCAGGTCCTTGGGACAGCCAAGTTGACATGATGAAAAGTAACCATTTGTTCCAATTATTTATTTTTATTAGCTACTTTCTATAGCCCATGATAGTACTCATTTCCTTAACAGCTTCTGGTGAATTGCCCTGCCAAAAACTTTTCAGAAGTCGACATAAATTATATCACCCTGCTTCCCATTTTCCACCCTACTGGCAACCTGGCAAATGCTCCTTGATTTGGGAAGGAGAACTGACCTTGCCCAGTCTTACTGGCTGTGTGTGACAGCTACTGGGATCTTTCAAACTAGGCACCAAATATGCTATTAAAAATTCCCAAACCAGCAAAATACATGGTCGGATTTAAATGCATAAGTACTCCTGATGATGTCAATGAAATTTAAAGTGAAGGCACTTTAAAGTGTATTTTGGCCTTTGAATTTTGAGGAGTTTGAGCTCATGTAAGAATGCTTAAAAAGTTACCTGCTTCTTTAAGACAACTTGCATATCTAATTACAGTTGTGTATAAAATTTTGGGGTCTTTTGTACTGTTTCTAATGAAGTTTTTTAAATTATTTATTTTACATTATTTGTAGGGAAGTTCTGATACAAAATGTATCTTTGAAATGCATCAATTCCCATATTCTAGAATATTTTGTTTAATGAAGAGCTAAAGTGTCACAAAGAACTGTAAGGTCAAATGAGCCTTTCCTTTGTCCCCACAAGAGCTAAAGAATGGCCTCCAGCACCCCTGATTGAATAATCCCTGTCAGAGAGCTCTAGTTCCGTGGAAAGCTGCTTTGCCTGAGCAGCCAGGTGTTCTCTCCTGGCCCAAGAGCTGATCTCTGCAGCTCCTTTCAAACAGTTCTTTATGATGGCTTTTGCATTCTCCAAATCCATCACTTGTGTTCTGTATTTTGCTCCCCTTGCATTCTGTGGGCAAAAGTAAGAGATCTTTAAATCTCTGCCTGGTTCTTTTCTGAAAAGCCCATACTCAGCAGCACTGCCAAGGTCAGAAATCCCTCGAGTCCTGCTGTGTGATACCCAGCACATGCAGAGTGGAGGAAACTACAAAGAGGAGAGATGAGACTGCCAGAGTAAGAGCAAACAGAAACTGGTGAAGAAGGGTCAAAATCAAATTACTAGGTTTTTTCTTAATATTGCCCTGCAAGCTTGAGAGAAGCCACATTTCTGATACAGGGGTCTGAAATGTCAAGTGGAAGAAACTTGAAATACTCTTCACCAAGTCCAACAATTTCCTTAACTCCCTCAGTATTCACACTCGCACAGAGGATGCCAGTGTGATTCTGCCCCGTGTCCCATTATTATCACAGAAACCAATTTTAATTGGGATCAATGCCACACTAAAACCAGGCTGAAATTTTACAAATTACAAATGAAGAAAGTTTCAGAGAAAAATGTCCAATTTGTTGAAGAACAGAAATTTTGTTCCAAACATCTTGGGTTTCAAAACTTTCTCCAAATCTTAGCCAAGGTCCTAAGGCTGTGTCCCTGGGGACCGGGAGCAGTGTGGCAGTCTGCTTGGCAGGACTCCCACATTTAGCTTGGAGGCAGCCAGCTATGCCAGAGGTTTCAGGCAGTCTGCCACTGAGTCTGGAAGTTGAAAGTCTGGCATGCTCCATCAGCACTCGCAGGGCTCACAGGCACTAGATGTGGAACAAAGAGGGAGCCTGGAGGACCTGGTTTGGCTCCCAGAAGCTGTGGCTCCTGGGCAGCCCTGTTCAGAATCTGAGGAAGCAGACATTTGTGTCAGCTTTGAGATTGCCTGTATGGAACCCAAATGAATGTCAGACTCATTTCACAGCTAAGTGTAAGACTGCACAGAAAATATGTATAGAAATTTTAGGTTTGTCTTGAGATGAAGCCTAGATTTGTAAAAGTCAAAAATTCCCTACAATTTGAAAACCTAGCTGTAGGCCCAGCTCTGCTACCAGTGTGGGCCTATGCTTGAAGGTCTCCAAAACCCACCAACCTGAACCAGTATTGTTTCATATTATGATAATGTTTAATCACCAGTGCATTGAACCAAGCAATATAGACAGTAATGTTTAAACTAGAAGTAATCAAATAATAGTTATTTTGTTTGTCTGTCCATGCCAGTTCTGTTCAAACAAATAACAGCTATTCGAAAAACAGCTTTTGATGACTCCTTGAATGAAATTCCACCAGTCTGTTTGGTTTTGTGTATAAATCACTTGGGTACAAGTGTTTCTTCAAGCTCTAGACAAAAATCCCACCAGGAAGCTCTTTACCCCAGAAGGATGAGCGTGTACCTGCAGGTGTGTGTATAAAATGATCAGTGCACCCCACTGGAGGCCTGGGACCTTGTGGAAGTTGGGACAGATCTTTAATACCAAAAACTGTCTTCTACCTTCTACATGTCCTGCCATAAGGAGAACAGAATCGTCTTTACTGACAGTTATTTAAGGGTCTGCAAATTGGAAAATACTGTAAAACTCTGTGAAGAACATCCATTTATGGTCCCAGAAGCTAACAATACTGTTCCTTCTGATGATATTTGTTGTCTTCTGTTATTACATTTCTGTTTCTCTCCAGATATTGTAATTGAGAGTGATTGTTTTGTCAAGTTTCTTGACAGCATCAAAAAACATCCACTTTTAATTTTATCTTTCCTTTTTCTACATCGCTCTATTTCTGTACCATCTGCTGAAGAACTTCTGCCTGTCATGTATCACTAACCACTGTTTTTCTCCATTACGAAAATCTTTGTAGTCTCATGGTGCCCTTGATTTAAATACTCTCTGTGACTTAGTCACTGCTTCCGCTTAGTTTTTTAGCTTATTCTGTTTCATTAATTCTGAAAGAATACTGGCAGTAAAAGACAAGCAAACATGCTTGCTCTCTCAGTTTGGATAAAAACTCATTGCTTTTAGATATCTTACAGATGCTGCCTTAGCTGGAGAAGTCTGAAATTATTAGTAAATTATCAACAGAACACAGCTTTTAAGTATGTACAGTATTAACCATTACCCACAAGAAAGACAGAAAAGAGGCGGTTAAAGGCTATTGGGAAGACTGAGGAATGCCAAGCTGCTTTACCAGGGAGAATGAGGGAGCATGGCTTATTTCACCTAGAAAAATTAAAGCCTCGGTTCCATCATCCTTTCCGTTCAGCACAAATGCATACTGCTAATAAAAGCAGCTGTCCAGCTCTCCTTCCCATGACATCCTAATCGTTATTCCCATCCCTCCCTCTGTGCCAGTTTTAGTACTCTTGAGGCTACAAGGTGAACCTGATCTGTTTGAAAATTAACCGGTTTTGCAGGGTGACTTTTCAGCCAGAGCAGATCACCAGGCCAAGTTCGTGGTGTGGCTGCTCATACCAGTACTGGGATTGCTGTGGAGGGTGGTGGCAAAGGAACTGCACCATTAAACTGGCTCTGATGGAACACTCAGAAAAGATGTATCTGAAAATAACAGTAGCTTGAGGTGTCCTCTACCAGTGGGCAGAAGCAGTGGAAGGAGATGTGGAGCTCCAAGTCCCCCAAAGCACTGAGGGTCAGTCCCATCTTTCATCTCTTTCCTTTCCCACTCTTTGTCTGCCTCAGCTTTTTAGAATATAAATTTCTAATATGTTTTCTTTAATGCCTGGTAGAATAGAGCCCCAGTCTCAGACCCTTTGGCAGTGGTGGAGTAATGTAGAAGATGCAGGGGTGGGCAGCTAAAATGAAGAGGAATACAGGAATAAAAGAGGCTTCAGTTAGGAGACGGGGTGGCTGAGGGGGGAGCGTGATCAAAGTTTACAAAATCACCAAGGCCTCAGATATACTAAATGCAGAACTGTTGCTCCTGAAATCACTCGATAGCAGAACTAGGGACCACTCACTGAAACTGCTGGAACATCAGATAACAGCACAGATGAAAGAAAATTCTTCTCTGTGTAGTGGCTACCCATCTTCTCAAACTTATACCACAGGAGGCTGTGGAGACAGACAGCATCAACAGGCTCAGAAGGGGATTAGAGAAATCCATGAAAAGGTCCACAAGCAAACACTGAAGGAAACAGGAGGGATGAGCCCTCTCATATTTCTGTACAACACTTAGGGATGATACTATGGGAAAGGCCTGCAGAAAGCAGCCAAGCTTGCATTTTCTCCTTAAATAGCATCCTTTACTGCCATCTTTTACTGCCATTCTTGGAGAAGGATTACTGCGTGCAGCAGTGGTCTGGGAATATCTTAGGTTCCCTTAAAAAAAATTGAAGCTTCTTATAAATATAAATGTTAGTTTAGGTATTCCACAAGTTCTACTGCTGATTAAACACAAAGTAATAATTAAACTCCCAGTAAAGGAAAGAGTATTTTCTCCCATTCTGTTTCCATTTTGTACTTAGACTGAGCATCAAATACTTACTTACTCTTAAGACAGTAAACCACACTTAGATGTATCTAAAGCTTCCTTAGTTAATTTGTGACATCCTTGATTTGTTTCATGTGCAGTACAAATTGCTTTGAGTCTTTGTATGTCTCTTTTTGCTTGTCACAGTAATTTTTCATGTGACATACTCAGGTGCTGCTCCCCTCGTGTGCATTGAGCAGATGCTGACTATTGAGCCTCATGCAGGGACAATCCCAATGGCTCCAGTGGCTCCAGAGCAAACCTTCAGAAGCTCCACCACCTCCATGCAGCAAAATTGGCCTGGTTCCACATCAGTGTTGTCTTTGGAGTGTGCTGATCATTTTCTCCAGTTTATCGGATTAAACAAGATTACAGGGATGCACTGGAGACATGGAAACAACAAGCTATTCACTATATATTGTTCTGTTAATGATCCACTTTTGGAAATGGCACTTTTTCATTTATGTTTCTCTCATATTTAATTTAGATCTTTCCTCTGGTTAAATATCTTTCAGCTGGCTTCCAGATAGTTAAAATACTGTGATAAACTCTATAGTTTTTTACATCATATATTCATTTACAAACTGAATACATAAAGAAGAATAAAACAAACCAAAAAAATGACTGTGAGGCTTTTTGTTGGGCTGGATTATCTGAGTGAATTAATCTTCTACTATTCTCTTACCATCTGTATTTAAAATAGATGTGGCATAATCTTCCACACTAGGTAGATAATCAGTACAGTTAGTCTGACACATCTTCCACTCAATGGGCATTTGTGCCTCTGATTTTATAAGTTCTTCACACTTTTTTGGGAGTTTGAAATCACCACAATTCAGAAGCTTATTGCTGGTTAAGCACTGAATAGATAAAAATGCAATATTTAATAGCCTGCCTCAGTCAAATAGTTAATTAGTTTCAGTACATTATTCCCAATGACACTGGTGTTCCATTAGTAATTTCACAAGTTGATTTCTGTTTGTAAGAATACATGTCAAAATAGATGCAGTAGCAAAATCTTAGGAAAAATAAGAAACGTGCTGAAGGAAATTATTCATAACATTTAAGTTTCAAGCACATGGTAATTTCTACACTTGTAGACACTTCTTGTCAAGAAAACAAATTTCCAAGTCTTCTGGTTCCAAATTATTTTTTTTAAGTGATGATCTAATGGAATTTGCCAATGTTTGCATTGCACCAGGTAAATCCTCTGTTCAGTATAACCCAGGCAATGCTTTAGATGGTGTCTCTTAATTCAACAACAAAAAAGAGTTTTCTGATTGACTGAACAGACTCCTGGGCAAAGGTGGATTGCCATGTGTAGATGTGTGAGTACCCACATGCACACACCACATGAGACCCAGTCACACACTGCTGAGCACTGGCTGTATTTTCACATCGCATCTCCTAACTGGAGTGCACATACAGGATTTCACACACTGTGAACAATTCCACAGGCCACTGCCAACTGTGAGGTGTCAGACAGATCAGTTACCTACGTAAGCATCAAGCTGAAACATAGCTAATCCAAAATGAGGGTAAGTGATTTTGGTTTAGAGTCATCTGTCATGAATTCACTGTTCAATGCTATTCCAACAGAGCATTTTTAATTGAATGGTGATCACTTAAACTATAAAATTTAAATCCGTGTTCTAATATTCATGTTGTCTGCCCTTTAAAAATTCCTGGCTATTTGAAACCAGGAGCTGGAACAGGTCAGCTTTGGCAGGAGTAAAGAACAGAACAAACAAAGGTGTTTTCATTCAGCTCTCTGTTGGCCTTTCTTAAAAATGGTGCATTGTGGGCTGGTGTCTATTTAAACAAAAACCAGTGACTTTTAATCTCTGTCCCTCAACAATCTGTCTCTGCTTTATTTTTAATGGCAATAGTGTGAAACATCTGTAATTAGAAAAGGATTATTGCATACAAATCTTGTAAAGCTCCTTCAACACCCCCGCTCAGCACTGTTACCAATCGTCATCTATTGCCTATTACAGAAACACTGTAACCATCAGCAAGGGAATGGTTTGCAGTTCATACACAGTGTAAGTCAGAAAAAACTGTCTTTTAAAACTGACTTACTATTACTCTCACTTGTTTTTAAGGAGGAATTACATCTTTCTTCTCATAATTCTTCTTTTTCCCTACTGCTGGATACTCTCCAAAATGGCATCAGTTCCTTGGGTCGAGAGGTTGTCTGATCAGAGAACAAAAAGTTCTGCACGTTGGGAGTACAGAATAAGAACAATGGCTTGAGGCCACATTTGACTAGCCAGGCACATTTCTTATTTATTTTGTCTTACTATATTTTGTTGTTGTTGTTGTTGAAGCTAACAGAGAGTATCACTCCACTTCTTTGATGGTATAGAGGTAATTATGCTTCGATTCTTTCCATCTGCAAGGTTCTTCTCTGGCCAATGGAAGCTTGAATCTACACAGCACTGTGAAAAGGAAACTTGATGGAGAGAAAGATTATGTCTTCGATAAGAGACTGAGATACAGTGTGCGACAAAATGAAAGTAACTGCCGCTTCAGGGACATTGTAGTCCGGAAAGAAGATGGTTTCACACATATTTTGCTGTCAAGTCAGACTTCAGAGAACAATGCACTGACCCCAGAGGTAAGTATTTAGCCCTAAAAGCCAAAGAAAGTCATCCTAATGTGTGGGTTATCTTGCAAACACTGCACTTGAATTCGATTTTATGTATTTTTTTCCTAATTGATGATTTTAGAAAATAAATCTAGAGTACAGACATATCTAACTTTTTCACACTTGGGATTCCTATCCAAAAGAATGCAATGGAAATTAAATTTTAATTCCCATGTCTGACAAAAAAAATTAAAAATAACAAAAGGAATGGCAGAATCAGTATTTCCAGCATGGAGTTGTGTGAAGCAGCTTTTCACATGTTGAAGTTACTGATATTTACTATCCTTAGGAGAAATCTGGTCTCTTTCCTTTTACTAATTTAAATGGTGCTCCAGTTGTATACAGAGAATTTCAGTCTATATCCTGAGACAGCCGTTCTAAATTCTATCTTGATCCCTAATTGCTTGTTCTCTGAATCACTGTATGAGTCCTTATTTATGAAATCTTAACCAATTAGGGGCTCTATCCTCAGCTGAATTGCATAAAATCATACAACATATAAAATATATTAATGAATCCCCTTGTTCCAAACATAAGGGCAGCTTGTACTTCCCCAGTACATACATGGATCACTGGAAGGGCTGAGGAGCTTTTCCTTCCGTTCCCTGTTGCTGCAATGCCCTGTTATACCATTCCCATGTCAGAAAAGGGGTGTCCATAAGTGCTTGCATCAGGATGGATGTCCTGGAGAGAAGAGAGCATGCCTGAGCCCTGTTCCACGTGGGCAGTAATGGCCTGATGGACAGGGGCTGCCATGGATCACAGAGGGAACACCAGGAGCTGCCTCCCAGCACCAGTCTGGCCTGTCTGAGCATCCTGCAGGCAGAGTTCCTCCAAGGGCTGCCCTCACTGAGATCTCGGCCTTTTCTGCCCCCAGACACTCCGGCACAGCTCTGTCCAACACAGCAACTTCAAGACTGTATGAAATACCCATTTGAGCACCACCTGAGGGAAGAGTAGATTGTAGCTTTGAGGAATCATTTTATTCAATAAGAAAATTAGTAACTTTAACGTTAATTACTTACAACTGGCAGGTATGTGAGTCCCCTTCCCAAATGCACACATACACATGGGCACTAATACACTGAGTGGTGTTAAATGGCTAAAACTGATGGTACATAACATTTATCACTCCTGTTTTTTTAACTACCTAATATTTAGAAGGACTATCTTGGTAATTACCACAGAACACCAAACACTCACTTTTAACACTAATTCCTTAAAATGCATTAGATTGCACTAAGTCCATCATTCCATCTCTGTCTTAATTACCACTAATTGACACTGCAGATAATTTAAGTGAAGGATCTCAAGGGCCTGAAAAAATATGAAATCATGGACTTACTGTGTTCAGTCAGAACAGACATACATTTACATTGCTGGCTGTACTGTTCCACATCAGCAGTGTTCAGATGCTCTAACCAGGGGATTAATTCAGGATCTGCCAAACCAATCAATTTCATCCTTTGAAAGTTTTCAATACGCCAGGAACCCACCTCTGTGGGAGAATAAATGATAAGCATGTAATAGTCCTCTCCCTGCATCACCAGTGTAGACTCTTTCTAGAACCTTTATTGTATTGCTCACTTGAAAACCAGGAAATACAACTTAGAAAACCACTTTACTGACCAGGATGGTCAGGAATTAATCAGGTAATGAGTTCTCCTCATGGAGATTGTCTGTTTAAACCTCATCCAAGCCAAGTGCAATCGCAGGCTCTTGCCCTTGGAAGACTCATGGCTGCAAATGTGAAACGGCTTCTTTGGCCTCAGTCCAGGCTGCTGCCCATGATCATTCACACCACAAAATCCAGCACCTCCAGGATTGGCAATTTCACATTCTTGCTGGCAATTACAGCAAAAACCCCGGGAACCGAAAGGAAGAATGTGTTGAATGACTTGTCCCTGCAGTTTGTCACCCCTAGCCATAGGTGAGACAAACTGACAAAGTGTTTTAGGGAGGTTCAGAACATTTTCAGTTTTGATGCCTTTTATCCACAAACACACAATTCCTACAAAATGAAGAAAGTGTGTTTTATTTTGTGTAAAGAAATGCTAACTTCAAGCTGTATTAGACATTCAGTAAATTATGTTTGCCAAATAGCAAATGAATCATGTATTCAGAGCAGGTCTACTTGAAGTGGTTAAATAGTGGCCTGGTTATACCCAGCCATCTACATTAAGGAAAGAAAAGGTGTGCACTGCAAACAATCATTTTAAACTTTTAAACTTATGCTTATAAAAAATTCCTCTCACCCCTCAACAGCTATGTTTCCCTTTGTGCTTTATCGGACTCTTCAGACGAAATTTCTTAGTTATGTTCAACCATTGGCCTCTGATATTTATGCCAATTTGATTAAAATAATAAAGAACTTACTTATGCTAAAAAAAAAAATGAAAGTCTAGAGAAGTCTACCTGACTCTTCATCCTGTGTTGTTGGTAACCCCATTTTTGCAGGTGATTTTAGCATGAAATGTGCCAATGCTCTTTCCAGCAGCCTTTGCACTGATTGAAGTTGGCTCAGTGCCTCTTTAGTAATTGAGTTTTTTCTACAAAAATGTTCAGGGCACTATAGAAATTCTTTCTTATTTTTTACAAGAGCTTATAAAACTTCCAAGACAGTGTCATGAAACAGCACAGCTTGTACTTATTTCAGTATCTTAGGCTTGCTACTTTTAAAATTTGTTTTTAAAATATATTTGTGAAATATTTCACCATTATAAAATCCATTAAGGCATTTTTTCTTGTGAGACTTTTGCTGCTTCTGAAGCTCTTTCTCCAGTGATGCTGCTGCTGTTTTAATTCAGCACATCTCAAGGATCCAAATTCTGTTTCAAACTGCTGTTTTTATTTAACACTATTAACAGAGCTAGGAGTTAATATTCCTCTGAATTAAAAGCAAAACATTCCCTAAAAAGCCAGAGTTTCCATCGAGGAGTGACAGAACTACCTCAAGTACTTTCTCATACACAAGAATCAGGTTTCAAATTTCTGGCCATGTGAATTACAGGGTTTAAAGTTCTGCCAGGTGCATTTTGGAGCACTGGTTTGCCTTCACTTTTCCTAACTTGGAAATAATAAAAAAGAGGCAGGTACAAGTTTATTGTTCTCTCTGGTTCTCCTCTCACATAACAGTAAATTGTGGGTTTGGACCAGTGCTTGTGCCTTAGAGGTTCCCAAGTCCTTTAGGTGCCGGACAGAAATGACTTGGAATCTGTTTGCACAGTCAGTAACACAAAGTTTATTTATGTAAAAAAGCACAAGTAGGGAAGAGGTTCTAAGAACAATGGAATGGCTTTAAAATTTGGGTTTACAGTAATATTTACAGAATAATTACCTTTAAGAATATCACAGTGAGTCCTCAGAGACTCAGAGAAGTTAAATTTTTTAACTAGTGCTTCTATTTATGTGAATAAGAGACTTCTGTTCAGGATATTTGGTGTAATTATGGTGATACATTCCCAGCTCTTTGATTTTCCCAGAATGTAACAAGATGGAAAGCAAAGGGCACCAAATGCCTTTGGAAATTCCCTTCGCCCAGCAAAAGGCCCTAAAATAAGCTCTTAGAAGTTTAATGAAGTTTTTAACTGGTTCATGTTTATTTTGCAAAACAAGATGTCCTGTTCAAAACTAACCAGATTATTTTCTTGACAGGATCAAAAATATAAGCAACTTCTGAGAAGGTGATAATTTAATTATATATTTACATTTCAATAAAACAGTAAGTGAAGCACTAGGGCTGGTCTAAATTTACAATCCAATCAACTATCATAACCTAAATAGCTGGCCCATACTGTTCTGTAAACACTTCCTCAGAAATTTTCATCAAATGCATTCAAATAGAAATACTGTCCCCACAACTGAAAATTACCTAAAAGGCCATAAAAAAGCTAATTAATAAAAGCATGGATCTGGAGAATATTGCTAAGGAGCTCTGGAAATAGTAGTATTAGATCTGGTCCACTAGAGAAAATAAAATTTAATTGGACAAATGCCATAGTTATAGCAAAATGGGGAAAGGTTTAAGGACTATGGATGAAAGAAAAAGAGTATGGAATCTGACAAAGGAATGTAACTAAAGACAGGTTGTATCTCTGTATTTGAGAACTGAATTCATCACCACATTAAATAGAAATTTGTTCTTAAAAACGGAGCAGTTCTGAACTAAAATTATAATTACTTTACAGTACTGCAATTTAATACACACTTTGGCAACCCAGCAGACAAACCAGCTCTTTTATCATTATTTTCCTGTTTGTAGCTTCCCTGTAATCATAGAAATAGCTGGAGAGAAGTACCCATCCCCACACAACCCATAACCCATGGGGAAAGCCAAGGCTCCCGGAAGCAGCAGTGAACAGCGGTTGCTGTAACCAGGCTGAGTGACAAGGGGAGCTGGGGAATTTTGCACTGCACCAGCAAAGGAACCATGGCATAGACCAAGGGAGTGAGAATTGACTTGGCTGGCATTGCTGGATTCCAATGATCCTCCAAGTACCTTTGGATGATAAAGTTAATGACAAACTTTGAGCTGCTTAGAAGAAAACGCATTTTGGAGTCTGAAAATGCTGATACATAATGGTTTCCTGCTTTCTTTTGATAGAAACAAGTGGAGCAGTTGAACTAAATTTCCCCTCCTGCTCAAAAATAGTAACCAAAGCCTTCCCACTTTCAACCATATCAGAAATTGATTCTTAATAACAGACTTTCAATGTCATCCTCTCCAGAACAGTGAAAAAACAGTGATGGCAGAATACTGGCTTTTTCCTACAAAAAGTGTAACCTCTGCTCAAAAATTTGGATGGCTTTTAGATGGCTTTAGTCATCCATATCAGTGAGGGGTGAGATAAAAAAGAGGCAAGTTTTTAACAGTAATGATGCGTACGAAGGAGAGCACTGCTAACAGCAAAGAGGTGGCACATACGCAAATACCACTGGAAGAAGGGGAATAATAAACTTGCTGAATGGAGTATCATGTAATCATATTTAATGTAACATTCCTCACGGGATAAAAAATGTTTGACTGGTATTCCCTAATTTTATTTATACATTCACCCTAAGAAAGAGCAGATTCTGAGATCTTTTAAAGTGAATTAAGACGACAACATTGCATTTACATGGAACTAGGAAAACCAAAATACATATCTTTTTTTATTTTACTATCTACCACATTCTAAAGTTTCTCTTTTAACATTGAACAGAGGTTTTAGGGGGTTTTCCCCTTTGTTTCCCCATTATATGTGAAGTATTGCTGTGTTTCTCCCAGCTGAGGGCTGAGACAGCCTCTGAGACTCTCAGAATGAACAGTGCTCCTAAAATCGCTGATGACATTTTTATACCTGCATAAGAATTTCAAATACACTTCCAAATTCTGCAGCTTTTAATTACTTCACTTCCACCCACTGTCACACACTCAGTATTACAGGCATTCTGAAGTGCTCTTGCAGAAGTGAAGCATCTAAAAGTTCACCACCTGCTCTCTCATGCCCAGTCCCAGCAGCCAGTAATACTCATCTTCACACAAACCCATGGGGAAAGCAGCACAATCCACAGGATTTCTATTAAAAGCCTACCTAGGGTGGCATCAACAAAACTTCAGTGTTTAGGGACATTTCTTAAACAAGGCACTTCAGAGATCTAAAGAAGTTTTGGAAACAGAAAGTAGTGAACAGAAATAATCACAGGCTAAAAATCTTGCGTTCCTCTCACATGGAAAGTCTATTTAAATCCCCAGCCACATTTAGCTCTCTCTTACCTAAATTTACACCAGCAGCAAATCTTTTGGTGCAAAAGAGAAAAATTTGAGTCAGCAGGACCCTGTCTATAGGAAATACTTTGACACATGGGTATGATTAAGGATAGGAGGTGTCACACTAGTTGAAATCATGGCCCTTGCAGTGAGGAGAAAATCATTATAGAGGAGAGGGGTCTGAAATGAGTTACATCGCACAAACCACACCTAATTGTGACCAAACAAGAAGTCGCCCATCAGAAGTTTATGAAATAATATTTCCTTTTAAAAATCATTAGAAAACAATTCTCTGCTCAGGTGAAAGGCCATTTTCCTACAATGCCAGCAGCTCAGTTCTGTACAGATTTTTATTAGGTTTGATTTATGGTGCAATTAATAGCTTGATCCATTTGTAAAACACTGTCAAAATGTCTCTTTTTCAAGGGACTTTTTTGCTTTAACTTTTGTAAACGGTAAAAATGTCACTGACAACAGGAAAATGAATAATATATTTGTCATGTTGATGTATATGATGTCCTCTTGTCTTGCTTTGCTCTGGTTGAAGTCATATAAACCAAAGTAGTTGAGGAACCGAATACTTACAAGCTATTGAGGTTAATAATAGGCTTTTGCTGTGATAAACATGTTCCCAATGATACAGTGATGTACACTGAATGTACACAGTGAAAACAAAAAAGTGATATTTGAAATTATTAAATTGCAATCAAACAGCATAAGCTGGGTAGAATTTCCCATACAAAAAGAACAGCCTAGTCCTAAAACGTCTTTGAGTTATTAAGCATCAACAAAGCACTGCCAAATATAAAACATTTTGCAAACTCTCAGTGTTACCATTCTAATGATTCTAATATCATTCTATATTAAAATTATATATAATTGATGTAAGTATTGATAGTGCCCAAAATTTAAGTCTCTCAAAATCAATAAGGTTTGTAAAAGTAGGGAAATGATATTGCCACGGCATGCATGTCGAATTGTTTACTTTTCTTTATCCACAGATCATGAAGGAAGTTCGGAGAGCATTGTGCAATGCATCAGCTGATGACAGTAAACTCTTACTTCTCAGCGCAGTGGGAAGTGTATTCTGTAGTGGCCTAGATTACTCATATTTAATTGGCAGGTTATCCAATGACAGAAGAAAGGAAAGCACTAGGATTGCAGAAGCTATAAGGTGACCCAAGCTTACCTATGATCTCTAAATTATGAAATGCAGTGTGTGATTATAAAGATATTTTTCAGGTCCAAAAATGTTGTATATTTAAATGTTGATTGCATTCTAATTATAGTCCTGCAAATTTGTTTAGTAAAAAGAAACTTGGACCTTTCCGTATTAGATAAGAAAGCACATTTATTCCAGTGCTAATATCCATAGGGATTTATTTTATTCCAATTCTCTGTATTTAATATTTCAAATCATTCCTCCAAATTCAAATACAACTTCGTTGTTGTTTTTCCAAATTCAGTATTGCTTCATGTTCTAAAATGGTTCCTGAAAGGCAGATCTTTTACTTGTTTTAATGTTCATCATTTTAATGAATTTCAGTCCAAATGGGAATCCATGGCTTACTCATATTCTGTTGAAATAGCACTCTGCCACTGTATTTCAGAACCGTACTAGAAGGGTCTCCACTCTTCTTCTTAAATTTAAATTACTTAATATATATGTAAATGTAGTTTTATTTTTGTAACTAAAATGTGACTTTCCTTATATATATATCACATCACCTTAATAGAATTCCAGGGTTTATGACATGCAAATCAATCTGCACAACACATCACCAAATATTCCCTTACCCACAAGGTAGATTTTCCAGTATAAATCAACATTATTCTGCTAAAGCCAATGGTATTTCACCAGTCTGTATCAGGAGAGGATTTGGTCCCTTTTTTTTCTCCTCGATTTCCTACAAATAATTATTATTCTTCTGAGAGTTTTAAAACTTTATGCAACAATTCTATGAAGGAATATTAAAGCATTTTTTTTACAAGAGATCTCTACTTGGGATTTATTAGTATAACATAAGATCAGGTTTAGTTATTACACAACATATATTACCCACCAATTATCTTGGTTACAACTACTGCAGATCAGTTTGGATTCTTGGTTTAAAACTTTGGAAATTCTCAAAGTAGCAATTATTTTGAAAGAATTTAAAAGATACTTCTTAAAGGTAATAAGTTACAATCTGTTTATAAGATCCTAGCTATGCTTGAATATCATGAGTGATATTTTTAAAAAGTTAAACCCTTTGAAGGACACATCCTCATTTAATTTTTTAAATGTGAGGGGGTTTTTAACGATGTGGAACCAAAAAAAAAGTGAGGGAAGAAAATCACTGTTCTTGTTTGAAAACAAAGGCACACTCACAGTCCACCAAAGATACAAATTTAATATTATTCTTGTAAAAATTGTGCAGTTAGGTATTGTTGTATATGTTTACATTTATTTGCACACATCTAAAATACAGGTATACTTAGCAATTCAACATTTAAATGAATATAAGCCAGACTGTGATACTCAGTTTTTCCACCCTTGGACTTACAGAACACTCTTGAAATACTGGTACAATGTACTGCTCCTTGTCAAGAATGTCGGCTTCAGGCCCACTGAAAATAGATTTTTATTGTACTTCTGGAAACAATACCCTACGTTTTCCATTTAGCACTCTGTGTGCTTTCTGTGAACAAAGGACTCAACTCATGGAAAATACACTGTAATAAGAGAAGAAAAAATGTCCATTGCTTTTTCAGTGGTTTGGATGTCCTAAAACTCATCCATGGATCTCTGCCTCCACTGCTTTACATCAAGTTAGACGTGTATCAAAATGAAATTGAACTCTTGGTTACCATGTGTTTCCACTTTCCAAAGCGTGGCTCTCGTATACCAGTCACACGTTACAACTGAAGTTTCAACCCCCATCAAGTCTCCTCTCCCATGAAGGGTTTATTCATTGGTGCCGTGTCCTCGGCCACTGCTGGCGGCGTTTGCAGTGAACGGATGTGTGGCACTGCAGCTCCTCTGCAGGCACTGGTCACAGATCCATTACAGATCCATCACAGATCCACCACAGACCCACCAGCCTGAGCTGCCACCATCCACACGCCCTCCCAGAGCAGGGAAAAGGCAGACAGGCTGCAGAGTGTGGCCTGCAGAGCCCTGGCATCAACGCACTCCCTGGAAGGCATTCCCAGCACTGAGCTCACACCATCAGCTGGGCAGCATTGTGGCACCCGAGCCACACCATTCTGGGTGTGCTCAGAAGAAAACAGGCAAGGACAAATTTACTTGTTCAGCTTCTTTACGGCCCTGGATGTACTTCCAAGCACTGATCAGCAGCTAGAGCCTGAAACGGTGCGGAGGTGTCTGAGCATCCCAGCGTGTATTTGGTGGTCAGCTTCCCAGATATCCTCTAGCAAAACCAGCAGCCTTCTGCAGACACATTTTCCTATCTTTAAGCATCTAGATCTACAGCATTTGCAACAACAGCTACAATCTGAAATCCTTTTCAAAGACTGCTTTGAGTTGAAACAAGTATCTTGTAGCCCAGAAACTCCATGTGTGAACTTACAGTTTGGAGACATGAAAATGTGCCAGGTTCAGGGTACAGAGGTGACCCACTGAAACAACGCACCAAACAGGAAACAAAGATAAATGGAGTGCTGGTCACTGCAGCTTCTGGAGACCAAAGGCAGGCATTTGCTCCCCTCATAATCACCCAATATTGTAGCCTTCCACTCCATCCTATACGTAGCATGTTCCACACCCATCCGTTTTACCATCGTCTATGCTCCCCATTCTTCCCTCATGACAGAGGCTCGCTGTGCCTTCTCAATGTTATCTTCCACTCTCTCCCCATCTCCAGGTCCTCCCTTCCTTACTCACTCATATGAAGACTTCCTTCAACCCTTCCCCTCCATTAATGTGTTCTGCTTTGTTCTTCCTCCACATTATCTGTTTCCTCTCCACATCCCTAATTGCTTTTCCATATTCACTTCCAGTCTCGTTTATCACCATGATTCCTGCTTTTCTCCACAACACTGTTTTTATCTGCCTCCACATGGTCCTCAGATTTACTGCCACCATTTTTCCCTAGTTTGTTTTCTTTTTACCTATCATTCATCACACCCCTGTTCCTAACTGTGGCCCTACCTGGAAGGCTTACATAACTACTGAGGTTCTCAAAATTCTGGAATTAATGAGGTGCAATGATCCACAGTCACTACTCAGTCATAAACTACCAAAGAAATAATGAGATAAGGGAGCAGCATTGTTTCTGCAATGAAAATGAACCACAACTCTCCTTAACCCTGCTCTCCACTAGACAGAAATAGTCTTGAACAGACAAAAACAAAGTTCCTTATTTCACTCTCTTTGTCTTGACAGTGATCTCCTGGTTTATTACTGTGAACAGAGCTGCATCAATTCTCTATTTTCCCATGGTCAAAAATTAACTCCTTACTAGAGGACTTGAAAACCAGAATGTATTAATTGAAAATTTAATGCTGGGTCATCTCAGACTCTGTCCTCATTTAAAATACAGCCAGTGCCCCTGCGCTTCCGCCCACCTGCCACATGGGCTTTCTAACCTGCAAGGCCCTGTGCTTAGGTACAGAGGACTGGATCCTTTTGGCCTCAGTGGGAGAGCAGCAACTCATCAAAGGGCACATTTGACAAAATTTTCTTTCCTAAAATCTGTCAGCAAAGATGCACTCTGGATCTAATAAATACCCAGTGCAGGGACAGAATCTCCTCTTTTGCTTGGAATTTGATTTATCCATGTCTTTTTTCTAAAGTAACTGAGCATCTCGTTTTCCTCCATATACCTGCTGTGCACTGAGCTGCTGGAGCCCATAATTTGCCCACAATTACACTCTTGCTTTTTTCTAATTGGTGTAAAGCCTGTTCCATTCAACAGATGGCTTTCCACAGTTGCTGGTAGGTAACTTATTTAAAAGATCTCCTCATTGCACAGAATTTAACATATTCTAGTTCATTCATCCAGATGAATCCGATGACATTTAACTTCCCCGTTATTTCTCATCACATTTACTGGGGTAGTCAGGCAAGGGCATCTGCTTTGTAATGGCTTTGCTGAAGACTTTTGCAATGAAGACCGAACAGATCACTCGCCCTGTTCAAACATTTCTCTCTGTGACTCCCGTTTGCACAGCTTGTTCTTTCTGCCGGTGTGCCATAAACATTGACAATCTCCCAATCCTCTGGTGGGACTTGCAGTAACCTTGGACACAGGATCTCAAGAGAACTTTTTGAGAAAAATAAATATTCAGTGATCCACCTATGAGTGTCCTGTCTTTCACACTGCAATATTTCATCAGTAGCCAAACCAGGTCCATCCCAGCCAACTGTGGAGCAAACCAAGAAGTGCCATATGTACAAACTCAGGAGCTACTGGTCCAGAAGTAAAACCAAACCCAACCAAACCTTTCTGCAAAAAGAACAACACTCAGTGCAATCCACTTAATCAGGTCATATACAACATACACAAAACTATGCAATAGCCCAGGTACTCAGAAAGATTAAATAACTAAAAATAAGCAAACTTTTCCGTGTGCAAACTAGAAAATATCTTGCAGTTCTGACCTCATAAAACTGGGCATTTGTTGTGTTCTTCTGTGGTTCTAATTTGTTTTCAGATTAAGTACTTTAAACTTGGGTATTTGTGTGTTACTTTTGTATTCAAGATCTTTCTTTTATTTTTTATTTTAGGGATTTTGTAAAAGCTTTTATTCAATTTAAGAAGCCAATTGTGGTTGCTATCAACGGCCCTGCTCTGGGGTTAGGAGCTTCTATTTTACCACTCTGTGATATCGTTTGGGCAAGTGAGAAGGCTTGGTTTCAGACACCATATGCAACAATCCGACTCACTCCAGCTGGCTGCTCATCATACACATTCCCACAAATTCTGGGTGTTGCACTGGTAAGGTTTTCCACCTCAAATTGCTGAAGAACCTTTCATAAATTCCTGTTCTTCTTTCTCTCTTTAAAAAGTAAACAATTTTCTTAATTGTCTTTAATGGAAATCTGTGGAAAGTTCATCTAATCACTACCAGCTTCTTATCACAAAATAACCTCAGAATTCAATATACAACACCTGCTGTACACAAGAAAGATTGGACACAGGTCAAAAAAGCAAAGATTGTCAATATCATGGTAGAAAAGTGAAGAAGTACATTAGCAGAATAACCTTGCAGAGTAGTTGTCTGCATTGTGTTAGGGGTGGGCAGAAATACAGCCAGATACAGCTCTCTGCTCTTTAATGATAATCCACAATGATTCCACTAAGACTGCTTAGCTTTTACCAGTATAATAAAGCAGAATTTGCCCCACAAGTGTTTCCTACTGGGTTCCATGACTCTCGATGCAGTATCACTGACAGTTACTCCTGTAAGATCAGCAATACAGATTCACCATGCATGCCAGCACATTTCTCTTAAATGAAACCCATGCTGTGCTCTGGCCACCTGCACAGTCCTTAAATAGCTACTGAAACTCCTTTTAAAGTATTTTGCAGTATGGAAAGATGCAGAAGAACATTTGTAATTTAATCGTAAAAATAGCAGGCAAGTATGAGAAAAATTTTAAGGGAATTATAACCCAAGATTACCAGAATCTTTTGGTTTCACAGGCAAATGAAATGTTGTTCTGTGGGAGAAAGCTGACAGCACAGGAAGCCTGCAGCAGAGGACTGGTGTCACAAGTATTTTGGCCAACAACATTTAGCCAAGAAGTGATGCTACGAGTGAAAGAAATGGCATCCTGCAGTGCTGTGGTAAGAAATCAAACTCCTTCATTAAATGGCCTTTCACAGAGGTAAGGTGTGCTCCCAAGGCTCATCACATGTGGGACCTCAGTTTCCACAACCATACCTGTGAAAGAAGGCTGACATCAGGAAACTTGGATAGGGATCAGTGAGGTTGTGGGGTTTCTCATTTTTCAGGTACAGGGTGGGTTATTTCCTTTCCCCATCTTTACATATATTCAATATGAGTGGCACCTCCTTGCCCCAGATTTTGAAAGGCGATTTTAGGACAGGTTTCCTTCATGAAGGTGTAACAGTCTGGAACTATACAACTGTACTGGGAAACCTCTGAAGGGCCCGTAAGAAAACAGATTTGCCTTTCAGTTTGTCCTGGCCTACCATGTTTCAGCTGAGTCTGCCTTCTTTTCTGCACCTGCACAGTTCCTGCTGCTGCAGAATGTTCTACACAGCACCCCAGAAGGGTAGGATAGTGCCAGCTAAGCTCTGCTGTGAAGGAGAGGTGAGATCCAGACAAGAGGGATTTGAACACAGTCTGGTCACAGTGTATTATAACTTTCCTTTTGCCTACAAAACAGTTGAAAGAAAACCCTTTCCTATCTTTACTTCCTAGGGGTTTTTCCCTTCAGGCAGATACACTCCTATTCTGGGCACATCCTTGTTTAAAAAACATGCAGTGAAGAAAGTGATACTGGCTGCAATAAAACTGCAGTAATTAAAGTGAAAATTGTTATAGTTTCTTGCTATATTTCCTATGCCTGAAACTGTCTCAGCATCCTTCAGTTTCATTTAAAAGATCTGCTGTAAAAGGAGGTAGAGACACAAGACATTCTTAATTAAACAAAGTGTAGATTAGATCTCACAGAAGACATTAAGAGTGAAACTCTCTGGAAATGTAGCAGAATTTTATTTGATGATGCTGATATAACATGTATTATTTGAGCTGGGAAAACCTCTGGGCCTTACTGTGAAATCTTTCTTCCCTCACTGCTATTGGCTGTCCATGAAATTTTCTCAAGACCCCTTAGGAAGACCAGTGCTGACCTGTGGACAAAGATAAACCTTCAAAGACTTGTTCACAAACAGACCACAAAAAATACACAGGTCCCTCGATTTGCTATTAACATCATTTACTTGAGTTAAAGACAAATACTACTTTGCAATAGCAGTGTTGAAACCTGCAATAGGTAGGAACTGGGCTTAACATCAAGGTGTTGGGAAAGCTGAGTGAAAAGAATGCACCTCCCTTCCCACAGAACACTGTATTAGTTATATTAAAACTTCTGTCCTCAGAGAATCAGTAATGTAGGAATTATTAATGGGTTGGTTTGACTAGTTGAGTTCCTTGTGAGATACATACTGGTGTACATTTCAAAACTAATTTAAAAGGAATCAATCTCAATGTATTTAAAAATGGGTCTTGGAAAAACGAGCTGAACTATGGGAACAACCATGGACCTGCAGTTCGTGCCTTTTAGAACTTGCTACAATTATTAAGGGCTTGAGATTGCACATTCTTTTGCAAAGATCTCAGGTGATTTGTTGTATCTGCCAAGTAAATCTAGCTCCAGAACACAGTCAGAGGGTGCTTGTTTTGCTCAGCACCATTCTTTTATAAAATATTTCACTTTTATAAAAATGTAAGTAAATAGGCTTAAAAAGGGATTTTCAGGAAAGGCCCTTTCCTATTTTCTGTTTCGATAAGGAAATAATACATGAGGGAAAATTGTTAAAGATGGTGGACATCCACATTTGGGTTTCCAACATGTCTAACCTTAAAGGCCCCCTTCCAGAAAACAGGTAGCCAGTATATTCTGCCTCACACATTTTCATTTCAATGTGAGGGAGGTCAGCTCCTTCTTGTGCTTCATGGCAGACCTTCAATAAGCTAAGGTATTTCAGAATCCCTCATTCTTTAAAAACCTGGCACTAACCCATCAACCTCAATTCTTAAAGATGCTGACTATCAGCAAGTGGAGTTGTGGCTATAAATCAAATGTAATTTCTGTGCGCAAAGGAGTTACTTAGATTGTAAAACAGAGTCAGTAGTCTAAAAAGGCTGTTCACACCGTTATCCATAGTAATCTTTTCAGATTCAAAATAAAATACTGGGTCCTATTTTGACTTTAGGTTTTGGAAGAGTCCAAATGTCTCGTGCGGAGCTTCCTGAAATCTGGACTTGAAGATGTGAACGAGAAAGAGTGTCAGATGTTAAAACAGCTGTGGAGTTCTTCCAAAGGACTGGATTCATTATTCAGCTACTTGCAAGACAAAATTTATGAAGTCTGATGTCTTGGCCTAACTTAAAGAGAAATTGCTCCAGTTGTGACCAGAGTCAGACATGACTGTGTTTGAGAAGCAGAGGCAATGCATCAGTGAGGAATTTGTGACAGTGATCCCAATGCCTGTGGCTGTGTGGATTTCCTTGTGAGCTACACAGCTGCTTGCAGCCGGTTTGATTTTGTGTAACCAAGACATGGGCAGGTGTTCAGTGCACGTAACCTGTGCAGAGGCTGCATCTTTCACATTGCTCATCCACATCCAACTCTACATTCCATGTGCTGAGAAGCACCACTGAGGCCCAGCAAGGCTCACCCACCTGTAAGGGTTTATTTTGTTTGTCCTTCTTAACTTATTCTTGCTGTTGCAGCACATCTGGGCTGACACAGAGGGCTCAGTCTAAAATCCGGGTCAGCACGACCTTTCGTAGACCCAAAAACCATACATTAGAAATATGTTAATTATTTTTTCTAAGTTCTAACAGTTTAATGGAAAAATCTGATAATTTATATGTATAATATGTAAAGTTACTTTACAAAAACTACTAGAATTTTTTTCTTTGTTGAATTTATTTAACTTATTTATTTTGTGTTCATATTCAGCTGTTTATTGATCACAGAACTTATTTTCATATTTCCCTTGAATGAATTAATGGCATCACATGAGAATGCAAACACAATTTTAGCAGCAAACTGAGTAGAAAAATAAAGAATATACAGAAAACCCACAAGATGTTGTGGGCAGTAAATGAAACAGCCACGTGCATGCTCCTCTATGTGTGAAATTGTACAAAAAATGTATGAAACAGATTCATTTGCCAGGGTTAAGAGAAAAAAAGTGGATTCTGACACAGTGAGTCCCCCTTAAGTCTCTCTTCACTTTCTGCCTTCTTGAGGAGCACTGAAGGGCTCGCCAACCAGATGCTTTATTTAAGTTTACTATATTCCTGTTAGCCGGATATCAGTAACAGGGTGAGTGGTGCCGTTCCGTGGCATCATACTGTTTTTCAGGTTTAAACACCCCTTTTGGTCTGAAGTCTAAAAGCAAATCCTTACGAGCCTTAGTCTAGTTGCCTGATTCCTCAGGTGTGAGATAATTTCTGCTCTGGAGGCCTTTGGGTGTGGGCCAGCAGTTTATACAAGGTGCTAGGCATTGAACTAAGTGGAGGCAGAGGTTTTGTTTTGCTTTTCCCAGCTCTCCACATCTGGCCACCCCACCAGCTGTTACAAGAACTTATGGCTATCCATAAAAGCAGTCCACAATAAACAAGAAAAATCCAATCTGCTCTTTTTGAATGTGATCCTAGTACTGTTCAGTGACACTGACTGACTTCTGAACACTGGATCTCTCTCAGTTCTTTCCTGCTATGGGCAGTTCATGTGGAAAGGAC
This sequence comes from Dicrurus megarhynchus, assembly GCA_013399195.1. Lineage (NCBI taxonomy): Eukaryota > Metazoa > Chordata > Aves > Passeriformes > Dicruridae > Dicrurus > Dicrurus megarhynchus. Next base: position 1,527,522 of record VXAD01008061.1, read on the forward strand.
AGGAGCATGCTCTGAGACTTCACCTGCCATTATAGTACGCCCAAATTGAAACCTCTTGAAGCAGAAGCTTTGCACATTTGTTTGCTTTGTAATTTGTGCACTTGCTCTTCATCCTTGAGCTCAGTGACTTATTATGGTTTAAACCTCTGCAAATGAGGCTGCTCAGCTTTCTCCCTCTTAGTATTTCCATAAAGAGTTGCAACAAAGCCTTTGTAAAGTTAACGAACAGGTGATTACAGTAAACAGTAGCCTTCAACACATGAACGTAACATTTCTTTTTCCACAAATAATTAGAAGTGCTGTTTTTATGCCATTGTACCACTGAATTTTAAGGAAATCATTACCCTAAATGCAGAAGTTCTCATGTAAATTCTTCATTAAAAAGACAAAATCTGGCTTCTAATTAGCCTGTTTAAAATGTTTTTTAAAAGAAACTTATCAAAACCATTAGCTTATTTTAAAATGACTGAAAGAGAACTCTTTCAATAACTATTTGAAGTGATGGATGCACCACATGTTTTATACCAACCCGTGCTTTTGTCTACAACCTGCCAGCAGTGCCGCAGGGCGCCTTGGATCAAGGCCCCGGGCCCCGGCATGGCAGGTGCACACGGAGTCACCTGGAAAAAGAGGGATCACCCAAGTGAAAACCACTCTCTCTCACACACACATTTGCACAATCAGGCCTCCAGCATATACCTTCATAAAAAGAAAACAAAGGCAATGGAAAGTACCACGATTCCTCAATTTCCTTTATTTCCTTTATTCCCGTCCAGAGAGCCATAACTCCTAGTCATGTGTTAATAAGATATTAGGAAGTTTATTTCAATACTATGCTTAGTTTTTGTAGATAAATATAGCAAGATTGCTCAGCAATGTGAAGGAATGCGTTCCGAATGAGATTTGCAAACAGAGAAGAATCTTACGTTGTTGGATCTTTCAAACTGCACCATTTCATCTGAATTTTCAGATATCTGTATCTTAGCATTTTTTATGACAAAGGAATGGTTGAAATACATTTTCTATAATTATTTTTCCATTAAAGCAAGCGCTAACCATAGTTAACATTTTTAATTATTCATATCTATACAGTTACAATCTAGTTTTCATGGAATCTATTTTCCCTTCAAAAAAGAGTAATAACAATGTTGAAAGCTTCTTTTCCAGTATTTAAATATCAGAATCTGAATTTTCTCTTGTGTTTCTATCCTTACTAGGTATTCAGATATCTAGATGTACTGTACATATTAGTCTGGGTACCTTTACTAATATTCACAGTATTTAAGATTAAAAATGCAATTTGTTGTTTAAGTATGTTATTTTATTCTTGTGTAAATTGTTTTGTACAATCTTTAAAAATCTACAGTTTTGCATTTGTAGATATTAAAGGTAAGCAATTTATTTTGTGTTGTCCTGCATGTATATTTTTGCTGTAGATAAGTGTTGCTTAGTTTACTATTTCAGTACATTTCTGTTTAAATAAATAAGCTTACAAACTTTAATACAGTATATATTTTCAAAATATAAACTTTTATATTTCTGTGGTAGGTTAGGGTATGCGTTTTAGGCAATCTTTTTCACTACTATGAACTGTTCTTTTAATCTATAATATAATGGTTTTGTGCCAATAGTTTTTCATTAGAATGAAATGCTCTTTTAATGTTAGGGATGAACAGACAATTTTGGTTGGGGTTTGTTTTATTTTTGGTTTTGGGTTTTTTAATTATTTTGCCAGCCTTTACAGTTTTAAATATAATTTATAAATGTATTGCATTTGTGAATAAGCCTTACCATTAGGTACAAGAAATCTTTAAAGCTGCATAATTGCTTATGTAGCACTAAGGACTTCCCCAAATAATTGCTGTAAGAAAGTTAGCAAATCAGAGTACAGGGCCTTAAGTTTTTCTTGTGAAAAGGATAATACGGGTTGTTTCTTTTGAACAACATAGGTAGACTTGTCAGCATGGGCTTTGTTATATATAAACTGTGCATTTGTGCTCCCAACCATGGTAGTTTAATCTCAGGCTTTGTGTGGCTGGGTCTATAAAAGTCAAATCTGGCTAAAGCCAGCACTCTTTAGGAGACACTAAAGAAGTTTACATAAGAGACTTATAGACAATCTTATCATAGTACATTTGGGTACTCGGTATCCTCGATGTGTTATCTGTGTCTGCCCAATTAACCGTATGTTTTAAGCCATATTAAATCTCTTTACTGCTATTTTAAATATTACACTGAAAGTCATTCACTAGCTTGCTTGCTCACAGACAGGATTTCAATTTTTAGTGAATAAAAATATTATGCCTTCCATAAAAACAAAGGACCAAAGAATTGCATTATTCTAACAAATCATTAGTTCCTTTGCCAGTGAACTAGTTTGACATTTGTACCGGAGATCAAATAGTCTCTTTCTGCTTCAAACACTGCATTCTCATCCATGTCAGGTGTAAGGGGGAAAGATGTATCCACTGAGCTATTGGGAAAGGAGTGATGTTCAGCTGGGATGGCATGTCTATTGGTAAGGCTTATTACCAAACCTCTGAGATGAAGCAAAGAACCAAAAATTCACAAGTTATGTCAATGTAAATTTATTTTCAGAACTTGCACAAATAATCAATTGTAGAACTTTGCAAATTAGGCCCTTAAGTTATTTTGTCAGAATGCCATGGAACAGACTAAAACAGTTTCTAATATTTGTAATGATGAGTACATATTATAATATTATAAGGGTACAGGCACCCCTATATCACAGTGTTGTAAATATTTTCTGAAACTGGTACAGTACTGAGGGACTTGTATCTTCTGATATATCAAATATTGACTGTCTAGATCAAATTGTACACAATTTATTTGTTGATGGTCCTGTAACTAGTGTATGGACACATTTCTGGGTGCCTTAGAAGTTGTATTTTTCATGTGTGTTAATATGCAGTATTTATACATTGTGAGAAGCTGCTTTGAATAAAAACATTGAAACTTCATTTCAATGCAGTGATTTTCAGTTTTACATAATCAGAATGAACGTGATAAGTGGTAGCCATTATATATGATAATGCTATTCATGGGCTTCTGCCTTTCCAAAGAGACCAGCCACACAGTGGGCTTTTCAAAAGATTTTTTTTTTCAAATGGAAAAACCCAGGGCACTAAGACACGCTGCAATAAGAACTCTCTGAAATCAATTATGATCCATTTCAATTACCATTTCTTGATCAAATCATAGAAAACCACCAAGAACTGTCTCACAAACACACTTCCAGGACACCTTCTCCACTGTTACCACTTCCACTATTTGATATTGCACATCACCTAAAATACTCCTGCCCAGAACCAGCTGCTGCATGCAGGATTTTGGCTCCACATGAGGGAACTGGATTTTGAAGTGGTGTTTGCCAGGAAGGCCAAAATTCAGCCCAGCCCCAGCCTGGTGCAGGAGAAGGTGGATCAGCCTGTGGTCCCTCCACATGGCTCCAGACAACATTTCTGCCAGGGGACCTTGGGTACCAGGGGATCCTTTGCCCATAGCATCCATGAATGCTGTTTCCAATCATGTATCTCCCATGGTTAGAAGAGTAACTGTAACTTACTTCTGCCTGGAGCAGAAAAGGAAGGATATTTTTACAGAGTCAGGGTTAGCCAACCCAGCTATACAACAAGGTCTGAAAAAATTACCTACACTTCATTCAAAGGAAACAATTATGTTCTAGCAATTATATTGGTTGGCTTTAAACTGACAGACACTGTTAGTAAAAATCGTGGTCAGCTATTTGGAGCAGAGGATTGAGCAATTTAGTCTTGCTTCACTATCAACAAATCCAGTTATTTATTACGGCGACTCTTGTCAGGAATTAACTTATTGTAACTTCCACTGGACTGTGAGCAATGTGCACATGATGAACAGCATGTCATACCTTTCCTGTCTAACAGTTTTATTGGTAAGTTTGGTTTAGTTTTGACATAGATTGTCAACATGTGAATTTTATTTTAAACTACTCATTTTTAAAAGAAAGCAAAAATTCTTTAAAATTAAAAACATCATCAAAATATTTGGGGGGGTTCAAGCTTTTTCAAATGTCAGTCTTTGTTACAGCAAATTAATATACAAATTACATGGAAGAGGAACTTGTTCAGTAGATATAAAGAAGTAATTGCATGTTTAAAAGAACAGGAAGGTATTAATCCCAATTAAGGTATAAAAACAGGTCAAAGCTCTACATACACTAAGATGTACCACTTCTCATTTTGAATAACAGAAACAATATTGCATATGGCAAGAACAAGGAGAGGTTCTGAAAGCAAATGAAAGCATGTGAAAAAAAACAGACAATTTTAAACATTGGGGGAGTTCAAAGCAAAACAATTGTCAGAAGTTGGACTAGGGGACAGTTTGGTTGCAAAGGAAGAAGTCAGGTTTGATTCTGGACATAAGCTCAGGAATTCACCTCTCCGTAGGTGTCTTATTTGTCACGAAACCACCTCAGAAGAAAAATTTAATCAAACATAATGCATCTCTTCACAACTCTGACTTACCTCAAAACCAATTTCCAGTCAAAGCGTGGAGAGTTTCAGATTACTAAGAAAGCCAGACTAAAAACCCCCTCTAGAATTCAAACCATTTGAACTGTGTTAGCACCACTTTGCTTTAATTTATACTCTTTCCTTGGTTTTACAAATTTGCTCATTACAGATGCATAATAAAAACAGAACTGTTAAAAACTTTGTTAAATTCCAATTATTAAGTCCGTCTGGTGTGACTGAGTAATTTTCATCTGGAACAGTTAAGACTTCTATGGGAGAAAGAAGGCAATTTTCATTTTGAGAAAATGAAACCTTTTGTATTTAGTAACTTTTAAAATTCTATGTTAAACTCTATCACCTTTCCTTATCCCTTCCTGACACTGGTGTCACTTGAACAAACCCCATGGTTCTAAGTCTAGAGCCACCAGCATCAGTGGAGATCCTCCTCCTGACTTCACTTGCTTCTAGATAAAACCAGTGGCTGACAGATACCACAGCAAACTCCTTCACAGTAATAGTACAGGAATATCTTGTAGTCATCTCTTCAAAAGATAAAGTGCTCTGATGAGAAACACATAATTAGCATTGGAGGAAGGGTTCCATTAGTTCAAAATTTAACAGCCATGTCTATGATGTTTTGTATAAATTTCAACATTTTCAGTGTTATTGCTGGCTCCTGTTAGTAGAAAGTCATGCCCTGCTGTGTTTTAATGTTCCTCAACTCTTCACTCGCATTTATCAACTTGAATTCTGGATGACTGTATAACACATCTGTGAAACCGATTTTATATGTTGGTCATACACAGAAATATACTGGTGAACAACTGTAAAGAGAAAAGTGAAAATGCTCTTTGCAACCAGGAGTCATGTTTGAAACAAGGGCTGTTGAACTGCTGCTGCTTCTTAAGATGAGATAAAAAGCTGCCATCTAACATTGGAGTTTCTAGAATGAAAAATGATTTAAACACTAAGTGGCAATCTTGACTTGTTAGAACTGAGTTAATTACTATCATCTAGAAATAAGTTATTCACAGTCATCGAGAAATGTGTTTCTGATGTGTCTGTAAATAAGTACTACACTATCTATTACTCCAAAAAGATCAGCAATTTACTACTGCTGTCCTTCCAGACACCTGGTTTCTCCTTATGCTGCCCACCAGGCTCTGGGGTATTCACTCTCATTAAATGAATACAGGAATTCACATAAAACTCTTCCCGTGTTTAATTATTCAAGATCTGCATTATTTTAGCCTCTCACTTGTTTATTTTGTATGCAGCTGCAGCAACTTTGTCAGGGGCTCAGACTCTGGCAAACAATTCCCTTCAAATCTAGTTTTTGCCCATTAGACTCAAAATGAGCAACACTTCCAAACTCCTGCTTGCTGCCCTGCCAATGGATGCTCTTGCTCCAAGTGCAAGGGTCAGATTAGCAGCATCCCTCTGGCTGGACTGTGGGGTCCAGAGCTGGTGACTGCTTGACTCCAATCCTCCCTTCATTTCTGAGAGCAAGCCCCAGACATGGTGCTGATAACACTCACCCCATCCCCAGCACCGTGCTGTGCCTGCCTTCATCAGACCAGAAAAACAGCACATTTTATTCTTCATGTATTTATTTATTTACATGTAGCAGGATGAAGCAGACTTGTTTTCCTGGATGCTAATGTGATGCCAGTTGGAAAGGAATACCCCAAAGCACCTGGTAGGACTCATCTTCCATACATGGCTGTATCTAGTTAGAACACTGTCTCCTTCTAAATTATGCTTTTTAAATAAATGCTTTTTGTCCGAAAATATATTCAAATATTAAAACTGAGCTTTAAAGGAACAGTCTGCAATATGGCTGATTTGAAAGGCTAAAACTTTTCCCAACCATTTCAATATGAGAAAATCCAACAGCTCTCCATTTGTGATTCAAGCACTTGGTAAACACACTCCACAACTGTACCATGGCTGTGTGCCAATGAAATGGTGAGTCAGCAGGCAGGGGAGGGAATCAAGTGTCAAGAATGCATTTAACCCTCACTCAGAGAACATTTTTCTTACCAAGAAAATGAAAGCACACCATAAAATTGCAAAAAATTACTGGAATTTTTTAACCACTAATACAGGCAACTCTCTCAATTTTCTTCCAACTTTACAGAATTTCTCAAATTTTAAATTAGGACTAACACTTAAGAAAACAGCAAACAGCAAACTGATGAGAAAGAGGTTCATGAACACATATCAGTGCAATCCTAAAATCCTTACTCTGACCAAAATCCCAGTGATAACCCTGGCAAGGCTGAGTGCCAAAGGGTTTCATGAGAGCATTAGAATTGATAATATTTAATACTTGCACAAATATAAAAAGGAGTACATTTTCCTAATGAAAATACAGTTCAACTCATCTGTCCTATTCCCAAGGGAATATCTATGCACACTACTTTGCTTCACAGTGTTCTTGTGGAGTGGTTGATGAAATCAAAAGATTTCCTAAATAATTTTTTACCTAAACCCCTTGTAAAAAATTCCCCACTGAAGCATCACTGTGCATAATCACTCTAGGTACTCTATTCAGGATGGGAAAAGAGCATAAAAAAGTGAGGATTAAAACCAAAAATACTTGAAAGAGTATTTAATCTTCCACCTGAAGATTTGAACACTCATTTACAAGGTTGTTAAACACTGCCAAACCTGAATGACAGCATTTTATACCTACTTTCTTACTCACTCTTCACAGGTGTAAATAACCACATTGGACACCTGTGGAGGAGGGAAAAGGGGGGAGGGGGGAAGACTCCAGTTATTACCTTCAGAGTGTTAGTTAAGGGTAATTATAGACCATCTGTGAATTTACAGCTTGCCTCCATCAGGGAACAGATACAGTTTCCAGTTAAAGGTTGAGGACAACCAGCTTTGCTGTCCTCATGCTGCTTGAGCCTGCAAATGCCTACAAAAAGGAGGTTTTTTGCACATCTGGCCCCACTGACCTCCATGGCCTGAGCCATCTCCTCTAGGAACTCAAGTCACAGCCAGTATCATCTATTTACTGTAAGTCTGTCCTGCCCTGATTAGGCCTGGGCTGTGAAATGGCAGAGATAAGAATTAGTTTGTACAGACATCTAATATGTCCAGAGTGGAAATACAGTAAGCATCCCTTCACAGATCTAGGAATCCCTATTTTCTCCCATCTAAAGCCTTAAGCCCAAAGTTGAGACAAAACCATCACCTATGGCATTAAGAGACAAGGCCTGACAAACCCTACCAGAGTGGTCAGAAAGACTTTCCCCCCATCCTTCAGCCCTGTCTTTCTGCCAGATGTTAACAACTGCAGCAGGGGCTGCAGATTACACTGACTCATCTGAGCCAAAGGAGATAAATTTGAGCTGACTGTGAGCTCAAATGGTTGACTAAAATCTAGGACACCTGAAACATGGCAATGTCCCACAGAAGAACACAGCAGCAGGAGGATTTTCTCTTCAAACACTGCATTCCTGTCCATGATCTTACAGACTGGAAATACAGAACTATGACTAAAGAATAACTTTATGAGAAATTGATGTCACTCACCGTGAAGGATTCTGTCATGGGTTGCACTTGGCCTACACAAGTGTGAGAAGAGAACCAAGTCCTGCAGAAGTTCAGTTTTGAAAGCAAATTCCCCATGCATGCATCTTCTCCATCTGAGATTCCTAAAGAAAGAGGAATGTAAAAGATTGGTCAGTGTGCAGTATTAAGCTTGCAGTTTATGGAAGAAAATCATGACACATCTTTCTTGTATGCAGAAGGCTCTAAGTAATCTTCCATCATTATAGCAATACTAATTCCCAGAAATCCTGCAGGGCTTCAGAACTCTTTAGAGCACTATTTTATATACCCAGCACTACTCCATCAAAAAATTATCTTAAAAGAAACAAATTCATTTACAAATAGGAAATTCTTTAACTTTTCTCCCAAACCCAAACACCTTTTTGGTTTTTTGTGTGTACATCCCCGGGAAATGACAACACCTCCAGGTCATGCCATTCTACACTGCTTGGAACGTATGGAACACACCAGGAGAGTCAGAGACCAAAGGAAATGACACATGTAGTGACACTACAAGGCTAACACAATTGTTGATTTAGCAGCAGAAAAATCTGAACACTTTAGAGCTTGGTGGCTTGTTGTATGAAGGCTCTTCACCCAGACAAGGATGTGAATTACTGCTGAGAATTTATTTATATAATTATCAATTTTTATGTAGAAAGCATTAGCAGATACTGTTTTAAATAATTTCAGATATTCAGCACTAAGTAAGTGGCTCACTTTCAAGAACCAACCAAGAAAAAACATTCCACAGAATGTCATATATTCCTTCAAAAGGCGAGTTACTTTTCACTAGCATGGATGCTTAAGTGGAATAAATCTCAGTATGGGGACTGTTTTCAGCAATAGTTGTTAATTAAGTGGTAAAGTACTAATAAAATGTTTAGGCAGGTTGCATTTAAATAGCAGTATAATGATATGTAATTACTAAAAAAGAGTGCCAAGACCATTCTGCAACAGACCACATTCAGTTTTTATGCACTGTGCAAATCCATTTGAAAACAGAAAGGATTCCAATGTCCACTGTACAGTGGCCAGGGCACAGGCAAGCTGTGAAACTTATGCTTTCAGTCACAGAGGAGAACCTCTTACTTAGAAGCACACTCTAAGTTTCTCTCACAGAAGCTACGGAAATTAAAAGAAAATATTCTTAACACATACAGGAACAAATAAACACGCAGTAGCAGTGAGGCCAGCAGCTCTTTTGCAGGGTCATGATGAAAAACCACCAGGAAAACAAGCAAGAGCCTCTGAGGAAGGATAACACTCACTGACTTCACCACGTGGGACACAGCAGGAACCTGTCCATGCAGGATGTGTCCATGCATTCAACTCAAAAGTAAACGTGGTGGAAAATGTACCAAACTGTTCTGCTGTAGCAAGGTATGGGAACATAAGTATAATTCTTCAAGCAAAAAGTGCAGTAGGCAAAAGGAACCTGGCACAGCCAGGATGAACTTCAACCAAAAGAAAATGCAAATATTTAGAACTTAAAAATGTGTCAATGAAGATAAAGGCTCAGTGGAAAAAATGCATGCGGGTAAAGCTGAAATGCACAAAACTGCCACCATAGCAGAAATTAAATAAAAATACTACAGAGACAAAAGTTCATATTTTAGATATAATTTTTACCATTATCTCTAGAAGATAAAAACCAGTAACACCAAGTACAGGGATATTTTGATTTTCTAACAACTCTTCTTGGGATGACAGTAGTTCTCAAGTTGTGGTATAAATGCAGTAAGTAGCTGACAGTCTAGTAGGTCCCAAAATTGCTTAAAGAATCTTTATATTCTTTATAAATCTTTCTATTCCTCCATAATAGCCATTGGTGTATTTTAGACTAATTAATGACAGGCTGCCGCAAACATGGGCCCCTGTTCCAGGAAAGGTCCTGTTTGTTCTTTAATCAAATCTAAGTAGCATTCATATAATTAATATGGTGACAAATAGTTTATAAATATACATAATAATTTTGAAAATTTCAATTTTACTGTCTGAGAAGCTAAAGCTTGGCAGGCCCTTCCAATTTAAATTATTTTATGATTTGCAAACTAACACAGTACATCTCTGCACCACTGAACCCCTCTGACTTCCCAAGGCCAGAGTTGCACTTGTGTTTAAGGTAACCCATAGACTGACATCATGGCAGCAATGGGGCTCCTTCCAAGTCAAAGACCAGGCATCTCCTTACATGATTTTTTTCAAAATTTGCATCAGTGGAAATTAGGCACCAAATCTACAATGCTGCTTTAAAACCCATCTTTTGTGTCTGCCCTGGCAAGATTTCAGTGTTTTGGCAAAGCCTTCGTTCACCTAGAACTGTGCCAATAATCCCTTTTAAAATACCAAAGTGTCTGCTGTTGTGAGCACTGCCTGACTCCAGGATGGCCAGTGAGCATGTGCTCAGTAATGAACCTTTCAGACAGTCATATTCTTAACATGTCCATGTGCTTCAAAACATTCTTTCTTGATCACAAACCTTCATATCACCTTTCAAAAAAACAGAGGTAGGCTGAGCTACTGGATTTGAAGAGATTTGGATTATTTTTGCCTCTGTATTACTTGCAGACAATCTACAAAAACACTAAATCATTGGTCTGGTTTTTTTTAATTAAAGCAGCTGACCACAGGTTATATACATGAGAATAACTACCTTTTTAAAATAGGAGGAAGGTCTTGTTCATTTGACAAGGATGGTTCATTTTTTAGAGATTCAAATCTTACAACTAGAAAAATAGGTCATCTTCAACTGATATAAAAAGAATTATAACCAAGCAAGTACAAAAAGCTGAACCCACATGCTTGGGGTGAGGTTCTTACCCTGTAAGTCAGCTAATGTTCTAAAATGTTCTCATTTTTATTCTGCAAGACCTCCCAATTTTCCCTGTGTAAAATCTGTGCTTTGAACATTAAGAAAGATGACATTTATATTAAGGGAGTAAGATATTCAGAGGGTTAATGTTCTACTTTGTGAACAGATTACCAAGAAAGAACCTTCCCTTGTTATAAAAGGCATTTCTGTTCTTTGGATTCAGAAAGCTGATTTCACCATGTAACTGAGTCATCAAGGAAACTGCTGAGCAGCACCAGCCAAGAAATAAAGATCAGGTTTCATCTACTGCTGCTCGATTCTGCACCTTTTTTTTTGCTCAAACCCATTTGTACACAGCCACCTCAATCTCTTCAGAACTCCCCTTGTACAGCAGATTGGTTTCCAGATATGATAATCCACAAAGTGACACTGCTGAAGCAGAACAGGAACTTCATTCCCACCCTCCCAGATAAGTCTCCTGACCCATAAATCACAAATCTCTCACTGATCTTCCAGAATTAAGAATTATAAAACTGAACAGACAGTGGGCAAATTCACTGGTTCCAATGTGGCAGCAAGGTGATCAGTAACACCCAAATCCTTTTCCCCTTTTCTTTCCCAGTCTTTGATGTTGGCAGACATGGTGTTAAGGGACACATTTATGTGGTGGACTTGGCAATGTTAGGTTCAGTGTTACAGTCGGACTCAATGGTCTTAAAGGTCTTTTCCAACCTAAATGATTTTATGATTCTATTACAATAGAGATGAGATGCTAAACTCAGATTTGTCTCCGTTGCCAAGATGCTGTGGTAACATAGACAAAGATAGTTCCTGTCCAAGGAGGAGGAAAATTCACTATCAGAAATGCAGTTATAAATACAGATACATGGAAATTTAATATTGACATTGCTGTACTAAAATCAATAAGAGATTTTTCACCAGCTTGAATGGATCAAGCTCAGAGATGGGAGATATGCCAGCTTTGCTCATCAGCCTCTACCTAGCCTTCGCACAGTCTCATTTATTACAATCATCACATTAGAGGGAGGTCTTTAAGATCAATACAAAGTAGAAAGAGACACAGTAGGTTTGTATGAGATGTAAAAATGGGGTTTGAAGCTGGGGATCAAGAGACAGTAAGACAAAAGACAAGTAGGAAAAAGCACAGGTTAGCAGGTGATACAAATCGTTACAACTCCAGAACTGTGAAACATCTTCTTGAACACAGGGCTTGGAAACTAACAGGGTAAAGCACAAGGAATGAAGAGGTTGAAAATGGGGCTTTACTCCAAGAAAAGAGGATGGTTGAGTGCATTTCGTTATAACGGGATTTAGGGGAAATAAAATGTTTCTCTCAAAATCAGGACTTGGAATTACTCAATGGATTTGTTGTCAGCCCACACAGTGAAAGGCATTGGGTAAGAGGGCTTTCAGTGATTTGAAGGGAAGTAGCGACTAGCCTGAACATGAAGGACAGAGTAATGCATTTACATTTACTGATTTACACTGCATTTTGAAGTCTGAAGCAACAATTGTTAAATCAACCACAGAAGTTTAAATATACTGAAAATTGAGTGTTCTCAGAGTACACAATTACATTAATAAGCAAACAAGCTGTTGCTGGGTATCACATGATTAATTTTTGGGTTCACTGCTATGAACATCTGATTCAAAAAACATTAAGATACTTCCACTGTGACTGATACCAAGACAAATGAATTAGGGGCTGCCAGCCAAAGAGTTTATTTTATCTCAAGAGAAGGGTTGCTTACTCATCTCTAGTCAACAGCCCCTTTTAAACACACTGGAAGTAATTTTAAAACCCCAAGGAACGATGGAATTTAAATTATTTGTGAGGGTGGAAGATTGAGAGGTTTTCCTACATGACCAGTTATTTACCAGAAAAATATCAGATGCTCTATCATCATATTTATGATAATTTCTTTCCCCAAATTAAACTCCAGCCAGTACAGTTAAACTCAGACTCATCACAGCAGATCGAATTTGCTCTCCCTTTCTTTGCAATGTACATTTGTTGCAATCTGCTATTTACTTTTCTCATGGTCATATTTCTGAATAAATCAGTGCATTCAAATAATTCCAGTGAATCAGTTAATATTTCAAATGAAGTTCAAATGAATTCAAATGAATCAGCCAGCTTAGAGAGAGAGAAAACAAGTTGGTTAAGGTGGTACGTTTAGCTCTATGAAACCCAGGTTCAATCCTCTGCTCCAGTATGAGGTGCTCCAAACACGTGGTGTGACATGTGAATTGCTTTTGGTATCAGTCTGCAAAATATTTAGGCACTTTTCACTGAAATCCCCTAAACCAGACTGAAGCAATGAGGAACCCTAGTCCATCATCAGTTTCACAGAGCGATCGAATTATTTCAGTTGGAAGGGTCCTTAAATATCATCTCATTCAGACCCCCTGCCATGGGCAGGGACACCTTCCAGTATGCCTGGTTACTCCAGGCCCCATCCAACATTTCCAGGGATGGAGCAGCCATGGCTTCTGGGAAACCTGTGCCAGTGCAGGCACAGTAAAGAATTTCTGAGTAAAGAATTTCATCGTATCACTCAGTCTAAACCTGCCCTTTGAATTTAAAACCATTGCCCCTTGTCCTGTAACTATCTGCCCACATAAAAAGTCCCTCTCTCTCCTTTTTATAAGCCCCCTTTAAAGCACTGAAAGGCAACAAATGAGGTGTCCCTGGAGCCTTCTCTTCTCCAGGATGAACAGCCCCAGCTCTCAGCCTGTCTCCATGGCAGATGTGTTCCACCCCTTTGAGCATCTTCATGCTCTCCTCTGGACACCTCTAAGAGATCCACGTCTTTCTTGTGCTTTTCCCCTTGTATTCAAATTATCACAAATTGTGACTCCAAAACTGTGTTCAGCTGTTTAAGTCAAAAGAGAGACAGCAAAACCATAAGCTTTTTAAAAAGCTCAGATATCAGAGGGGAATGAAGACATATTTTTGTTCTACACATGCACGCTGCTCTACACTTGAGTTAAATATCTCTTTCTGAGATACTAAGGTTCCTCTGAAAAATAAACATCACACAGACTAACCATCCATCCATCCATCCATGAGATAAACTCAAATTTCCATCTCCACAGTTGAGCAAATGCAAAATAAAGTGACTAAGAAATTAGTCACTGAATAAGTATATTTGTAAATAAATTATGTGTATTACAGGAATGGTGTCTACAAATCTCTTTTGGAAAGGGCATAACTCTCTAAGGACTGAAATCAGTGATGCAGCCCAGGCTAATTTCCATCGGTCAGGATGAGAGTCTTGGATCCCCTACTGACATCCTAGGCATTTAACCTGTGCTGGATCAGCCCCTAAGCAGACACCAGGCAGGTACTCTCTACAGGAAATCTACCAAGGATATAAAGAAAGAAACATTCGAAAGAAATGGAAGTCCCAAAAGTCCTTTACTATAAAGACAGACACTATTTGTGGATGGGTGAACCTCAGCATTTAGCTCCAATACAATGCAGAGAGCTGCAAGGGAGTACATATTTCCATCTGGGCTCAGCTCCAATTTTATATTAATAAACTGGCTTTTTTTTTGTAAACAGAATCAATATCCTGTTTAAAAGTATTCTCAGAAGAGCAGGAAATTAGAAAATACTAGTATGAAATTAATCAAACTTCTCTTCATGGAATATTGTTCATGTTAATGAATAAATTTATTTTTTTGTTTTTTCAGTGTATAGACACATGTACACTGAAAGTGCTACCCTAAACATATGAGCTATGTGCTCATTTGAGATATACAAAGCTACATATTTCCTTCTTATTAATTCTGATTCCATGAACACTGAGTGCAATTTCTACTTTCAGGGATTATGAATTATAAATATGATATAATTTTTCAGGATGAATCATAAAGAATAAGTTTCTTTTTGCTCTTTGGTATTTCTCAGAAATACTGGATGTGCCTCTAAAAGTAGAAGGGGCAGGGAGAAACCATGCAGGAAAGCTGAAATTTCCTAAAACATTTTCTTTTATTACTGGCATACTAAAACCCCATTTCCCTGTCCCTGTCAGGAAACTTAAGAGACTCAAATGTCATCAGTTACATCATTGGAGGCATTCTAGTCCGTGGCTTAAATTTTCACATAGCTAAGGAATTTCTAAGTTCTCCACAGTTTTTCTTTTCCAGAAGGGTAATAGCAGTTCCCAATTTAGAAGAAATGTATCCAAAACAGAGAGAGGCCTCCCTGGGGAAAGAGCAATGAAGGCAGGGACAAGAATGAAGGCCACAAGAGTGAAAGGGGGTGAGGTTTGGAGGAACAAAATGTCCAAAAAGCTCAGAAGTGTGGTTTGGCTTGTGAACCTGATGAATATTAAAAGCATTCAGAAATTATTATTTGGTCTGAATGTAGATAACAGGCATGGAGATAAGAGAGGAAAAGAAAGATTTTGCAATCTTTCTCAAAATCTAAAATCATAAAAAATCTTCTCTAAGATGAAAAAAAATCCTCTGAAAAGAACTTAATTTATAAAGCAGGCTTACTGTGCAAGTCTAAATTTAACCATAGCAGTCATTACCAAGCACACTTTAAAACATCACACCCAGCGAAGGTCAGTTACTTACTCCATCCAGGCTGTCATTCTAGATGTCAAAACTTTGCTTCCTTGCTGCATCAAGCTCTTTTAACTTTTGAACAGAAGAGCTTCAGGGGCTTTGGCATGACCTGTAAAGGAAGTTACACTTGAGAAGAATATACCTGAAAATATCAAGTGCATAAACTAAACACCATATTGAGAATTACTTGAAAGACTGGTGTTTTATTTACTGAGCCTTTTTCCTTTCGTGCCTGCACATTCACAAACTAACTTTTTATGATGCCTACTGGAACCCCAGTGTGAGAGTTCACTGTGATGCCTTTGAAGCAATAAGTAGACATTTTTAACTGTGTGTGCGCCAGATTAGCTGGGAACTTCCCATCTCCTGCCCTGCAGCCCAGATCACTGCTGACTCTCCCTGAGTGTGGATTCCACAGGCTGTGAGTGGGAGAGAGATATGACAGCTCCCTGAATTACTCATTCATCCCAACATACACTTGGTCTTTTATTACAACATACAGAATTCACTCAGGGGAAAAAAAGTAAAGCTATTCACAGTCTTCAACATTTCTACCCTTCCACTAACATATTTCAACAACTTCCAATCACCCCTCTTCTCTCTGTTATCTTTAAAAGGTTCAGGTACTCATACCACCAAAACTGGAGATGTATGTCCTCAAAACTGGGCACGTGAATCTCTGAGTTCTAGTTTGCAGCTCCCAATTTATACACACAAGTAAAAATGTCCACAAATTAAAACATAATGACTACAGATGCTCAACTGCACATACTTGCACATTTAACACATGTAAAGGCAATTTGTTCTAGAAAAGGGTAACACAAACTACACTCTCCATTGAATATACTGGAAATGAAACCACAGATCATGGCCAATGTTCTCTTCTATTGTGCTGTATCTCTAAGTGTTTTAAAAGAAACACTAAATAGTAATTGCTTAAAGCACCTTAAACATGCCTTTGGGATGCTCTGTGGACAACTGCAGAAAGTCACAAGTCCCAAAATATACTCGATACATCTGAAATATTAACTTCTGTTAAAATACAATTATTTTCTATTGTTACCTCTGTGAGCAATAATTGCCAAAGGATATTTGTATAGAAAAATTCACTCATCTGTGTCACCGATTAAGGCTCCAATTCAGCTCCTCAATCAATGCAATACAATACCCACAGATAATCCGTATTTTTTTCTACAGTCATAACAACAGTAAAACCTCTAAATCAGTAGAGAACTTGCTGTTAAAAACTAACATTCTAAGATGCCTTTTTATTCTTATGCAGTGAAGAAAGTAGAGGGATATGAAAACAGTCAAAGGTTAAACCAAACTGTCTTAATTTATACACAATGCAGGGTCAACACAGTAGCATGTTTTACATATGAGACTGTGTACAACACATAACCACACCTAGTAGGCAGGGAAAACTGAATTTTCACATCTTGAAACAAAAATCAAACTTGTCTTGCACACTCTAAGCTAAGAGCACCTTTATTGAAGCAGTTAAATGTTCTCGCTCCAGGTACAAGGTTTCATCTCCCAGAGCAAGACTGTCTATTAAAGAGGTTTCACTGCAAAAAGTATAAGAGGTTACACAAAGTGACTGTGAGTGCATTTAGGAATGATACTCAACCTGATTATTTGCTTTATACTTTAAGTAAACAAATCATTACACCTGAATAATAAAGCCTCCTGCACAATCCCATGCCTGCGAATTGCACAGCAGCAGCTCAGTAAGCCACAGCTGAGCTACAGGAACACTCTGGCCTGGCAGACCCAGCAGGGGAAAGCCCAGCACAGCAGCTCTCCTTTCAGCTCACAATGCCTTTGCTAGACTTTACACATCCATGCCAGTCATCTGTCTAGATGGAGGAGAACAGCAGATAAATACGGAAGAGAACTAAATCACATTTGGCAGGATAAGGCTTTTCAGTGGGAAGGGAAAGGAGAGAACTTGGGAGGTGCTATGCAAGGTGCCAGCAGAACTCGTATTTGGAGAAACATCCCATACATTATGTAGTACCACATGGCCCTAGATTATGTAATTCCATAATATCCTTTTCCACACTACCTATTGCTCAGGACAGAAACATGTGCAGTCTTGGTTTGTTCAGAGAAAAAGGCTCCCATGTTATTGTTGAAGGTCATGAGCATATTTGAAATGGCAGGGAGTAGGCAGAGAAAGGCAAGCAAAAAAAAACAAGTCTCACGGTAGGACACCTCCATATTGCAGAGTGGAATGGGATTTCATCCCCATCTCTGATTTACTTTCTCATCATTGGAAAATCTTTTGAATCAAACTTGTCCCACAGTTTCAGAGCTTCTGACTGGGTACAATGGTTCTGAATACAGACCAGCTGCACTGGAAGCTGTTCCCTGATCATGGAGTGTATGGGCCACAGGGGAGTTATAAACACATAACTTGAGTCCTAGGTGTCACAATTTAGGCCATCAGAATTAGTATAAACTGTTGTTCATTTCCTTTGCTACAGTTTATTACCTGTAAAATGGGGGTGGTAAACACATCTCTCAGACTGTTTTGAAATAAAATGATAATCCAAGAACAAACATGCAAGAAAGCCTCTGAAGGAATTAATCTACTTGTCTATATGGTTGAGTGTGAATATTGTGCATAGGTCAACTGCAAAATCAGAAAAGAACAAAATACCAAGTTGCTGTCCATTTTAACGTACAGGGAGTTCATTCACAAATTTCACTCTTGAAATGACAGTCTTTCCAGCAAATCTGACAATGTGCTTTCACCATTTTGCATAAAACATTTACAGAAGGGATACCACTCATCATTAAACTCAGCTGACATATAAACCTACAATGAGCTGGAAAGCAGCGATCAAAGCTTCCATTTTTTGATGGGGACATGCATATACTGAAATTCCCTGGTTTTCTGAGCATGCCAAAGGAGGCTGCAGAGTATTTTGCACTGCATATCTTCCTCAACATAACCACTTTTCTTAACAGAGCCTATTTTACTATTGCGATCACTCTGCTCCACGCAGAGCAAGAAGTACAGATGAATTCTTCCTGTTACAGAGAAGAAAACCATGAGGCAACACTAAAACCTCCAAAAATAACTCGCTCTTTTTGAACTCTAAGTACTTCAGAAAACACACACACTCCTGGAGAACCATGTGTTTATTACTGGAAGCCCCAGCTTCCTTACCACAGTCTTTTGTATACGGGTATTATCAGCATCTGCAAGAACAGTTTCCACCACTGCTGAAAAGAAGAGGAAGAAGCACAATGTGGAACAGAAAAAGTATGTGCACAGCTTATTATGCCAAAAAACAGCTGTGAATGCATGCATTCATGTGCAAGGATTACTGCAGCAAAGCCTACAACCACAGATAAAATTAAACTGATTTTTTTCAGCCTCCATAGTCCTCACGTAATGTAAGATTTTTACTTTCCCTTTCTGACATGCCCTAAAGCTTCCTGCATTCTGATCCCGTGGTCTTTGGCAGTGCTTAGAATGAACCCAAAGCCCCTTGCTCCAGTCAGTTGCACTTCATCAGATCTACTGGGAAGCACCAATACTCAAACAGACCTATTGGGGAGACTGAGCTGTCTGCAGCATTTACAAGATCGCAAATGCAGTTCATTGTACATATTTCAGTTATTTCATTCTTTATGTTTTAATTCAGAATTTGAGGGGTGGGGTAGATGAAAATGACATTGCAGAAGCTGGTTGATTTAGGTGTAACCACAGTACTTTGTCATAATATTTTTATACAAGGAAAGCCAAAGCCAAAGCCAAAGCATATCATATTAAAAAATTCTAAATCCATTTCTTGTTTCTCATTGATCTGTAGGAAACAATACCAGATTTTTACTAGTTTGTATCAGCTGCCAAAAACAACACTAATCTGTCCAAGCACACTAACACTCAATATCCTTTTATAGGTGTAAGTGAACACAGCAGGAAGCCGAGATCACATCAATTTCTCAAATTTGGTTTCTCAGCTTTAAAACCAACATGATCCCAGCTAAGACTTTTGTCATTTTCACAGTCTGAATGAAGCATGAAGCTCAAAGGCAGTACTTGGATTGGCTATTCCTTCTCTCAAACTTCTCAAATAATACATTTTCTGCTTGTATTTTTTTTAATGCAGATATTTGCAAATCATTTAGATTATCATGGCTGCAAGAAAGATAGACATAAATATTCATGGCATCAAATATTGTAAGGAAAATTCCTCAGAACAAGATCCCCAAGTTGTAAATTATATACCATGATCTAGTAAAAACTATGGGGCTGTCATAATTTAAATCCATGGAGAATCTTGTTCATTTCACACGTCTACTAAAATATTTTGTCCCTTGGTCATGATACAAACATCAAATTTAGGATGCTTTCATTTTGAAGGTCCTCTAGTGAGCATTACTCTACAGAAGGCACTGAACCGTACAAAAAACAAAGCATCCAGATGATATAGTGTCACTAATTTCAAAACATGCAGCTGATTTTTATCACATTTCAATAACGCTTCTAATCTCCCATCATAAAATATAAACCAGCTCAATGAAAGGCTAAATAACCAACTTCAGCTGCTATGATCTGCACAAAGACTCTGCTTTAGTAAAAGATATTTGCTTCCATAATTTTTAATACATCAGTTTCAGCTGTACTAGATAATCATTTATCCAAGTTTTAATTTCTAAGCTCTGTGCTGTTGACATTTCACAGTATTTTCAAAAAATGAAAATCAAGAACAAAAATATGACAACAAAGACGATGGTGAAGATGATCTAAGAAAATCTTTCTATTTGTTTTATCTGCCATGTGTTTTATATTGTGTGTACTGAACTTCTGCAAAGACAAGAGTTCATATTAGTTGCTTATCTTATTATTTTCTTAATAAGAATATTCATAACAGACTGGTTGCTGGTTCGTCTTCTGACAGAATCAAGAACTCAAAGTTTAAGAGTACACACTATACACCCAAAGGAGATGCCACATAAAGGAACATGTTTCATTTATTGCTGTTTAAGGGCATTGCTCCCAATCTTTAAAAACGGAGCGGAAAGGTTTGCTCTTCACACTTGACACTGGACAAGTGTCCCAGTGCTGATGGGGACAGCTGAAAGCTGTCCAACAACTGCTGCTCCACAGCAGAGGTGAGCGGTAGCTTCCCTGAGCTTCTGGTGGGAAGGTTCAACACTGCGTGAGACCCAACACTCACTCATAGCCAGGTTTCCTCCAAAGCTTTGGTGGCAGAGCTGGAGAAAAGAAATAAGAGTTCACACTTCATTAAAATTTCATTTTTTCTGTTAAAGCAATGCCTCGTTACGGCTTAAGGTCACCAGATTGGCAATACCGTAAAACACAACTGCTGCCATCAGCTCTTCCCTGCTTTATCTTACTACAGATCCCCAGTGGCCTTGATCAAGAGATGGGAAGAGAAGGAAGATGGGGCTATTAATTCTTGAAGAAACGTCATTCAACTAATGGGAAAAAAAGAAATTAAAGAGCAATATAGTCTCAACATTTTCTTGAAACCATGAAGTAAGATCTCTGCCAATCCTTTAACTGACAGTACATTCAAGGGTATTTTCCTGAGACATATAATAGCAAAACCTCCTTGCGCTCTGTATTCCAACAAACTGAAATATTCTATTCCAATAAGCTAATATGCTGTACAGGAAAGTATAAGAGAGAATGGGAAATTAAAATGGAGAGCTTCCCACACCAAATAAGTACCCAAGGGATTTGCAGGCAGCCATCTCTTTCACCAGACTCTTCCTTCAGCTCTGCAGAGAAGAATTCAGGGTGTGGACAAACACCCACCTTGTGAAGAGTGTGTTGGTGGAAAAGGTTTATCCCCAGATGTTCCTCTCTATCAGCTGCAGAGGTTTCTGCCCCTTCAGAGCAGCTCCCAGCTCTCCACTTTCACCAGTACCAAAACCACTTTAGCCAAAACAAAGTAGTTTAGCACAGACCTGCCTCCTAATACTGTTAGAAAAAAGCTGATAAAAGCTGGCAATGCTCCCCTGCCCTTCCCCCTCCAATCCACTCATCCTCTCCCTCATGCAAGCAACAGCACTTAACTGACCCCTTCAGGCATCACAGGATGCTAAATAGACAAATAATGATTTTTCTTATTGAACAGGAGAAAAAACAGGAGAAGGGGGAAAGTAGGAAAGCCTTCTTCAATTGCCAGCTTCGTGTCTCCTGAATTAAAGTAACCAGCAAGCCATGGCTTTATCTTCAGTACAAAATGGGAGAAGGAAGGTTAATTTATTTCACTTAATGAGAAATATAATGTTTCCTCTTTAGCAGATAAAACACAGAATGGGCCAGAAAAGAGTAAACTAAGTATACTGCAAGACAGGTCTAAACTATTCTAGGTCTTCCTCTCCTTTAGGATCAAGATCTTCTATCCTTCTCATGACAAGAAAATCTTTCACTGTGCAACCATTTAGAAAGACTATTCAGATTGGTTTACTTTACATTTTTCAAACCTGAAACACCGGAATGAATAATTACGTGTGTTCACCCTTTCTATTAGTTTAGGGCCCTCTAGGGCAAGCTGTTTAATTCTTGCCTTTAAGGCTAAACACTATTTTTCCTTCTTGAGAAGCAGGTCAGAGAATTGCATGGGTTTGATCAAGAAAGATTTGAAATACAGAATAAAAAGAATCCTTCATTATGAGCAGATGCTAGGAATCTCTTCCCTCCACCTCTTTTTTCTGTCTTTGAGGAAGACAAATCACTAAAAGTTTAGACATATAAAAATAACAGCAGCATCAATTTTGAAGCAATGTGTATTTCAGCAGACAGCACATCAGTCAGTTTGGTTTACAGAACCTGAGAAATGATGTTTTAACTTTTACTGTTGCTTCTGTCAGAGTAGAAAAGATGTAGTTTCTCTGCTTTGGAGTACAACAGATTATGCTGTCATATTCAAAATTATACTTGTTGCTTATGCATATAATAACTACAGCATTTGTCCTGCATTTAATTTTATGTCTGTGTTCAAGTGTTTGCTTGGTTAAAAGAAAAAAAAAGGAGAGAAAAAACAGTGCATGTGTGTTCCGCATGTAAGTACATTTTTTTGATGTGCGGTGTCTAATTTCGGGAAAAAAACACAAAACAAAAGGAAGAACTGCTGCGTATTTTAGGGAAGGTAATTCAAAAGCCTTATAATATTAACCTAGAAGCTAATTATCTAATTATCTATCTAACCTTTTCTACAGCAAATGCATTTCTGCAACACAACAGTAACAAGCTCAGACCAAAACTTTCTGAACTCTTCAGTTTCTCCTGCCCACTGCATAGATAATCCTCACCAAGTGGTGTTGGTCTTTTTTCACATAACTAACATGTTTTAATGCATTCTGGGTAAATCTTGTAGTGACAAATTTAGCCCATTCACTAAACTGCCCTGCACAGAACACTCCAATACGAGCTTTTCTTGCAGAAGGTAAAGCCTGAGCAATCATGTTTTGTAAAAACAAAAACACCAGGTTGGACATGATACTGATGTGAACCAAGAAGAGATGTCTGCTCCATTCCACACTGAAATGGCAGGTGGAGGTGAACCCCCCCATACACCCCATCCCTGTCACCCTTCGTACAGCTGAGGTGATTTAGAGTAGCAAATAAAGCATTGTGTGAGGTCTGTCGTGCAGTGGGGGTTACCTACAGGGCAAGACAGTCCCTTCCCTCCCTCCATACCTGGAGTCCAAGCTCTTCTCATTCCATCACCAATGTTAATCTTTCCTCCAAGACATATATCCAGAACAGCTTAACTATATATCCTAACTCCTAGTATTCCATTCCAGAAACATCAGCTCATTCTCCTTCCTTGAAAGCTGGCTAGCTAAAATGTTTTAAGTGCCGAAATATTAGTATCAAGCCAGAAATGCATTATTCAGACAGTCAAACAATACCTCGAAAGAACAAGTACAAGTAGCACTGCAGCAGGATCAATAACATCCAGAGGACAAGAGCAGAACAGACCCCTGAGGGTCAGTCTGCTTGAGCTCACTGACAATCAACAAAGACTAGATACAACAGGTATCTCTGGCAGTTGAGGCACTTCACAAATACAGTGCCCTGGAACAACATACTCTTTGGCCCTGATGGAAGTAACCCCTTTAAACAACACTCTCTCCCCCAAAAAATCGCTACCATAAACAGTCTTGAAAATTACTGATCCTACTCCATGTGTTTGAAAAATGACAATAAATCCCCATCTTCCTTATTCCTCTGCCTAATCTATTTAGTTGTAAGCTCTTCAGGGCAGAAGCTAGGGGCATTTTAATGCTGCAGTGAAGAGTACTAAACCAAATATGGCATTGCGCACTACTTTGTTGTCAAAACAATAAAGGTCTACTTCATCCAAATATTGTTTGCTTGGTCAAAAAAAAAAGTGGCATCTAGAATCCTCTCCTTTTCTGTTTCTTTGTTGTAAGATTAGTAAACCTTTCACTGGGTTCATCACTAAAACATGTATTTGACTCAAAAAGGACCCCTAATAAGACTTCCTCAAGATGCTACTCTTTCCTCACTGCTATGACTTTTGGCTGCTGACTCTTCCTTGTTTTGCTGACTCCTCCTAATTTCCTCATGTGTGTGCATGCTTACGTGTGTGTGTGCGCATTTCCTCCTCCACTCCCGAGTTCTTCAAAGCAAGTACAGTGCTCCCGACCAACACACAGAGGCAGTAAGGGAAACAAGGAAGACAATCTGACTCAGAGTGGCTGTGAAGAGATAACAGTTCAGTGGTTCATATCAGCACCAGCGGTCCCGGGCGCAAGCCCCTGCCAGCAGCGCCTTGCGCTGTGGTTCTACAGAACGAACCAGTCCCTTCCCCCGCTGCAAGAAACCCCCCCCTAACCTTCAGCTGCCAGATGGAAGTGACAGCCAAGAGTCAGCTCTTCCTTTGTTACCAACATTCATGTATTGATCTGTGTCCCCCCAAAGCACAGAACTCCAGCTCAACCTCAGCTCTCCCACCACAAGCCAGTTTAGGTCCTGGGGCAAACAAAACATTGAAGCCTCATAACTAAGACCCCCTGCACAACATTCCCTCTTTCCTCCTGAGCCAGTTTCTTACATTTACCGATGGATAACCCTGCCCAGGAGCCTTTATACCATGGCTATGAGTGTCGGTTCAAGCTGAGAGGAGGGAAGATGAGAGATGATAAGGTGGCACAGCATTTCATTTCTTTAGCTCTTCCAGCCCCCTTATTATTGCTGGAATATAACATTATCTCTTTTCCTATCCTGGATGGTCCTGACCTTATATTTTAACACCAAAACTCTCTGCATTACTGTCCCAAAGAACAGCAACAATAGACACCAGCAGAGAAGAAAGAGCCTGACCTAAATGGTGCAAAGGAGAAAAACCACTGAGAGAGCATGTATCCTCATTGTGATCTGCTTTTCCTGCTTCTCCAGGATTATGGACTACATTTTTTTTTGGTGTGAACCAACACAGGCTACATCTGCATACACAGGGCTGACATCACAAACCTCGTAAACACACAAATGTCTAGAAGGAATTTGCATCCTTCAACACCATGCCAGCACCACCATCTCCTCAGACAGGCTTAGTAAGCACTGCCCCAAATGTTTCAACTAAATCTGACAAGGTACAAGAAAAAGCTGTAGAAGAGGTCTCTAATTTGACAGAAATAGGTTGCAGGGCTGGAAGACGACCACCTGTCCACAAACTATTGGAAACCACAGACGGACATCTTTGCCAGATTCAGCTGAAGTCTACACCCATATCTACCTTCTCAGCAATATCCACCAGGACTGTGTCCTCCAGAAAAGGTGGATTAACACCTCTAGGAAGAATTTCATAGGGAGTGTTCACACAGCTTCTGCTGCAATACAGAAACCTCTGGCAAAGATAAGTTTCTGGGGTCAGCAAACTGTCCCTGTAGCTCAGAAAAATGAGCCTCATTTTATGGCCCAAGAACCTCTGAAGTAGATTAAATGATATAAAGGCAGAAACAGCTGCAGTGTGGATCTAGGAATTACACAGCTGCTTATGTGACCATGGAGAGCATACAAAGAGGCAATGAAAAGTAGAGGTGGAGGTAAGAAACAATGGTCTGGGCTCTTCATCCAACCTCAATCTGTCCCTGTGGAAGCAGTGTTTTGAATTTAGTGACATTCTACCTGTACTTAGCACAGGTACAAAGCAAGCGGTTCTGGAGCCACAATTCAGGGCAGAGAATGGCACTTTCCTGAAACTGCTTTGTCACAAAAGCAGCTCCTGTATCCCAAAACCCTTCTGAAGTACCTAAATCAGCAGTTATTCTCCTGATTGAACAGTTTTAACAAGAAAGGGTATTTTCAGAACAGTTTTAGGTATCGATGTGTGCTAACCACTGGCAGTAAAAAAATCATAAAAACCTTGAAGGATGATACAGACTTTCCAGGCGTGAAATATCCACTTCTTCTAAGAGGCAACAATGGCTACAGCAGCGAATGCTGAGAAGCCTCTGCTGTCATGAATGTTGTGTTATTTTAACACAATCTTGCTTTTATTTTCACACAGAATCCAGCCCCTTTCCTGCACTGGTAATTTTATGCCTTCTAGAATGCAGTACTGTAAGAAACACTCAACATTGTGGTGAGTTCCAGAGAACTGGTGATGACATTATATTGTCAGCACCAGTTTTAATATCCATTCAGCTGGGATACTGAACAGACACGGGGACCTTCCTCACAGACATACAGAAATAAAAGGCCTCTGTTTATTCCTGTAACAAGACCAATATATGTATTAAAGGAGATTCAAAGCAACAGTAAACCATATTTCAGAAAAGCCTATGTAAATGGAAAATCGGGTACATTGTTTTAAGCATCAGGCAGCCTTCTGTGTGATATGACAGAAGATGCTGGTGTGTCTGAGTTCCTCTGATGCGCATCTTTTGTAATATGTTCTATACAGGCAAGTCACTGTCTTCCAGTCCCACTGTCTTTTACATGAATCCACAGGAATCTGATGACACAGAGAAGTCTGCAGGTGGTTTTGGTGGTAAACTCCCTCCCTGAACATCCACATGCAACACTCCATGCACGTGCTCCTCAATACTGTGCACAGTGACCCTGCCCCAAGGAGATTCAATCTAAAAGCTGCGTGGCAGAATGGTCATGGAGTGTGAGGGGAGAGAGGAAATGTGGTTCCTGCCAGCATTCAGTACTGCACCAAGTGGAAGCACTCACTTCAGCAGCCTATAGATTCACCCTAGTTAAATTTATAATATTTCAGTGCACAGGGCTTTCTGCTTTTTTCCTTTTTAAGGCTAGAAAATGAGCTTATTGTGGACAGCTCAGGTATCTTGTAGATGCTGCGGTGGGGTTTGCAGTACCAATTAACTTTCCCAAGTAATGAGGTATAATTCCCCCTGCGAAAGCCTGTTTCATCTGTGATATACTCCCCACAGAAACATGGAAATCTCACAGCCAAGGCTCAGATTCATGAGATTTTTGGTGGGTTTTTTCAATAGTCTTTGAGAAGCTACAGGAATAAAATTTGACATGGGAGCCCTTCTACTGTTTTCCTCTCTGGGAAAAACACTATATAATCATTGAAAAGTGTTTTAACAGTAAGAAAGGTAACAATATTTTATAATCAGTGCCCATATAAAACTATGTGTATTAAAAAGTTCAGACAATCTCTGCAGAAAACAATGAAGATAAACGACTGTTGGGAATTAGTTTAGGGCTGCTCCTATAAGACGGCTCAGTTTCTCTCATATTATAGGTAGTGAAATTAAAAATTTACTCTGGCTTTTATTCACTGCCACTGTAATAAAACACCCCAACAACTCGGCAGCAATATAAATGGTTTCCCATCAACATGAGTAGTGTCAGTGTGTGGACCTCTATCTATTTTTACTTGAGCTCAAGTAAATCAGAACTTAACCACTTCAAGGTGAATTACAGTGATACAAGTTTAAGAAGGAAGGAATCAGACCTGAACATTGATTCTGCATGGCCTTTGCTAATGAAACCAGCTCTGTCATTGTTTATATCCTCACCGAATGCTCTCACAATCATTTGGATACAATAAACAGCTCTTGCAGATGGCTGACTGCTAAAGAGGAGAAAAAAAAAGAGGTGTATAATGGCCACACTAAAAGGCTTTGATAACAACACATCAACTTCATAAACTTGTGTCCTGCAGTAACACAAGTGAACATTCAGCTGACTACAAGAAACAGAGGAGAATGTGGATGACTTCATCAGCCATTAAGTCTGTTGTGC
This sequence comes from Dicrurus megarhynchus, assembly GCA_013399195.1. Classification (NCBI taxonomy): domain Eukaryota; kingdom Metazoa; phylum Chordata; class Aves; order Passeriformes; family Dicruridae; genus Dicrurus; species Dicrurus megarhynchus. The sequence goes on from VXAD01008061.1 coordinate 1,555,270, forward strand.
CCTGATCTAACAGCATGATTCAAAACCAAAATCAAGGAAATTTGTCAACAAGCATTTCCTCAGCTCAGAAGAATCCTCAATTGTTGTGGCTTTTCCTCTGCACTCATTTGGGAGTGTCACACGGACAATGAATGGGGAGGACTGGGAGCAGACCGTCACTATATTTTACCAATTCCAAATCAATAAAACCAGTCACTGAGGCAGAGGCTCAGCCTGTATCGGGTTTAATTTACTCTGGGGACTGGAACAGATATACACCATCACACTCCAGCAGCTCCATCTCTTCCTCCTGCACCGAGACCTTCCAGGCTTGCTCAAACACAGCAGAGCAGCCTCTGCGAGTCTAAGTCATAGCGGTCTTGAGAAGTGAAATCCAGAGTGGCTTTCTGTGGCTGTGGAAAGATGTTCTTCAGCAATAGGAGTTACATGGAGAATCAAGAACCGATTAGATGAATATTCATTATTCAAAGTAGGATTAAGAAGTAAATGGTGGTTTGAGGATGTAATTTATGAGGGAGAATGACACAATCCCATACCATTTAAAGAGTGCCTTCTCAAACTGCCCCCGTACTTTCACACCCACACTTTTTCCCTTCCCTTAAATGTTAAAGAGCTGGGGAAGAGGCCTTATGCACAGAAACTGCATATGGATACCTAACCATTTTTTCATATATTTGTGAAAAAAATCTGAGCTCTGGAATATGCAGGGGAAAAATGGCATACAGAACAAATTACTTAAATGCATATTTTACCCCTCTAGCCAGTAGGTATTTCCAACTCATACATGTGGCAACACATTATTTTTCTGATCCAGAACCTTCTCGTATAAATACCAAGCCAGTTTTCAATACCAGTAAGAGTATTTCATACACATCTTAACTGACTTCACATTTTGCTTATCAATGAATTCAATCATTTTTCAACAATTAACCTGTTGAAGTGTTATTTTTAAAAACTTCTGATTTTAATCTGATGAACTGCAACATAAACTAAGATCTTTATTCTAGTTTCATCCTTAGAAATCTACTTTCTGGCAGGTGTTCAAGGCAGCAAGTGTTTCTATAAACTGCAAAGTGCAAATATGTCTCACAGAATGCATTGCAAACAGAGGACTGAGGAGACATTTGAGAAAACACAACTGAACAAAGCGATGACCTGGATTACAGGGGTAATTTGTTTTATACACTGGTATTTTTTTATATGCCAGTATTTGTTTCTGGCCAAAACTATTATTTCAGGGCACTCTGATGAGTAGTGTAACCGAGTTCTCTTTGTACTCCAAATTTTCTGACTTTTAAGGATCTCAGTCTAACAGAAAATTTCAGGATTTAAAAAAAATTCAACAGAGAAGAGAAGAAAGAAACCAAATTAAAGCATGGAAAGTAACTCCAAGCACTCTACTCATGGCTGGCAATCTCCACTCTATAGACATGGGTAAAGCAAAGGAATGGAGTTAACCTGCCTAAACTCACAGCCCGCGTCAATAGGACAGCGAGGAACAAAACACTACTTCTCCCTCCTCACCTAAACCACAGCTCTTAGAAATGGGAAAAAATATTCACAAAAAGCCTATTCCTATAAATAGAGCATAGGAGAGAACAGTCTCATTGAGGTAAATACTTGTTTGTGGAGATGACTGCTTGTCTCATCAATACCCCAGGGACCACCTTGTCTGCACCCTTAATTAGGGCAAGCCCCTCTGTAACCACATGAGGTCATGTTTTTCTTTCAAGCAGCAGTAAATTATCATGCTTGTTATCACTCCTCTATACAGATTCTCTCAAAAATTAGATTATCCTATGGCATCCCTTGCTATTTTGTCATTTTCAGTATCACTCTTAGTATAGTAAGAAAAAAGGCCAAAAAATTCAGCATTTAGGGTTTGAGAAACAAAAATATTAATGCATTAAGGAGGGAAAATGAGTGAAATAAGCAGATCATCCCGGAACTGCCAATTTTCTGTATCCTTTGAGGATTAGATCCAAGCTTATAATTTCTGTGAGCAATTATCTAAATAGAAATGCTCTAATTGCACTAGGATTGTGTTTTCTCTGGAGTGTTATTTCTTTCAAGTATCCTGCTGTTTATTTATACTCAGCTAAATAAAAGGTGTGCTGAGTTACCCAGTGATTTACACTGCAGTAGGGACGTTACCAGTGGTACACAGGAGACTGCTGGTGTAGCACAGAAAGCCCTCTAGGCTGTTCTAACTTACTAGAACTAAGCCCATTCCAGTCTCTGTCTTCTAAACTCACAGTTTAATAAAGAAAACAAAGCAATACTTTCTGGATGATTGCCAATGAGCTGCTTTGTTGCCTCTGGAATCACTGCCAGCTCAGGGAAAAGTAGGGAGAAAATTAGGTACCGTGCACAAGTACCCAAGGAAAACAGCTTACCCAGCTTGGCATCCCACATGTCTGGAAGTGTGTTAGAGGAGAGCCTGGCATGGAGGCACAACACAGCCACACACATTGTGCCCTCAGCAGTGGCAGCAGCTTACACTGATCCTTTCGATGTGCCTCCAGGGCTGCTCTAATCAATGTTAGATCACTGACAGCACCACGACAAACAGCCAAGACAAAAGACCCAACACTCTTTAGAGTTCCATTCCTAGAAGAACAGAGAGGTTACAAGGCTTGGCCTATACCGTTACACACCATGCGCTCCATTGCCCAGGAAAAGTTCTGTCTGTCTTAAAGGTTATTAAACCTGTAAAATGTGCACACACTGGAGGGGAACGCAAAAACTTTCCTTCACAGGGAATTGTGGTGATTGTCTAAAAAGGGCTCCTAGTCCTCCTTCTCCAGAATCACAGCAAAATGTCAGAAGGAAAAGCAGCGAGGGGAACCTCACAGTTCACTGCTTTCAGCTTGAAAACCAAAATGGATCTCATTACCCTAGAAATTCCTTGTGACAACATCAGGAGTGGGATATAATCCTTAAAGGGTCAGGCAACAGAGGAAGTTTTCTATTGCACATCTTCATATCAAACACTACTTACTATCTTAATTTGTGTTTATTTAGGTTTATACACAATAATGGAGAAAAAAAAAAAGCAGAAAGGGCCAAAACTAAATGAGTTTAGAAAATTCAGGAGATTGCATGAAAATTATCATTTTGGGGGCACTAAGTATCAAGTCACAAATAATTCCCTAGAAATGTCACTGCTCTTTCCAAATCCCAATCAAGAATAACTGCCTTATGTTAACTTAGTAAAGAAACAAACCAATAGCGCATTCCTCCTTTTCTTAATGTGCCATAGTTAATGGACAACTCAACAGGAGGAGTAAGTGAAGAGGATCTCTATCTGTTTTTGTGCAGAATAAACTAACTGTTTGCAAACAGGACAAGAACTTTTCAAACCACAGCTCTATTCTCATTTCAAACAAAAAAAAACATGACAAATGGGAGTTTGTGTAGAAGCCTAATTTTTGTACCAAATTTTACCATGCAAAACATGCACAGAGCACTTGTTGATGAGCCACAGGCATCTGTGAAACAAGTCCCAAGAATAAAACACAAAAATATGTTAACTAGCAACTAAACCCATAACAGCAAATACATTCCAATCCCTGTCAGGGACTGAAAAACATACATTTCAGAAATACACCTACTTACAGCTAATTTTCTATGCTGCCATGAGCATTACCATCAGCGAAACAGTATCTCCTTACCTGTCCTTTAACAATGAGGAAAATGACTGTGACTAAAACAAACATGATAATTTCTTGTCCAAAGCTGTCACTCAGATTGATGGAGCAACTCGGTTTTTCCACAGCTGAATTAAAGGAGAGACATACCTGATAATTTTATTGCTTTTCTCTGTTTCTCCAACTGAAGTGAGAACCTTCAGAGCCTGGGACATCCAACACCAGAGCAGATAAGTCCTACTTACGCATATGCAAAACATGAATTAGTGTCAAAAAAAGGGTCTGCTGAACAGACCAGATTCAGAACTACTTGTGAGGGAAAAAAATTCTAATTTAAGCAAATGGAAGTTTTTCTAGTCTATTGGGTTTCTACCCATGAAGTCCATGGTTCACTTCAGCTGCTTCAGAAATATTCTTGCTTCACAATATCACAATATTTTCACAGAGAAAATTTTCTAAGTGCCCTTTAATGACTAAGCCTTTGACACAAGAGGAATAGGTAAGTCTTTGCTTCCTTCTTGTTCAAGATTATTCCCTTAGAATTATGAGCTCAAGGACACAAAATCCCCATGTGGAAGCAGAAATCCACAATATGAATTGAGGGGGTTTTTTCTCCCAGAAGGAAATAAAAAACAGGAAAAAAAGCAACATGACAAAGGGTCCTGGAGAGCAGAGCACTCAAGAATCCCAGATCAGTCTTCAGCTCTTGCACGCTTCATTTCAGCTGAGAGGGCAAGAACATGCCAATGAAGACCTTGGTGTTTGGAACATCACACACCAATTTTAGGATCAACGTTTTGCAAGTCCTGCCTGCTCACCACTGTTTTTCTTCTGACTCCACAGGAGTTCCAAAATGGTATTCAAAGCCAGATCTTTCATGGCATTTTAATGACCTCGGGATCCCCAGTCTTTTGATGGAAACCAGATCTTCTATATGCATGAAAAGGTTTATGCACGTCTCTCTTCAGGATGTTTTGCTATTTTCATACAGGTATCATGATATTCAGAGGCAGAAAGAAAGCCTTTCTGAAACAAACTCATATTTTGCTTTGTCTTCCACCAAATAAAATTTTTACCACCTAGTTTGTGAAATGTGATTACACAATTGCTCTTACCAAATTACAGCAATCATTCAAATTTCCAGAAAAACAGGTCTATTCAAGAATACCAGATTTAGAATTGAAAACCTGGAGGATACACAGTAAACCAGTACTTTAAATTCCAAACGTAGTTGGTAGCAAACCATAAAATTCTATCAACATTTTTCTTCATTTATTCTTTATAGAAAATTTGAAGTTTTCCATCTAGGATGGAAAATAATAGTTAAGATTCCTAATTTTAAGACAAAATAAGAAGAATAATTTTCCCTGCAATTGATTTGGTATTAATTTTTACTAAACCATTCAAGGAAGAGGCAGTATCTTGAAGGCTCTCAGTATCCAAGATACTTAATGAATAGCCTCTGGATTCTGAAGGCACAGTTTGTATCTCAAGATTAAATCCTACTTTATCTCTGTTTCATTATCTCCATCTCAGTGGAAGACAGTTCCATTCTGTTTTCCATGTCATTACTGGGTGCAGCAGCATTGTATTTCTATTTATTAATAGTGCAGTACTCTCTCATCACACATCCTCTTCTGGCTGCTTCAGTGCTGCCTTCTTAAATATATTCTTTGAACTGTGCTCCCAATTTCCTGTGGATAAGACTCTCTTATGTGAAGATGTCTCCTATGATAGCCTTCTCTTTCTCATACACATTCAAATATCAAATGGAAACTGTATTTCTCTTATATCTTAGTAATTTTTTGCACATTCATTTAAAAAAAAAATCAAGCAAACTGAGGCAGTGTTCCCGTCATAATTCTGACATGTACCAGAAAAAGAGGATCAGCTGCCTTCCTGATGGAATTTCACCTTGAGTTTTATTTGATAATGCTGGTTGATACAACCCAACAGACAGGCACTGGTCCCTTTTCCCAGGGAACAAACCCAATCTGTTCCATCAGTGTCCAAGAAACAGACAAGCTTGAACAGTTGCATCACTGTAAGAAATCATTCATCATCTACATTCCTAAATACTCTCTCTGCTTATGGAGAATATTTTGTATCCCATTCAATACACTGGTGACCTTAAAGAATCAAAAATCCAGGGACGTAAACCATTTTCACACACTTTTTTCATTACTTCTCAGGACCTTTCATCCACAGCAGGCAGAGCACAGGTGTGCAAAAGCAACCAGTGGTCACATTCTACGCTCTAGAGCAATAGTAGTTTTTCATTTAATTGAGAGAAAATATTTAAAGCCATCACTGCCTCCATTAACTGTTCTTCTCTAATATAAATGAAGGGAATTACCAGGGTGTCTATGAACGACAAGTTATCCATACTACTTTTCTCCTGTCTTAAACCAGTCTCTAAGTGAAGATGTTTAATTGCAAATGCAGATGTAGCTATACTAAGACGGCACTTCAGGCTCCAGAAACATGGAAAGCACCAGCTTTGAAAACTTTACCCGTTTGAAACTGTTTAAAAGTTTAGAAAAACAAATGACAAAAAGTGATACTGAAATTAAATACACAGAAATAACTGCAAGGCTACACTAAATGTATGTGCTGTGTACCACAAAGCCAAGGGGACAGGATCAAATAGATCTGCATTAAACAAGGGGGAGCAGGGTGGAAAAAAATACTTCAGGAAAACAGAACAATGGCATAATTTAGCATATTTGTACTTGGGTCAGATCCAGCTGATTGCTTTGGAAAGGATTCTTCTCAAAGTGAAAGGTAAATGGAGGAAGGGAGTTGAGGAAAGAGGCGGGTGTTTGTCTAAATTATTTGGAGAATGCAATGAGCAGTGAATGTATTACGTTGCAGTAAACACTCCAAATACCTCAAAAATACTATAGCAGTGTCTTCATTGCCTTGATTGTTATTAGGTAGAAAGCAAACAAATGTTTCTTTGTGGAAAAAGAACTTGGAGCTCTGCCAGGAATGGTCACGTCTAACACACATTATTTATGACAGTATAAAGTGCAAGAATATTAGTCACTTAATGAATAGCTGGAGGATGTCTGTTACAAGAAATGAAATGATCATAACTTGTTAAAGAAGGTTAAAAATGGGAATCCCTTCACTCAGGAAGCTGCTGTGAGTCTCCACCTCATGTCTACAGAAATGAAGTTTCAAGCTTCTGCCAAAACAACTGTCCCAGACATCACTGCTGACCTTTGTAAATTCAAGACCGAACATTGTCTTCTCCACATCTCTTACATACCCCCATTGATATCTTTGACATCACAAATTACCCGTCTCTCCCCTAAAACTTCCATTTGGTACACAGTTTATACTGTGGGCTTCCTCCTTGCCTTTCTTTTTAGAGCTCCATTCAGTGGTCTCATCTTCCTCCTCCTCCCCCCTTCACACCCTGCGGACATTTTCCAAGGGGCTCTTCTAACCCACCCCTTTTTCATGTTGTCTATTTTTACCCTTCTGTTGACCTCATTCACTCATACGGTCTCTCCTCAAGCAGGGACCGACAACCCTCAAATATTCCTCTTTTGCACATCCGTACCCTGCTACCTTTCTCTTGGCTCACAGATACTGCAATACTAAATATAACAATAGAATTACACATTTATCCCACCCAACCTCATTCCAACCATCACCTTCCTCTCCAAAAGGAATCTTTTACCCAACTACAGATGACGGTTTTGAGACAGAGCAGTCATAAGATAGATATTTTTCCTTTATGTATACCTCACTTATTTTCACCTTATATTGTTTATTCTGCATATTAAAGAAGGAGACAAAAAGAGCTGTCTGAGAAGGAGGAACTCTCTTTGGATTTATATTCAAACAAGGAGATGAAACAGGACAAGAAGAAACAACAGCTTTTTTTTGTTGTTGTTCAGAAGACAACTGAAATTTCATGAAATGCAGAGCTCTTTGTACCTGGAATCTAGTAACATAAAGTGTTCTGTACCTCTGCCACTGCATGCTGTGGGTTACAGGGTTTGTTGCTCAGGGGTTTTAAATTGTGCTTTTATATTATTTTGGCTCTTTTAAAGCAGCTCCCCATTTTCCTAAAGAATGGCTGTTTCCATCCATCAGACTTTGCTACCTCTGCTACAACAACGTGACCGTGCCTGGCTAAGTACTTGCTCAATCTATTTATTCAGCTTCCAGCACAGCTCAGCACCATGTATCACACACATCGTGCAAAAATTTTGCTCAAGCATAATCATGGTTCTTAAAACTCAAACTTTGCCACACAATGACAAGGTCTCCACATTACCAGAATTACTTTCCCTCCTCCGCCGCCCCCATCCAACTCCTCATCAGTCTCTAGCATGACTCAACCCCGTTGAAAAGCTGTAGGTTTACAAGCCATTTCATTTCTTTCAAATGAGATACATCATATGGAGGAAATAAATAAAATGTTTTCAGTGCCTGGTCCCCGGTGGATAATAGGGTCTATCTGGTTTCATAAGCTGCTGCTAACTGGCAATTTTTCTACATTAGTTTTGGCTTAACCAGAGTGAAATCCCTGTTTTGAAGCCCACTCTCTGATGGCAGCAGAACCTCGCCCAGTAGCACGTCAATATTTCCTTCTCGCTCTTTGGGCTGACCAACGTATTTTGGAACTGTTCCTGTTACAATTCCCGCCTTATCTCCAAGACTGCGGGCAGGGTAAAAACTGCTTTTGGACAAATGCATTTTTCCTAAGGTCCTGTGCTGAGAGCCATCTTTTACTTGCCAAAACCCCAGACTACAGCTACATTCTGAGGTTTTCAACACATTTTTAACTATTTCACTTCCAAATCCTAGGCATTTTATTGGCTAGCCAGGAGATATTTGTGTATGTGCTCTTCTCTGTCTCACTCTGACTGGCCTGTGTTAAAATTTATACAAAATGGCGAGGCAGGGGGGGGCGGGTCGCAAATTACTGTCATGTATCATCCTAAGGAAAATGAAGTTAAAATGTCTTATTTTCCGTAGTCATGAGGGATTAAAAGCAGAAGCAAATGTTTATCTGGATCAACTGATATACCATTATGATTGCAGCTGCTTTTCCTCCCCCCAAGAACTTCATGGTGTTAAAATTTTGAGGATGAATTACGTCAAGTTTTGAGTATCCCCTGCTAGCTGCTACTTGCCCTTACTTCTAGTCAAATTACTTGAACTGATCACTGTCAGCACTGTGCAGAATTAAAAGCCCCATTGGAAAAGCATCTCCAAACCTACAAAAATAATTGCAGAAGAATCAAAAGGGGCAGATGTGAAAAAAGAGCAATGAGGGCTAACAGAGGAGAGATGGTTCATTGAATTGAAAGGGGCCAGGTAGTAGCTGAAATTTCAGTATTATAAATAGGACATTATGTAGCTGAACTAAAAATAGAAGTTTTATTTTTACTTGATGTTCCTCGCTGCTGGCTGCTGACCTAGAGAAAGAGGACTCAGAAAGGAAAATTAAACAATTCCCCACAACCATGCAAAACAAAACCACTAGCCAGGTGCCAGTGCCTATTTGTAAACTAAGAAGAATACAATTCTTTTAAACCAATTTCAGAAGATGTCTAATTGAAGGAACTCCCTAATACTGCTGTGAAAAGAATGTAATATAATAGAACAATTTCTGCAGAAAACCAACTGCAATTAAAAATTCCCTGTCTACATACTTGCTCATAAGAGAAAATGGCTGGTGTATGTACTCTGATTCCTTCACCCACTCTGTACGTGTACAAGTGCTGGAAGCACTCTCTGCTCAGCAGTAATAACACATTATCATTCCAGTACTCAGTTTCAAGTCAAGACTGAGGGGCCCAGCACAGGTCTGGCAGAAAATGCTCTGTCAACTTGCCACCTGCCAACTGTCTCAGGACAGCATCTTGTGTTCTTCCCTTTCCTAAAGGCCAATTTTACAGTTAAACTGAGAATCCTAATTTAGCCATGGTAAAATGGAAGTTTTTCTGGCCAGCTGCTGAGGTGGTTGTTCATACTTTGTTTTATTTTAAAAAGAAAAAAGAAAATTAGCACAAGCCTAAACCACCAAATCCGGATTTAAATTTCAACCCCACGCATCTAATCCTCAGGACAAAAGAGACTTGAAACCATGGTTTTGGTTCTGCTTACAAAGATAAGAGGAAGTTGTAAAACAAAACCAGATCTGAATCTGAACTTAAGTTCACAGCTGTTTCAATCCATGGCTTTCGGGGAAGCCCATCACTAGCTAAAATCTACAGGACTCAATAGACTTGAGGTTTCCCTGGTCTGATTTTAGCTTTATCTGCTAAATACTAGCTCTTTGCAATGTACCACAGACCCCAAGGGGCTGTGCTCAAGTATTTATCCATCACCACTTTTGTAGAAAACTCAAATGAAAATGAAACATGGTGATTTAATTTTGAAGAGTAAGCCATAATTACTTAAAAGATTTTATGGCATCAACAAACATAACTTTCATTACTTGCCATTGCTGATCAAATTGAAAGAAAGGTATTTATTATAAGAAATTATTGTAATTATTTAAGGAAAAACACTTAGCACTTAGTGTAGTCTATATCTAAAAATAGTAGATCTAAATCTACTAGTCAGTCATCCTTTCCCACAGACTGAAAAATAGCAAAATTTTATTTGCTGTATTTGTACACCATTCACATCCGTCATTACATCAGTGATCTGATTTGTTTGGGAATGGTAAGACTCAGAACATAATTCTGCACTTAGCTTAAATAATTCTAAAATGCAGGTTAGCACAGAGGCAGATCATAATTCAAAACTTCTTGCTGCTGCTAAGCTATTTTAGCTTCTCTCACTGTCAAAGCCAAGTCAAACACACCTAAATTAAAATGCCTATTTGCAGTGTCTCAAAAGACAACAGAAAGATTAACATATTTTGTTTTCACTCTTGATTTTTGGTAATATTTTTTCACTTTTTGTATGCTGAATCAAAATCCCCAAACAAAAAAGTAAATGCCCTCACTAAGGCTGCACTGTTGTGTTACTGGTGGGTTTTGATCCATCAGACAGCTTGAGAAGAGAACAAGGACCAAAACCCTTCCATACCGGAAATGCTGGCTAAATGGGCCATTTCCTTTCTCTCACCATTGGACTAACTTGTATACATTTATACACACACATACATACAGATATAGGTATACATATACACACACAACACTGCTTCAAAGCTACTTTTAGATGCTACTAATAATTTTGACAATCCAACATTTCTGCCTTTACTTTTTCCTCATCCCCTTCCTTAATAACTCACTTGCATAAAACAGACGAGGGTTGCTGGGCAACCTCTGGAACAGCAGCAAATGGAAGCAACACAACTAAGGAATGGACATAGCAGAGACCCAGGTTCACCTGACCCACACTTGCCAGGCACGACCTACATCTCTTAAGCACCATTTTTGGTGTAAGGGCACGAGGAAACTTCAACTTAGCAGCACCACAATACACTAAAACTGGCCTGATGATCTATAACCATATCAATCAACCAATAAAGGTCCCGATGATTAATGTCCCAGGTTCTTCCTCAGATATTACCCTTGCAGGTATCTTCACTTTTTTGTTTCTGTACATACAGTACACTTCTGTATGCACTATCTTCTAAAACATTGTAAGACCTAATAAACAACTAGAGATAAAATTACAACATCTCCACTGAGTACTGGACACTGGAATTGGTTTCTACTCAATGCACCACTCCCTACAGTAATATGCAACTTCCTAACTAGGAGATCTAGATCCACTACAACATTTTTGCCCTCACCTTGGACACAGCACCAAGCATGGAAACAGAAGCCCATGAACACAAGACTGGGACAAAAAAAAAATTCAAGGGAGAATGTCTAGCTCTTGTTATAACCGGATGATTTAAGAGTCTCCATTTTGAATACCAAGCAGCTCCAGAGGAAAGTGTCAGGTTTCCTTGTTGCTGCCCCTTCTTCAGCCCTCACCATCTATTCTTGGCCATCCTGCAAACAGAACCAACAGCAGCACAGCTGCATCACACTGAGGACAAACTGGCTTTCTGAAGAAACTTCTAGTATTTACATCTTCTCCTTGCAGGAAATATCGTAACTCAAATGAGCATTTTCTATTTTCCTAGTTCAAATAAACTCTCGTATCATACAAAAAAAGACATCTTGACACCCATTCTCCACAGTTGTTCCCTCTCTTGCAGTGAACAGCCAAGAGGTTTTGGACTATTTGCTGCCACACACCACACACTTGTACATCCACCTAAATGAAGCCACTGTGGACCAATTATGAAAGATCTGTTATTCCATTTGGAGTTACTCATTTGGGGATTTGATTTTTGATTTGTTTTCCTCTGAGGTTTTCTGGAAGCACTAGTGGGATGAAGTTTAAATTAAATTGGGACCATCAGCATCCCAAAGACAACTATTCAGTAGCACACATTTAATATTGATTTAATATGATTTTGTGGGCTGTTTGTAACCGCAGCTGTCTAACTAATGCCACTTAGACACGAAGTACTTTATAGATTCATTACCAGGAATGTTAGAATATGAACCAAACCAAAACACAGCTAAATAATCCACACAAATATGTAGCTCTGAAAGCTACAGGAAAGTTAAGAATTAAAAGCTGCAGTTTTCAATTAACAGAGACAGCTGAGGTGGATTGTTTTGTGCATTGTATGAATGGTCCAAGGTGCCACTGAATAAATAATTACAATATTACAGAATACCCAAAGCAAGTGACAAATCAACCATAATGCTACACAAAATGAATCTCTAATAAATCAAAACTGCATCCGTGCCAGTTGTCTTTGAGGATGACCTTTTATTCCTGGCTGCTTCCAGAGCCAGGTGCATCAGCCAGTTTCCTGCTGAACTTTGGGAAACAGGAATGCCTGTATTAGTGCACAACATAGCTGTTTCTGAAATATATCTTATAGCTATAACTATCAATCCAGAGGGGTAGAAGAGAGTGAGGTCTAGACTTCTAATCCTACCAAACACCATAGAGAGGATTTTTGGTAATGTCAGCGCCAATCCCCACTGCAGTTTGTGGCCACACGTGGGGCCCTGCGCCAGGGCCTTGCTCAGCGCTGGACACAGCAAAGTCCAACCACATTTGCTTATTTCAACAGTGCTGTTCTGAGCACAACACAGACTTGATTTAAATAAATAAAAAAAGTGTGTGATAAATAGGATTGTGCAAGAGAATTCAGCATCAATGAGTGATCAATAGCATCCTCAGAGTATGACAGAGCACAGGGGTCAGCTGTGACAACTTGTGGCCCATGAGGGAAGAGTGTGGATATTGTTTTACCAGAGGCAGACACTGTGGTTGAGCTGCACAGAATCCAGTGGCGATGGCACCTCACCAGCACCCTGTTCTTACGAAGGCTGAGGCCATTCCTGGGCACAGCTCCAGCACCTGGGCAAAAACCAGCACCTCAACACCACAAGGCTGGGGGAGCAGAAGCACCCAGGGCCCCGCCAAGATGGCGGCGCGGCCTGAGGGAGCCCCGCCCGCGCGGCGGAGATGCCGCCGCCTCCCGCGGGACGGAGCGGCCGCTGGGCGGCGCTGCCGAGCCCCGCGGAGCGGGGTGCGGGAACGGGATGCGGGCTGAGGGCAACGGGATGGGGGAACGGGATGCGGGCTGAGGGCAACGGGATGGGGGAACGGGATGCGGGATGAGGGCAACGGGATGGGGGAACGGGATGCGGGAGGCCGGGTCGTGGCCGCCGAGCCTGGCGACGTTCCCGGCTGCCAGGCGGCGAGTGGAGACGGCCCTGCCGATCGCGGTGGTCCCGCAGCGCCGAGCGCTGGCCCCAGGAGGCGGCGGAGGCCGCCTTATGCAGCTCCGAAGCGGCCGCCGCCCCCGTCTGGGCACGGTCACGTCCGGCGTCTGTCGGCTGACAGCGAGCAGTTCTGCCAGCGCTCGGGAAAAATACCAAAACATTCCCAATGTTCTTCCTGGCAGTCTGTAACGCAAGGTTTCCCGGTGGCACCGCAGGGACGGAGCAGCAGTCACCGCCGGCATCGTGACACAGCGGGAGCGCGGTGATGCCAGCGCGGGGAGCAGCCGCCTCAGCTCGGGGCTGGAGGGGAAATCAGATTTACTTCAAGTCAAACTACTCAAGCCCCAGGCTGCTGGCAGCAAAGGTCAAGAATAGTTTTCAGTCAAATGTTTTTTGTAAAAATTAGACCTCCAATGTCATGCTAACAAAACACGTCCCTTGCTCTCAGCACCTCAGTTTTGGGGATGACATGGTCGTATCAGCGTTCTTGTAGCCACACATATCCATACTCTTTAAGGCATATGACGCTCTTGCCAAGCTGAAACAAATCTCCAGATTCTGAATGGCTGATGTCTGTACTGGGGATGAGTTCTGTCAAGCCATCAGTAACATCTTTCCAAGTAATGAATGTCCCAAAAGATTTTTCTGCTCACTTATATCTTTGAAATGTATCTTGTTTTATCTAAGGGTCTACATTAAAATACCAATAAAAGTCTCACTGCTTAAAGCAAAAGCACCACATGAAAGTTCCCAGCCTTTAAAATGTCACCAAATAGTTCAAAAGAATAATTTTAAAGCATGATGGCCCACAAGAACCATTTTCAGGCTAAATATATATTTTGTTCCCATTGACATATTTTTTGGTACACAGGAATTTAAGTAGGTTTGGGGAACCTGATGTGAATTTACAATTCACTTTCAAGTTTTTATTAGTAGACCTTCATGTACTGCAAGGCAGGTTCTGTTGATGAGCAGCATGATTATCACTAAGCCTGTAAAATAAACAATCTAATGGGACCACTAAGATTTGCTGATACTCCATTTTAGTCCACATTAATAAAACTCAATGTGTAACATAAGTTGCAGTACTAAAATTCATTATGTTGTCCAGGTAGAGAATCTCCTTTGCTTAAGCACTAATGTTAAAAATTCATTTTTAACTCAACTATCGAATCTGGTATCAGTTTTCCAGTTGTTCAAATCCATTAAGGTATCCCCCAAAAGTGTGTTTCCATTTGTATCAGAAAGAATTTGTATTAGATATCATGAATTTTTTTAAAGCTTGGGCAATGCCAAATTCAGGAATGCCTGACTGTTGAATACACTTCATACATGAGGTGTGGAGCTTCAGTAAAGTGCCTAACACATCAGAAATATTCATTACAGTGATTTCCAATAAAAGGGGGAATAACTAACTCACACTAGTGACTAGTCCTCACCCAAACTGTACAGTCAGCTCAACTAAATCAAGGCTTTGCTTCAAGGTCTAGAAACTACACATTGTCTTTATCAGCAACAAAGGACATAATTCCTTGAGGATGTTACCAACTAAAGTTTACAGGGAAAGACGAGCAGTACATTCATAATATATTAACACTCAGCACTGCAGCTTAACAAGAGCACCAGATTCAAGCCCTGTTGTATAAAGAACTTTACACCAGAGCAAGAACTAGCCCTGCTGTTCCTACACTATGCTGCTGCTATTCAGCAGAATGTTTTTCCTTCTACTAAAAAATAAATTTTTAAAAAATTTAAAATAAGGCAAACAGTGTCATAATTTAGTTTTCCAGCAAGAGAAAGTGCACTACGAACAGTGTTACCAGGTGTTTCTGGTAAAGCTGGAGGGATTTTGTTGGACAGTTATAATTCCCTTTGCTCTGTCCTCCTCCTGTCCATGGATCCTAGACTTTTATGGCATTTCAGTATGGAAAATCCTCACCACTCTGGCCAGAGCTGCTGTTTGCCCTTTCTGTTTCCCCCTTCTTCGCTTTCCCATGTGAAACACCTATGAGCTTTTCACACACAACACAACAAAAAATTACATCAAATTTCTTTTTCTCTCTCAAATATGCTCTTTCAGAAAGAACAATGGGAAAAATGCTCCTATAGACAAATGACATTACAAGAAAGTGTCTTCAAAGTCTATAGAGATACAGATTTATTTCTATAGAGATAAGATTTATTTCACCCAAGCTCACTTTAGGAAACAAGAAAAAAAACCCCACATTTACTATTTCATCCTTACCCCTTTCTCTGTCAGATAAATCATAAGTATTATTACACCAGTGTTTTTCAGCTTCAAGATCAAATTAGCAATGTGAATTCTGTTAAACAAAAGGAACAAAACCCACAGGAATCAATGGGCATTCTCATATCACACTACTAGGGGGCAATTAGCAAAGAGAAACAGGATGACCATGATCAGACTTTCACTAAGTAAACAAAGCTGATCTGTAAAATAGATTTATAAATAAATGTAGTTGAAAGTATCAATAGGAATTGTGTGTGCCATTTGGTCTTTCATTCACTAAGCACATTGATCTTTGCAAACATGATTCTGACTAATGAGCTGTGTTAAGTGGCTCTTGGTTTCTTATTTTGTTGCTGTGTGAAAGATCAGGACTCACAGAAGCTGATTAAAGAAACAAAAGCTTCAGTGCTTCTGCACTCAGATATCAGCTTCTCAACCTAATTTCTAGAACAATTCTCAATTTATTTATCTACTTAAAGGCTACAAATCCTATTTAAGAGCTTGCCTGAAGTAGGTTGTGTCATCTCAAATGGAAGAAGTATCATGGATGCAGAGTTCCCAGACAGGGCAGTTCACTACAAAGTACTCTTTGAAATTATATTCCAAAAAGTACCAATAAATAGTACACCACTTCCAACCATTCAAGTATTAATTCAAACAGTGCATCGTTTACTTGTTCTAAGAAACAAACAGCATGTCAAGATGCAGAAACAATTGCTTCAGCTTTGTTTGGAGCTTTCATTGAAAACATTTGTGGTTAAGTTTTACTGATTTAATTGGGTCCATCCAGGTGTTGAAAAATAAGTAAAATTATTCTATCACCTTTCAAAACAGATCACAAAATACAGTTTTCTTCAAAAAATAGGGGCATGTACCAAGACTGAGTATCAACAATGGTTCTTACAACAAACCATGTAATTCCCTGTAGAATAGGCACCTTTTTTTCAAAAGGTTTCTAGACACTTTGTTTATTTGGCTCAACAAAATTTATTTTTTAAAGAAGTCTTTTGCTGCTAGGCAGAACAGAGGCATTATTTAAAAGGTGAATCCAGCAGACACACAGAGAAGCAGCTCCATCACTGGACAAACCAGTGCATGTTTTGATATCAAATCTTCTGAATTCTGAGACTTGTTCTGGGCTTTCAGCAGTTTGATGGCAAATAAACACCTTTTATAAGCTAACAAGGCAACTTGGTAACACAATACATATTGACTTGCCTCAGAAAGCTACACTTTTCTTTCACTTCAGTGTCAGCTTTGCTTCAACCTCAACAGTCATAACTTTACCTTTGTACCAGAGAAAATGGAAGAACTTTAGCTTGTATTTTTGGCAGCACTCCTCTTCAAAAATCACTCAGCACACATTGACTGTACTCAACAAAAATCAAGGCAAAGCTTTGTAAATCCCTGGAAATGTTCCATTCTGGATTTCTAAAGCCGCTTGCTTTGGGTATGATGAACAAATTGTCTTACAACAGTCTACACTGTACATATGGTTGGCAGGGAGGATTTGTAATCTTCTCAGCTGAAGACAGTAGCTTCATCCTTTTAGCTCCAATAAAAATACTAGAACTCAAATTATTCCTTGATAGGCAATTTCCAATTTCAAGCCACATCCGTTTAAAATTTCTTTTTCCTAATCCATTTACTAAGTGTTATCACAACACCACAAAAAGTGATGGAAAAAGTAATATAGTGTTTTGCAATGAAGAACAAACAAAAAAACCCTACAAAACCCAAGATATGTAAGAGAAACTGCTAAACACAAGGAAATAAATGAAACTCAGTACAAAGTGGGGAACACAGCAGCCTTGAATATATAGTACCACACAGACTGATTCCTCATTACTTAATAATCATAAAACTGTGCCAGAATAAAGACTTGACACAGTAGTTTTCTTTTAGAGGTCAAAAATTAAGTTAGGTTGTGAGTGATGTATTATATTTATTTTTTCATGTTGTTTGCCTTGTTGAGAATGAATATGTATTAGATGCATTTATTCCGTCACCATTTCACAAAGCACAGGCTGGACATTGGTGATGAAACACAAGTATTCTGTCAGCTCTCAAGTGAATGCCCCTGTGGAGCTGCAGCTGTCCAGCCACAGCACAGCTCACTTCTCTGAGGCTTTGTGAGCATTAATTATCCTCTGTCGTTTCTCCCGGTTTCTGAGCCTGTTTTCTTCATACTGGAAGACAGATAAGGAAATTAATAGATCAGCTGTTATCATTAAACAGATATGTCAAATTTAAAACTGTACAGAGCATTTTTTTACCCAGGAACAGAAACAATATATTTGACTGATGCATTAGAAATACAGGTCTTGTTAATATATACATGCAGGTTCATTTTTACTTTGAAATCAACATTTATTCCATTAAAATACAGGTTTCTAAGTTTGAGGTTATTAAGCTAAAGAGTATTAGAACATTCTAATAAAGAAGATTCAGTTAATCTTAAGGAGGAACTTAATTATACAGAGATCTAACTTACAACAGCTACACTTCACACATGAACTAGGAAAAAAAGTTGCTCTGGTGCTATTCTAGAGCACAGGTCAGGCTCTTTTCCTTTTACAAGATACTGATTAATGTGTGTCTGCCTTCTGAAACATGAATTTGTCATCACAGACTTGGTCTATTTTTGATCGTGGTCATTAATTATATGCACAGATAAAGCAGGATACCAAGATGAAAGGAACAAAGGCAAATTTGGATTGAATGAGTGTAGAGCATGTGGGGATTTTTAATGGTTTAAACAAGAACCACAACAGAGGCAGGACTCCAGTGTAAAAAGGAATCAAGAAAGCCTTCACAGTTAACATACTTTCAAGTATGGCCCTGCACTAGCAGAAGCTTGAAGAGCCTCTCTTTCATTGCAAACAAAAAGGAAACATTTTCATGGCTCAAATAAATAAAAAATTAAAAATCAATGCATCATTTGATATGTATTTCATGAGAAGCAAATTATTCTTGTCCTTAGGTTAGAGCATATATTTGTTCAATTTTTTAATAATTGGTATCAAGAATAAAACCCAAGTAAGCCACAAATATTCAGTTCTCTATATAATGTAATAAACTACTAAAGAAATTGATTTTTAAATGGATTTGCAGTTTTTCATCCATTATACTGATTGGTCTATAACTGAAATAATGACCTGAAACATTACTTAACATTTACAGAATGCTTAACTTTTTCCCTTGCCAATATTTAATTTTTCAATAACCCATCCATGTTTTTATGTAGAATGAGAACAATGGATCTTTAAAAGCTCTATCTTTACCTATTCAATATTTCTGAACAACCTTTCAGGGGCTTCCTAGTAATGGCATATCAATATAGGCACATTTTAAGAAGACAGACAAATATAATCATCAAGAACTCCTTTAATGTAAAGGCTTCAATGGAAGAAAAAATAAGAATAATAAGATTATGTGGAAACTTTTTAGTATTGTGACATTTATGTCAAAATTAGAAAGTACAATTTCAAGTTAAAAGGTGTGTGAAATGTTCATTTATATGTTCTGTCATGTAGGCACAACCACCATAAATATAAAGAACAGTTGACACTCTCCTGAAAATGTGCCTATTAAGACAGTTAATCCACTTGAATTCCCATAGTCTTCATTCCTTCATATCTGCAGATGTAATACAGCAATATTTTCATTTATGGCCTAACTCAGAAACTCATTAGGTACTTTCAGTCAGTATAACTGACTTCAGCTTTAAGTGTTACTTATGCAGAAGTGACCATTACTGCTTCTATTTAATTCTGTGCAAATATCACTACTAAAAAAAAATTAAGAAAAAAGTCAGAAGCAATCTGTGAAGTGTCAGTTCCTATCTGCAATATTTGTTTCATTAAAATGTGTTTGCCTATTTTTGTATATCAAAAAATACACGCCATTTGTTAATGCCAGATTTTACTTGACAAATTTATCAAAAAAAGTTTAAATTTGGTCTCAAGTGCCCACACCAGAATGTGCTTACATTTATTGAATCGTACTACTTAGTAAAAAGCAACTCAAGTTCTCTCCCGTTTTTTATTAAGCATTTAACTCACAGTAAATTTATTCCTTACCTCTTTTTTTAAGCACTTCCGCATCTCACGGTCAATATCATTGCAATGACCAAAAAACTTCAAAACATTGTGCTGATGAGTTAAGGAGAAAAAAAAAATTACAGTTCAAAGGTTTCTTCCTCTGAAGCTCTAAATTTATTTCAATTCATTTGCATTTTTCAACATATACTGGTTTTCTTTTCCTTTCTCTTTCTTGTGAAAGGTGGTGTGTGGTAACTTTTTTCCCCCAAGCAGGCAGAAGTTCGAGCAACTCCTAAAGCTCACTTGAGCCATCCCTACCTTGCTGAAAGTTGAAGGTACTCACCATATATAATGAGACTAAAGGAGGACACCTAAGCTGAAGCTGTTGTCTAAATGCAGAACATACATTTTATTGATCTAGAAGTCAGTCTCACAACTCTCACTCACACTAAATTAAATAACGTACAAAAAATAAATATTCTGAACTCCAGGTTGTGATACAGAGGCAACGTCCTCCCTGCTTTAGCTTTCATTATTTCTTCATGACCTAGAGAGGCAAAGGATTCACTGCTCCATTATCCCAGCTACATGAACAATGTGGTGTTGGTCCAGAAGATGCAGGCACTAGGTTTAATTGACTGGAACATTAGAACCAGTATAAAAAATCTCTCTGGATCTTGAGGTTAATAACTAAGATGCATTTCTCATCTTTATGGCACAGGTCAACTGTGGGCCTTACGCAAAATTAAGTGTGCCTTAGTTTCTGAAAAACTGCAGCCCTTGTCCTCGTGAGGGCTCTCCACAGCTAACATGATGATATTCACCACAAAAATCTGTCCTCTTAGCCCAGAATTCCTAAAGCAACTGCATACTATCAAGCATTAAACCACTCTCAGAATGCATGGTTTTAGAAGCACTGGTTTTTCAGGGGGATGCTTGTGCCATGCCACAGAATCTCATGGCAGAACCTGGAGAGCTTCCAAGTGATTTAGACAACCTGAAGCAGGGGGGGGCGGGTTTAGTAGATATTTGCAGCTACACAATCAATGGAGACAACTCGGCCAATCTTGCAGACAGCTAATGAATTTAAATAAAAAAGACCACGAAGAACAAAACAGCTGCAAATGAAGACACTTCCACATTTCAGAGGGAAACCTATGTGCATTTCCATAGCTGACCAGCAGCCAGGTGGATTTATACAAGTGACACAGGAAGACTGTAAAAGATTCAAACAATGAACAAGATCTCAGCCAACAGAACACGACTGGAAGTAGGAGTGGGTTAATAAAGTTTATGACAAATGCTTAACTATAGCAGTGCTATAATTAGCTTGTTTATACCTCTGTGATTTATGAAGGGCATCAGATGACTCTGAAGCAGTTGCATAGAGTAAGTGGTCACTTTACTGCACGCTGATCTTGCTTTTACAACATTCTTATTTTCAGCTAATACAGATTTAACTTTGTGTTCTACTCTCATACCTGCATGTTAAATTTCAAGGTGAAGGCTCACATTTCAAGCTAACTCCACTCTGAATAGTGCATACAGTTGGTTTAATCTATGTTTATTTAGCCAGATTCCTAAAATGTCAACTTCTTGGCTGAGATTATGAGGGGAAAAAAAGAATCAGTTTCTCAAAAATAGCTATTACATCTATTATAGTGCTACAATTGCAAGACAATATACATTTCTTTGAGCTGCTACCTATAAAAATTAGTCTATTTATAGCACATACTTGGCATCAGAGTGGAGTTATTAAAAAAAAAGTGACATCAAATAGGAATCCCATTAACCTCTCCTCACTAGATACAAAACTTGATACACAGGGCAGGTTCTAGATTGGGGATAAAGTAAATCAAATTGACTGTTGTGAAAACGGACACCCAATTAAAAAATAATGCTTTTCATCCCTCAGGAACGGTGATTTAAATTATAGATGAAGGTTCTTAGGACATTTTGGCGTTATAAGAAAACAGCAAGTAGTCACCAATAACTCATTAAGATCACTGACTTCAGTTTCAGTGACTTCAATTTAAAAAGAATATTTCAGTACATTCCCCTTGAATTTCAAATGAAAAAGTATTGTTCCCTTTCAACTGAGTGTGAAAGAAGTCATCCTCACCCTTTCTGTTCTGAGACTGCCAGCACAAATATCCTCTCCCAGCTGAGCACAAGACTGACAAAAGTAATTCCTCTTCACGTAAAGATCAACTTCAAACAAAACCAAGAGAATATAATTCTCTGCATGACTATTATTACTGCTCCCAGTCCCTTCATAAGTCAGATTAACAATAGATTCCTTTGAATCACTTGCTGCCAAGAAGTTCAAGTGCACCTTCTAATTCCAGTTCTCAAGGCAGTCTAATAATCTACGTCATACAAGTCCAGGGTACTTCTGGACGTTCATTTAAAACAAAAAAAACCAAACCACAGACAAAAAGCCAGCCAACCATTTCTTTCAAGTAGTAAATCACTACTGCTGCACTCCTACTCAAAGCACAGAAAGCCCAGCTTTGTATGTACCAAAAAGCAGGACAAATCTGAATGTATTTTCTTTCCTGATTGGATTTGTTTTCATAATGATGAAAAAATAATTACAACACTTTAATTTTATATTGCTTACATACTGCCTATTGTCCTCCTAAATGATGGTCATTTTATTTGACAATCTTTCTGATACTATAGTACTTAATGTACAAGAAGTGTTCTCAATACTAGCTACTGAACAGTTACCTACAAACATTAAAGTTGCTGGGAAAAAAACCAAACCAACAACTAAAAAAAGAAACAAAAAAAAGTCTCTACAATCTCTCAAATTACCTGAAGCATTTTTAGGCAAATTAAAATTTCTGAACTCTGAATAAAAGCATAACTCCTACATTTAATACAACTTTTAGTTTTAAAGCTTGGAGATGTTCTGTACAGGAGCAGTGGAATGGGAAGTACCACCTATGAGATTGTATCAACAGACTGCAGTGTGCTTATGTTTCAAGATACTGCACTCCAAGTGCCAACAAAAACAAATTGCATGTTGCTGAAGAAAACCAGTACAATATACTCCCTGCAAATGTATTTTAGTATTAAAAGTCTGCTCCCTTCATTGTTGTAATTTAGAAATCGTAACAAAGTGCGGTGCAGAAAATGTTTTATAATGTTACTTTAGCTACTTTAAAACCTTGAAAAAATGTTGTTATCCCTCTTTCACTTAAAACATCTTCTCTCACATTTTGTGAATTATCAGCCTTGTTTCTCATCCTGTAACGGCTTTTGAAAAGAAAAATTTACAATTCTGCTCAAAACAGTAAAGCTAACATTTAGAATCTAACTAACTGCATTACAAAAAAGTATCAATGTCACAACTAAACATGGAGGTGAAAATATTGTAGATTGCATGTAGTGGTGTAAATCAGAGTTTTCACATTCATAGTGAATATTTAAATGTATTTTTATCTCAGTAGAAACTATGAAATTTAACTTTTTATGTACAAATACAGCAAGATTATCTCTACAGAACATCTATTTAGAGTATACTAGGAAAATAATTAACAACATTGCAATGATGCAGCAGGAAGCTTTCAATGCAGGGGCCAAATCTTGTACAGCTAGAGATGCAGAAGACATAGACAAAGCAATTTTTAAAAAGGCCTTTAAACAAGTGAGATGACGATTCCATTAGCTTGAACAATAAAAAGCTTGGAGAAGCCTGAAGACAATATAACATTTCACATCCTTGGGTAGGTGCCTATTAAGAAGATGGAAGTCAAGCAGTAATTCCCAATTAGCTCTCCAAGCACTGAATGTCATGCATGAGGCTGTTGGGATCCCCATCAACACATCTGCTTATAACCACAGTGAAGCATCTGCCCCAGGGACAGCTGGAATATGGAAATGCCATGAGCATACAAAAAGAGGGCATTTGATGCTGATTTTGTTATTGTCTTTTGAGGGGCACACAGTACTAAGAGGTGCAGAATTTATTTCAGCCTTTAAAATAGTTCCCTAAGTGTTAAGCTGTAGCACAGAAAATGTTAAGGTATGTTGTATTTCCCAAATAAATCACTGGCAAGACTTTACATACAGTCATCAGATAGCTCTTCAGTGAAAACACACCAGCTATATTTCATGGCTGTTCTGCCTAGAGGAGGGTTTTCTCTTCATGATCATATAATATCATCACTAATTTATCTGACACTCATTTCCCCAACCCACCCACTCTTTTCTCTGCTCAACACTCCTTACCTCCTTGTGACACTTCTTGAGCAGACTGATAATTCGGTTACACTCTTCAGTGTGCAGATGAGGAGACAGGTCTGGATGCATCTTTATAGAGATGATCTTAGTAGCACAAGGACAAGAACCTGGGAAAATTTCCACCTGCCAACATTAAGATAGCCTAACTAGCAAGTCTGATTTAACACATAAGGTATTATCACAGAATTATTTTAACAAAAAATATTTGAGATCAAAATGCAGTTTAATGCATATAATTTATATTACATGGTTACAGTCATTAAACCCAGTACATATCTGATCTTCTACACAACCCAAATGTTAACAGTCAACTAGAAGTTTATAATCTTGACTATCACAGACATAAGCATGCAGCTGGGATTTTAATTTTCAGGAACACTCTAGCTGCAATAATCTTTCTTGAACTCCAGATTATCTTTTCACTTTCATACTTCAATTTTCTGCTTTCTTGCTTTAAAAAACTAAGTGTATGTGATTTTCTTTCTACCTTCTACAAAGATTGGAACAGGAAGCACAATGCTATTTCATTACAGCACTCTGAGAACTGGCATTTTTTTTAGTTATCTACACGCTTTTTTAAAAATCATAATCTAGACATTGATGATGCTTTAAAAACTGGTATTTAATCACTTCATCAGTAATGATATTTTTTTTAAATCACTCAGAATTGAAATGTCCCTTCTTGCAATTCCATGTTTTTGCCTCTTGCTCTTTGCTGTGCTCCTTTGAAAAGCAATTGGACTGGTCTTCTACATGAATCCCCCACTCTGTCAGATAGTGGCAGGAAGCACTTTGGTTTCCTTCAAGTTTTCTCTCTGAAACACTAAAAGGGAACACCCTTTCCTGCAGGGTTCTGTGGGGAGGGAGCAAGTTCTTTAGCCAAAATGGATTGAAAGCATCATGTGACAGTAGTGAAGTAGTGCTGTAAGACACTAGACAGTAGTGACAGGCTGAAAGTAGTTGACATCTTTGTTCAGGAAGACCACCAGGAAGGGGAGGAGAAAAGTCCAGTTCATACCAGGACAAATGGGCTCATCTTGGCAAAATTTTTTTTTATGGCCCATACTGCCACTGAATTAGAGAGATGCCTGTTTGTTTGTTTACTTAGTAACTTGTCATTTCCCCTTCTCTCGAAGGGATCACCTTTCCAGTTGCAATATATCAGGCAAGCACCACTACAACTTGTACTAAGCAGCCATCGGTGTCTTAACACTCCTACAAGACAGACTGGACAAATACAAGTAGCCAATGGTCAGATTTTACAACTGCAAAATCCCAAAATTCAGCTGAAGTGCTGACAGTTATAATCTCCACTGCTACTCCTAAAATGCTCAAGGAATACATTCAGCTTAAAGAGCCACATACACTCATATACCCAGTACTTCCCATCATGTGTTCAGCTGAAAAAGAGTTAGATTCCCACAAGAAAACTTAATTTTAAAAATCCAAACATTTAAAAGCCTCTTGAGAACCATGACAATATGTTCCACGTAGTGGTGTAGTGATTTCTTCCAAAAACCTTCCCCCAGACTATCTGGAAGTCTAATGTTACACTACACTTAGCCTTAGCACAGAAGTTGTTGCAAACTGTACAAGTTGCTTAAGCATTC
Organism: Dicrurus megarhynchus; assembly: GCA_013399195.1. Classification (NCBI taxonomy): domain Eukaryota; kingdom Metazoa; phylum Chordata; class Aves; order Passeriformes; family Dicruridae; genus Dicrurus; species Dicrurus megarhynchus. The sequence goes on from VXAD01008061.1 coordinate 1,580,860, forward strand.
TTTTCAACAAATTAACAAATGAACCTTTAGAAATATGACAGCAGGAGCACAGCTGTAACAGCAAAGTGATTAAGAACCCTGCTGTGTTATTGCCAGCAGCTTTTGATTGCATGCCACACAAAGTCAATATGTTTTAAATTTATCAGTAGAGCTTTTTTGATAGCTCTGGAGTTAGCATTCCCCTGAGAGGGTGACCTGCTCAATGGCTGTGTGTTACTTTAACATGTGTGAACCCAGATGATTATTAAAGCTCTTCATCATTCAGCCTCTGCCCGCGCTTCCTAAAACTGTCATCGGAGCTGGCAGTCTCAGAAGAAAGCAAGAGCAGTGTCCTGATGAAACAGGGAACACACATCAGCACAGGCCAGGAAGTCAAACGAAGCATTTCAAGGAAAGATTCATTATTTCTAAACTAAGATTAGTAGTCACTGCCATTGTTTACAATATTCTCAGATTGTGGATGAAAGCCATCAATGCCACAAACAGAGGTGATGGTGTGTTTCACCAATTAAAAGCCTTCTAACAACTCCAAGGGATTTTCCAATGGCACCTCTTGTAGAATAGATGCTACAAATCAAAGGTGTTAACTGTCACACCAGTTCATAGATCAGTACTCCTGACATTTTCAAATAATATCCTAGTTACCAACTAGCATTAGAATGTTTTAAGTTCAATTAATAGCACTCAGTTCAATGCAGGCTGCAATGGACTAAGTAACAAAACATCTTTCTCATGTTTTCTGAGCTTCCCTGGAGCCTTTAAGCACTTCTGAAGTTATGATGGAGCAGTGCTACCAGTGCTAAATATTAAACTGATGTTTAGAAATGTCAGATTACACAGTGATCTATAAATGAGCAGGGAAGGCTCAAATCTTTTTGCTGGAGGGGAATGACTTTGATAGACAAGAGTCTCAAGAGAAACAACATGTGTGAAGAAAGGACATTGGTTTCCTTAGTTTCTTTTAAATAACAATTATTTTTAATAATAATTCTTTTAAATAACATTCTAATGAAAAATAAGAATTACAAGTTGCCATCTTACCAGAATTTAAGTCCAAATGGACAGAATTTTATACAGGTGGTAGCTCATAGGGAATTGAAGTATAAAAGAACATTTGGAAAACAAACAAAAAAAACTCATGGCACAAAATTGTGAATAAATAATATAAAATTTCTGTATAAGAAAAACTAGCAGTGAAGTAAAAGAATAATATTTAGAAAATACAGGACTTGCTTTAGGACTGCAAAATGCTAAGCAAATGTTAATATCTGAAATGAATATTTGGAGAGAAGGAAAGAAATGATCTCTTTACATAATCGCACTGACATATTTCACTGGTTTGCACAGAAATGTTCTGCCCTTTAATGTGTTTGATATGAGATTCAGTGCAATTTTCTCTTCCTTGTTAAAAATTGCATTACATAGCTATCTCAATGGTTTGGTTAAAATACCTTAAAAATGCAACTTTCTGTAAACTATTAGTCCCTGAACATAGAAGACATGGATAAAGATAATTAATCTTTCAACTTCCTAAACCAGTTTCTAAATCTATGCTATTCTTCTGGGAAAAAAATAATTAAGAAATTGTCTCATTCCAGTATTATATTCTGTCTGGTTTCTCCTTAAGTAGGGAAAACACAGAATATTCTAGCTTTATGGTTTCCAACATAAATCAGGTTTTTTTCTAAAAAATCAAAAGCCTAAAGCTGGAAATTCTCTAATAATGATACTGAACTTCCAATACTAATACTTCTGTTTAGAAAAATAATGAGATAATTCCTTGCATAAGCAATCTTGGGACACTAAGCAACTCAAATTTCCTAATAGCAATCAACATATAAATTATCAAGATGTGATACTCATCCCTAGTCTGAAAGTTGATCTATACATGTGTTCAACACATTAAATATTTAATATTAATTGCAAAAGGAACCTACATGTACTACAGAATTCAAATAAAATTGCAGACACCCAGGAAGTAGGCAGAAACCAAAGGCTGACTCAGAAGAGCAGGGAAGAACACTGTGGGCATTTCATATTTGCCACCAAAATTTAGGAAAAAGTGCTCATTTCTCTCCACGTGCCAATTTCTCCTCCTGACCTCCTTATGGCAAAAGGGAGCAAAAGGACCCAGCCTTGTGGAGAAACAAAGGGTTCAGTACATTCCCACTTCTTCCCAAAATCAAGTGTGAGGTCAGCATGTCAGGAATCCACAGATGTTCTCTTCTTTTCTCAGAATCTCCCATAAATATGAACTAACCAGTTCCCTGATGCAGAAGGAAAACTAAATTAGGTTCCTTCAGTTTTGCTGATTAGCCTAATGCTTAATATTTCCATGCTTGAGGGACAACAATGAAGGGAAGGTTTAAATCTAGGTAATTGTTTCCATAAGATGCTTTTTCCATATTTAATTAAAACATGTTAGAAGTCTACTTTTTAAACCAAGTATTTTCCATAAGAAAAGAACACAAATTTTTTTTCAACTTTCTAAAGTCAATGGTAAAAAATCCCCAAACCACAGGAATTCACACACTCTTCAGAAAAATGACCTCTTAAAGCAAAATGCAAATCCTTGTTTAGCAACCCTGATGATGAAAAATTACATCTGAGCACCTACATTGCTAATGATGAAGCTCTTTAAGAGGAACACAGAACTCCGCTTTCTACAGCGCCACAGAAGACGAACATTTGCTGCAAACACTCAACCAACACCCACAAGGCGGCAGCAGGACCGTGCAAAGCACAACAGGGACTCACAGCAGGGAGGGGAACAAACCTGCCATTCCTCTGAAGCCACTCTACTCTCCACGTTTAACATTTATTTTTGCGGTTAATGTCACAGTCTAACCTCAGTAAGATAAAACACCTGGAGTTTCACGTTCTCAGTTACACAGTATTGCTCTGTTTGGTGTTTGGAAATAAATATTTACAATACAAACAACTTCTTGTTTAGTCAAATCCTTTCTGTTTTCTCTAAGATTGTACAAATTTTTAGCGTAGAAAATGGATTCAGCTCCACAACTAACAGGCTGGTGTTACCTCAAGGTATCATTCATGCCACTTCAGCAGAACTCCTGCATTCCTAGTGTTATCTTTGACAATAGCTTTGAGTACTCTGAGATCAGTGAAATTAGAAATTGCAGTTGATGCACATCATTTCAAAACCCAAGGGAACTCAAAACTCAGGACTTTGTCTCTACCTAACAATAATATCATTAACATCTTCCAGACCAGGATATTAAAGTGTCACACTGTGCTGCTGTCCTTAAGGCTGTGATTAGGCACATTGACAATAACCCCAAACTTTCCAGCATCTCAAGAAATTTAAAAATCCACTTTAATAAACCAAGCTTAGCTAAATCTTACTAAATTTACTCATAATCTCTTGAATTTCGGTCTCTGAAACTATGCACTGGTTTTCTAACATTACTTATTACAACGGGGGGAAATTATTTAGAAACATATCTATGAAGACTAGAAAGGAAATGGAAAAAGGGTCAATTATGGCTACTTCTAGATCTTTTTCATTATGTAGAACGCACTTACTTTGCCTGAACCTAAAAAACAATTATTTTTTCTAAATGTTGATAAATAAGATTCATCCTGATTTTATCTTTTTACAGCACCACTTTCTGCCAACAATTTAATGTCCCTCATGAGCTCACCTGCTACTTTTAGTAGTAAGTACCTGATGAAACTACATCATACCTGATTGCATACTTAGCAAAGCAAATTAAAGTGTTAGTCCTAAGAAATAGAGCAGGTTGAGCACCAACCTGAATATTGATTTCTACAATTTTATTTAAGGTGATCACAAGAAGGCATTTTCATTTCCTGGCAATTATTTAAGGTCATATTTATACAAGAAACATCAGCAGAGTTGTGGAACGTTTAGTGGGATATTTTTATTATAACATACTGCCAGTACCATTGCACAATACAACACTATATCACAGATTACTGAACCAGTCTCCTCCTATTCCTGCTATGCCTTTTCAGTACATATAGTTAAGAATAACAAGATCCAGACAGCAAAAAGTAAAGCACTGTCTAGTGGAAGGTGTCCCTGCCCGTGGCAGGGGGGTGGAACGAGATGATCTTTGAGGTCCCTTCCAACCCAAGCCATTCTACGATTACATAAGGGCAAGGTACTGTCACTAAATTCCTGTTTTGCCAGCTGCTCTTGTACTTCAAGAGCAAGTACATCAGCTGCATCCACCAGACCAGGCTTCATTCCATCTCATCTCCATTTCATTAATTTCCCAAAGAAGAACATTAGGAACCTAACAGAATCTTCTTGCTTACTGCAAAACAGCTTTTCCCCTTCAAAGAGAAAGAGAGCAAGAGGATCACATTTCCATGTTGGAAAAGACAGGCTCTGACCCCTCGAGCAGCCCGATCTCGTGACGAAAGGCAGGTGGCACTCGGCAGAAAGTAAACATTGTTTAGTAACACGGTTCTCCCATGGGGTGCGAGGGGCTGGGGCAGCTATGTTACCAGGTTAAGGCAGGGGGGTCCCACTGAACTAGCCCGAGCTGTTCGCACCTCCTCACTACTCCGGGAGGCCTTAAAGAAGCGACGGGACACACAGACACAGGAAAAGCAGCTTACGGCAGCCACAACGGAGAGACCCCTGATCCCGCTCAGAGCTACCCTTCCAAAGAGCTTCGGGAGCCCAGGGGGCCGATGCGCGGTGAGCGGAAGGTCCCAGACGCTGGATCCGAGCTCGGCTCGGGACGGCCCCCCAAGCCAGGCGGTGGGAGAGAAGAAGGCAGCAGGAGGAGGGGAGGAGTGTTCCCCTACACACCCTCTTTTCCCTGAATTTTTCTCTTTCCCGCTGGCTCTGCCCGAGGCCACCCTTCACTCACCCCGGTGCAGGGCGGGCGCGGTGACTCGGACGGCCCCGGCCGGAAGCCGCCTCGGAGCGAAGAGCGCGAACGGCGCCGGCGCCCAGGTGGGGCGGGGCTAAAGGCGGGGAGCCCTGTGATTGGACGGACGGGGCACGGTGCGGGGTCTGATTGGTCGGTTTGAAAGGCCGGCGGCGGGAGCGGCGGGAGCGGGGTGAGGCGGCAGGGCCGGGTTGGGTCCGGTCCGGTCCGGTCGGTCGGTCGGTCGGTCGGTCGGTCGGTCACGGGGTTCTGCGCGCTCGTGCCCGCTGTCTGAGGGCCCTGGCCACTCATCGGACCGGACAGACAGCAACAGCCCTGGGCGGGAGCCAGCGCCCCATCCCTCTGCACCAGGCCTCGGTCAGTAAGGTAAACTTCTAAGGGCGCGACGTGACTTGGTCTGTTTAGCGTGAAGAAGAGGAGACTGAGGGGGGAACTGATCGCAGGGTACAACTTTCTCGTGAGGGGAAGTGGAGGGGCAGGCAGTGATCTCTGACGACCAGTGACAGGATCTCAGGGAATGGCATGAAGCTGTGTCAGGGGAGGTTTAGGCCGGGTACCAGGAAACGGGTCTTCATCCAAAGCGGGGGTTGGGCGCTGGAACAGGATCCCCAGAGCAGTGGTCACAGCACCAAGCCTGATAGAGTTCAAGAAGTGTTTGGACAACACTCTCGGACACCTGGTGGAATTATTGAGGTGTCCTGCGCAGGGCTGGGAGTCGGACTCAGTGATCCTTGTGGATCCTTTCCAACTTAGGATATTCTATGATTCAGTGTCTATGTAAGTTATTGCACGTATTTTAACTTGCTACTGTCTAAATCTGTGGTAGTGCTGCACTTAGGACTGACATCAGTGTCAGCCAGTTGTGCCGAGGTGCAGCTTTGTACATCTTCGAAGGGAGCAAGTCTCCTGAGCCTGCCTGTGGCTTGGTCTTACCTTCTTTAACCTTTCCAGGTGGTTCCATTATGGATGAAACTGTGGCTGAGTACATCCGAAGAACTGTGCTAAAAATCCCAAGGGCTGAAATCAAGACCATGCTGCAGAAATGGGGCTTTCTGTCTGAGGCACAGCTGCAGACTCTAAATTTCCATCAGATAAAGGACAACATTTCTCAAGAAGTTGTTCAACTCTGTGAGGTAAATCCTCTCCTTCAGAAACTGTTGGTGATGTACAGGATGCATGCAGAACCATCACTAAAAACCCCAAAACAAACATTAATCTTTGGCCACAACCCAGCCTCAAATGGCACTTTGTAGTCTGGAAAATGTAAAGCTGTAAATGTAACACCGTTGATTTTGCCTGATCTATAGACGTGTAGAACAGACCCATACTAAGTATGCAAATACATGTTTTGAGCTCTAAGTTAGGTATGGTAGATAAAAGCTCAGTGTGTTAAACCTTTAAAAATGGGTGTGTTTCTAAATTGTAAAATAAAGGCATTGATTGAGGTGTCTACTCATTACATAGTCCTGATTTAAATCTATTTAGTGTGGGAAACAGTAACACTAGTTTGTATCTTTAGACTTTTAATATTTTTTTAAAGTTTCCTTGGCCAGAATTGCTTCCATTCAGCGTGCTGTAAGCAAAAAAAATTATCTGATCTAACTGATTTTGGTGTACCAGGAGTCTTTATATATAATATAACCCTGATAGATACAGTTACTACTGATATATCTTGAATTCTACAGCTTCTTGTATCATTCCCTTTAAATTTCATACTCAAAGATTAATTACCTGGAGTGTAGCTCAAACTTCAGGAAAGAAACTATTAAGTTATTCTCATAAGATAGCAAATGTCATTTTTTAAAATAGCATTTTTTTCTGAAATACTTGTATCTGTAACAAATTGTCATTCAGTTTCTTAAAAATCTTTTCATGCTGTAAAGTATAAATAAGCAATAACTGATTATGATAAAACTCCTGACAGTGAGATACTCGTCAGTGTTGCATTATGTCACAAATACCCATTAACTTTCTTTCTAATTGCTTGTACATCGTAAGAACATATAAGGATTATGTCCCTCTTGCTGCCTCTGCAGAGGAACACTTAAACCTTGCTGAAATAGATTTCATTATTGATTTCTCAAAACCTGGGACCAGGTGTGGTGCCTTTGAAGAGAGTGTACGTGCTGTGGGCTTCAATGCAATGTCCTTTAAACTACCAATACTGAGATTTTTCACTTGCTAAACAGTGTGATTGAGCATTCTGGACCTGTAGTTCACAATGCACTCTTGTTCTTTCCAGGAAAATTCTGCAGACATAAAGCAAGCAGCTGTTCTAGACATAATTTGTAAGTAAAAAGTTAATTAAAATGACATTTATTTTTTCTGAATAAGTTGATAATGCCCTTAATTACACAGCGATTACCCTAGTGTGGTGCATGTGGGGTAAGCACATCACATTTTAGATTTATCTTTTTGGATATGACCTCTTTTACAAAAAGCTCGAGACAACAAAAATATATAACTCTTAACTCCACAACATATTAATTCACAACTTGATTAGACAATAGTTAAATCTCAAGGTTTCTTCTAACAGTCTACATGTCTTACATTTGAGTTTTGGGTGGTTTAGGTAAAACCCTTCCTTAAACGTTGAACCCCAGTGATGCCCTTTATTAGCTGCTTACTAAATGACAAAAGAACTTTACATCTCTTTTAATAAAAAAAACTATTTTGCTGTTATGATTGCTATGGGCGGTAGTTTAAGAATGTCAATACATTATATTGCATTATCAGAAGTAATATTTTTTAAAGTAACCTGTCTGTAAAAGTATTGTAAAATTCTTTTTTCCTTTAATTACTGTTTGATAATACACTATGTATTCCTATTTTCCTTAGACAACCACATCTACCAAAACAAAAAAATGTGGAGTGTTTACCAGATGAAAAAATCAGGTAAAATGTCTTTCCTTGCTGTAATCCCATAATTCTCAGCAATTTAGTGTTGTGTTGCCTCATATCCTACATTTTAAACACAAATGTAGTCTCATCTGGATTTTTTCTATACAGACATTAACATTTTACTGCAGCCTAGTATGAATTTTTCACTGGAGATTATCTTTAATGTTTTTAGAATACTTTCTATTAACTTCTCAAGCAAATATTAGATATTAATAACTACTAATTAAATATTAACCTCTTCTCTATATAGCAATAACAAGGGTCAGAATTAAAGTACAGCTCTTTGTATAAGGTTATGCAACTTCAACTTTTTCTGCTTAATTTTGTTTCAGCAAAACTAAAAACATCTCTAAACTACTTCTTGTAGACACAAATCTTATTTCTGCCTGGGTTTTTTGTCTCATGTAACAGGAGAAGAATTGGAATGTTTTGACATAACAGATTTCAAAAAAAAGTTTAAAGGAAGACTTCGGTCAGCCTTGAAAAATGTAAGAATAAATCCATTCTAAATTTGCTTCACAGCTCTGGTGTCAATATGTTGTTTTCATAACTGTCCCTTAGAGTTTGAGTCAAAAATTAAATGGAATTATTCATTTGGGAATGATAGGAACTGCACGTGACATAGGAAAAATTTATTGCATATCTGTTTTAGCAACTTCACAATTATGCTGGAAGAAAATAAAATGTAAGTTTGTCTTAAAATGTGACTGGCTTCAAGAAAGGCAGCATGTTCGTGGTTTTTTATCAAATCTTAGCACAGTTTGCAGGAGCCTTTAGTTGCTTTAGCTCACCAGCTTCATTTGGGCAAGGTAACAGAAAATGCCTCTGGCTGATTACCTGTGTCACTCCTTGACACCCAGTGGGTTCCCACTGACAACAGGAGAGGGCAACAAATACAAATCACACTCAGCCAATCAGCTGCAGTTTACATCACTCTTATAATAAAGTGTTGCAATATTTTGGGGTTTCTCTTTGTTTTTTTTTCTAAGTCAGCCTTCTTGAGTCAAGGCAAAAAGTAAACAAGGAGCAAATCAAGGAGAATAGGAAAGGGAATGTTCAGACTTTTGATTGTGTATTCTTGAGCAGTGATAAATATTATATTCAGGTCTAAAATCACAAGTTGATAAAAAGTTTAGTTTCTCAAAAAATTGACATACTGGAATTATTGCCACTAGCCCTCCCTCTAAACAGACATCTTTGTTTTGTTTTCCCAAAACAGAAATCAGTGCTTTTGTTATAAGCTATTTCCTATTTTCAACCTTCAGAAGAAAATGTATATTGACAGGAAGAAAAGCATTATTAGAGTTTGAAAAGTGATTTTTCTTTTTATCCCGGTTTGTGAGGTTATTGCTTTTCTGTGGAAATTTTATTTAAATACAATTCTTACAACGCTAGTGGGTTTTTTTCTTATTCAAGTAGTGGTACTAAATTATGTTTGGGTCTTGTGAACACAGATGTTAAGAGATAAGAAAATCTTTATGGATCCCTAATTGGGTTGGTAAAACAAAGCTTTTCTTTTTCTATCAGGTCACCATCACCTTTAAGGAATATGAGGATAATGCAATCTGGATTAGAGTTGCCTGGGGAACACCATATAAAAAACCAAACCAGTACAAACCCAGCTATGTTGTGTACCATTCACAGACTCCTTATGTCTTCATTTGTGCCTCAGTGCTGAAGAGCAACTTGCCTCTGCTGTGTCAGGTACAGAATAAAACTGCTTAGACCCTGACTTCACCACAGTCATGGAGAGCTATAACTGGGTTAGCTTTTAAGAGGATGGGTAAAGACTCCTCACTGAACATAATTTGCTAAACTACTTATTTTTTTTTCTCCTTAGCTCATGACAAAAACGGGGCAAAACCATATCTTTGGATTGGTGCACTGTGAATAAATTCAGTTTATTGGGATTTTTACTGCTCCTGAATTTAATTTCTTAACCAAGTCTTGGGCAGTATTCCATTAAATTGTCTCACAGAAGTTGAAGACTATTATATCAACACTGTTAACTTCAAGAACTAAGCATATGAGCTCATCAGGGAATGCTGCTCATTTCTGTTAACTTGTGGTGATCACCTTTGGTAGTCTTTTTTCCTCTATTTAGAAATTTCCTCGAGTTTCTGTAGTAGTAATTCAAATATTTTATGATTCTGTTTGTTTATTTTTCAGCTGATAAGACTATGGGACTTAGCTTGTTAATCCTGTGAAGGCTTTTAAATATTAACCTGAGCTTAAAAACAATCTCTGCAATGTCTTTTCAGATATGAAAATCTTGCTAGTTAAAGGGCAGTTGCTTACCTTGAAATAAAAACATCACAATGTCTAGAGATGCTATGTTTTTTACATATTACAAACACCGAGGTGATTGAGACTGATGTTAAAACAATTTCAATTTTTATTTAAAGGCCCTGATTGTTGCTTCCAATTACCATGACATCCGTGAAATGGAGCTTCGAAGTCATTCTTTAGACTCCCTTAAAGATATTGTGTTTAAGAGATATAGCCAGGTGAGCCACTTCACAAGTAAATCCTAAGATAAGTCTTGCTTTTTTTTCAGGCCTAGTTCTCACCCCCTAGCAAGGGGGAAAATTCACCTTTTCCAAGAGAGCATCAAGTTAAAATAATATTGAACTACTGAGGTCGACAGCCTTTCATGAAGGTAACATTGCAATGGGGATGTAATTATTTGGTATCCCACATACTCTTTATTATTGTTATTCCTGATGGCTAAACTCAGACTAAAAATTATATGAACAGTTCAGTCCTAAGCTTTTTTAGCATCCTTTCATTAGGCTTCCTAGAGCCATCAGTTGAAGGCTGTTGGAATGGGTACTTAGCCTGCTCATCCATGCAAAAGTTGTAAATAGGGAAATGTTCACAAATATCCTAAGACAGGCATTTTTTTCAAAATTAGGTTGGCTTTTAGCCTTCTAGTAATGGTCAAAATTTGGAAGATCATTCTTGCAGAATGAGATATAAAAGGAAATATATTAAAGTTCTTTTCAGCTAGAGGTTCTAAAAGTAGAACTGAACTAAAATCTTTTTTTTCTCTCTCTCTCTCCATTTAGAACTTCCAAACTTACTGTCCAAAACCTCTGCAAGGAGGGAATGTAGAACCAGAAAGTGGTATGTATATTTGGAATGGAAAGGCTGTTTATATGTCATTCCTGCTGGCTTGTGAAATGAGACTGTTAAAAGGAAATGTACATATGCTCCATTCCCATTTTGTTATCCATCCCTGGTGCCTTAATACTTAACACTGGCTGGCACTGGGAGAGTTCAGTATTTCCCATGACTGACATGGGACATGGAAAACAAAACCACTCAATGCCCAGTATCTCAAATTAGCTTGTGTTTTTCTCTTGGTAAGAACTGAAGATATAAATGGTAGACACCATTACCTTATCCAAAAAAAGAGTGCACTGAATTCATTAAAACTATTATTTTCAAATTTTCATTGGAATAATCTGATCAGAAAAACAGTATTGCAGCAGCTGACAACATTGTCTTTCCGTTTGCTTTTCCCTACTCTTTTCCCCTGCAGCAGATATAAGGATAGTTCAAGAAAACAGAAGTGAGAAAGAAAGAATCCACAGACTGAACTGGGAAGTTTTTGGTGGTGGTCCCCAACCAAAACTCGAATTTGCACAATACAAGGTAGGAAGAGCAACCAATTTGATTTGGGGTTTTATAGTTTTAATATAGTGGTAGTAAGATTAAATTTCAAATTTAAGAAATACTAGGGGGTTTTTAAACTTTAAGGAGGACATTTTAAAATAAATGAGTTAAAAGTCTCTGTAAGAAACAGATTGAAATTTGGTCAGAGTTTTCAATCGTGTTTCAGTATTTCAGCCTTGTGAACACTCAGCATTTTGACCTGTTTTTGTAATAAAGGTAGACTTAGACCAGCAGTATGTTGGAGCATGAGAAACTGGGGTTCTTTTAAGTGTATGCAAAGCTTATGCTATGTGTAACACCATAACTGACTTCTCGATGATGTACAGGTTTTATTGCATGAACAGATAAGTTGAAAATTCTAAGAGATACTTAATGTATTACAGTATTACTGAACAAGCTGCCTCTTGCTTTCAGCAGAAAACTCTTTGCCACATGGTGGCACCCTCAGATTTTATTACAAGATTCCTCCAGCTAGAATCATATTATCATTACCAATTGGGAACAGTCTTATTTAAATGTTTAAATGTAATATGTAATAACCTACAAAAAAAATATATTCATTGCTTTTACTCACTGGTTAAATTTTGTGTTAACAGCTTGAGACAATGTTTAAAAGTGATCCTAAAATGGGTGTTTTGGATAAAAAAGAACCATTCAGATGTTTGGTCAAGTTTTCTAGTCCACATCTCTTAGAATCACTAAAATCCTTGGCACCAGCGGGTAAGTGTTCCAACTCTATAAAATGGAGGGAAATTCCAAGAGTTTTAAGTGTTTTTGTCATCCTGCTTTCTGCTTGTATCTTGCATAAGGGAGCAACTTCACAGTTTGTTTAGAAAAAGAAACATAGTAGAATAAAAACGTTACCACTTTAAAAACTTATGTCTAAATGTATAACAATTTATTCTTAGAATTACTGGTTTGTACGTGGATACTCAAGCTGCGGTTTTAGTTTTAGTGGTTTAGTTTTGCATTTCAGTTTTATAACAGTTATGAAAGGTAAATGATGGTTGAGTACAGCTGTAATTATCTGTCTCTCTCTCTCTCTCTCCAGGTATGGCTGATGCACCACTTTCACCACTCCTTACATGCATACCACATAAAGCTAGGAATTATTTTAAAATTAGAGAGAAAAAAGGTTTATTTCCAGAAAGTTTTGTAAGCCCTTAATTTAAAACTGATTCATAGAGAAATATGCAACTCATTTATTACTGGTATTAATCTGAAACCATCATAAGCCTTAAAAAAATAACTTATTCTTTGTAAATACCTTACAGTTTTTTCCAAATTATGGCTCTTCCTTGAATTATTTTTCCACAGTTGCCTTTAACAGAAGTTAGCCTTAACTAATAAAAAAAGCTAATTGGAAAGTTTAAACAGAGGTAGTGGTTCTTTTAAATCTAAGTGTGATGACTGCTCTTAACTGTATTTTTAATAGTATTTGTGAAGTTAAAGCTTAACAAAGACACAATAATAGCTGTAGCTATTCAGTTTGCTATCGTAGCTGTATTTGGCTATGATATTGCATGTGGCCTTTCATATTTTGGACAGAACCTGCCCTGTTTGGAACAGGTGAATAGACCCATTCAAATGGGTGGGGCTCCCTGGCTGCAGCTCAGGCATGTTTTTATCTAAGCAGATGAGCTGTATTCAAAGACTATTACAGGGCATGGGGGAGAATGGACTTTTGGAATATAGATGTCGATTATAAGCTTCCATCCAGCTTTAGGAGGTATTAATTCAGCTCCCAAAGCCTTTCTCACCAAGGGCAACAGCCAATAACAAACACTTGAAAATCTGCCTGTTGCTATTAATGTTTTATGAAACTTTATCTTGGAAGAATACAATGAAAGAGGCAATTTTTTCTTTTGAGGAAGGTACATGTTTTAAAATATCTCAATTAATCATTTTATCCTTCAGAAATCCTTGCCCATTGCCACTGGTTTTTTGTTTGGGGACAGAGATTATGGAATCTAGATGGCAACAGTCACTAATGCAAACAGCTTTGCATTGGAATTCTTTAGAGTTGGTAAATGTTGGTAATTGTATAGATATTTGCTGCTTTGTTTTTTGAGATAGATTTGATCAGAAGATTCAGCAAAAATGTACAAGTGTTTCTTTTTAATTCTGTTATCGGGACTGCTTTGTGTGTACTTGGTGTATATAGAATTCCAATATACTTTGAATAGCTCAGCGTGCAGAAGCAGCCCTATGTCCAGAGGTTGCATGGGCATGTTTTTGTTTTTAGACTGTAAATAAATGTGTAAATTAAGTCTTATAGAAGTTTGTTCATCCTGACTTGAAAACATTACTTGTCATATACTGATTTTTGGTTTGGTTCAGTTTTCAGCACCTCTACAACTCACACATGAAAAGAGGTTTAGGACTATCTGCTAGTGGTATGGATTTTAGGAACCTGTTTGATTTAAATGTTGATTTGACAAAATACTTAACATAATGTCAGGATTCTGGAAGAATTCCAGGTTTGGTGTGATAGACATTAAGAGCTTGCTCTTAACCTGTCTGGCTCATACTTGCAGGATTCAGATCCATTAAGATTCCAGCATGCATTTCACTCTGTGCATCTTGTTCTTCATAATGCTCTCTCCCAAATAACCTACATGCCTGAGCCGGCAGCGATTTACCATAAATGTAAAGTTCCCAAATGCTCTAGAACACTGTGAGTACCTGGCCTACTGCCTCTTGTTTCTGGGAAAGGCACTCTCCATCCCCTTTTCAACATCCCCTTTTTGGTATCTCTTATTTTCAGAGATGTTTCATCTCTAACTTCCTGTAAGCAGGGATATTCCAGGAACTATGCAGTATTTCCAGTTGTGTATTTATTAATTTGTCAAGGAAACGTCTTCAACTCTTGGGTTCCTTCTTGCTGAGCAGGTGTCCCCTTCAAGAGAGGTAAGGAGACGGTAAGACAAAAGGAAGACCAAACTTGTCATCCTCACTCCAGTTGGTCTCTTTCAGCAAGTTGGAAGTTTGGGGGTGGACTAGATGACTTTTAAAGGTCCCTTTCAACCCATACTGTTCTGTGCTAACCCCAAGCAGCAGGATGCAGGCAGCTGAGGGCACAGGAGCTGCAGGAGGAACACACATCCTGGGGCTACACCTATGGCATAAATCCTACCCAATAAATGCTGTTCATCTTTTCCCTTAACTTACCAGCTATAGAGGAAAAGCCTCTGTGTGTTGTGTTGATGATTCCAACATCCGTTAATCTATTGAGTTGGAAGGGATCCGTAAGGCTTGTCAAGTCCAGCTCCTGGCTGCACAGGACACCCCAACAATCCCACCCTCTGCCTGAGAGCATTTTCCAAATGCTCCTGAGATCCATTTACACAGCCTGCTGCTGTGACCACTTCCCAGGAAAATCTGTTCTAATGCCCGACTATGCTCTGGATGAAGAACCTTTCAGTAATATCCAACCTCCCCCTCCCGCCAGAGCTCCAGCCATTCCCTCGTATCCCGTCACTGATCAGCAGAGAAATCAGTGCCTGCCTCTCCACTGCCCGGTGCAACACAATAAACGCAGCCCCTCGGCCGTGCAGCGGAGCCGCCTGAGCGCGGTGTGCGCAGGGCCGGGTCCCGTGCCCAGGCTGGCACTCACGGTTTCCCCCGCATTTCCCGGTGCTGCCGGTGCGCAGTGTGCGGGGAGCGCGCCGCGGGAGCGCGCACGGGCCCGCGCTCGGCNGGCGGCGTGGTGGGGGCTTGGGGCGGCCACCTGCGCCCGTGAGGGACGTGCCGCCCGCCGGGGAGCTGGTGCGGCCCTCGGTGACAGAGCTGTCCCAAGTGCGGACCAACATCCTGTGCACCGTGCCCGGCTGCGGGAAGGTGCTGCCTAACAGCCCGGCCCTCAACATGCACCTCAGCAAGGCGCACCCGCTCCAGGTACCGCCGTGAGGCCGGGCCGGCCCCGCCGCCCCCTCCCGCTCGGCCCTTCACCGTGGTTGCGGGGCTCTGTCGTGGCGCAGCGCCGTGTTCCGCCCCGGGGCCTGCGGCCGGCTCGGGTCCGGGTCCGGGGGGCGGCTGCGGTGTTGGCTGTGCTGGGGTTTGGTTCGTAATGAGATTGAGGAGGGGCGTGATTCCCCACCCTGAGAAGAACTGGGATTCTTCCGAGAGATTCTGAGAGAACTGGGATTGTTCAGCCTGGAAAAGAGGATGTTTTGGGGTGACCTAATTGAGGCCTTCTAGTAGCTGAAGGGAACTCACAGGAAGGATGGGGACAAGAGCCTGGAGTGGCAGGACGAGGGGGAATGGGTTCAAATTAAAAGGGAGTAGGTTTAGATTAGATATTAGGAAGAAGTTCTTCAGTGTGAGGGTGGGGAGGCCCAGGTACAGGCTGCCCAGAGAAGCTGTGGCTGCCCCATCCTTGGAAGTGTCCAAGGCCAGGTTGGACGGGGCTTGGAGCACCCTGGCATAGTGGAAGGTGTCCCTGCCCCTGACAGAAGGGTGGAACTCGATGATCTTTATGGTCCCTTCCAGCCCAAACCATTCTGTGATTCCACATGGGAGTAATGAAGTTTCTCGTTATCTCTTGTTTAAATTTCCCCTTGTGAAAGGCCCCTACAGGTCCATGTATAGCTACACAAGTGTGTGTGTGTACACAGGCTGACCAGTTGTGTTGAGGATTCCTCTAAAATTACTTACAGAAAATAACCAGTTTTGTACATTGTTGTAAACATACCTCAGGCAGTTAAGAGTTCTTTGGGACTCAGCTTCTGTTGTTTTACTTGCTTATCAACTATCTTTCTGCAGTAAGACTTTAAAGCCCCACTTGTGAGGTGCTGTGCAAACATGCAGCATTTCCTAACCTTATCAGCTGGCAAACCATCTCCATCCCAGCGCGGAGGGCTGTTATGCTGGGGTTTTGTTTGTTTTTTTAAAAATGTCTGAGCTAAAAAAAACCAAAACAGATGGATGCCATTTTGGAAACAAGCCCTCATTTCCATAATACTCCTGAGCTAAGCATGTGCTGGGGGGGAGGAGAACCGCAGTTCAGCAGGCACACATTGAGGGTGGGCCTTTCAGAAAGATATCCTTGCTTTTCCCAAAACCATAATGCCAAGTGTGCAAGGACAAATTGTATTCCTGGAAAACTTCAAGTGCAGCATTCATAGCTGCATTCTGAAAGTGCAGCTTCAGTGGGGGAACAATAAACATCCCTGTTTTGTGAAATGGCTGCAGAGTCAAGTGTGGGTCACACGTGCTTGTTGGTGACGAACAAAAGGAAATAGTGTCAAGTGTACTTGCTGTCTCCTGTCTCTGGGATATTTTAATTTCATTTCCTAAATGAACTAATAACTTTACCGTGGGTTATGTGTTAGATCTCATGTGTTCATGTGGGGGGAGGTACAGCAGAAGTTCAAAGTGGCCTTTCAGGTCAGCAAAGTCATTTTGGCTGTGAGCTGATGCTCTGAGCGTGCACTGCAGCTGGTGGGTTACATAACTCAGGGTATGATGGGTGAGGAAATGCTGCTTTCTCACCCAGTTTGCTGTTAACCATGAGTGCCTTGTGGAATTAGAGCATACTCCATACACCTAATTACTGAATCTTGTGATAGCTGGGAATAAATACTGAAATACGGATGGATGCAGATTTTCAGAAACTTCTTGACTTGTTTCAAGGGCATTGCAGTTGAGACTAAAATGTTGTTGAGGCTTAAGGGAGGCTCAATATTTTGGTATTGCTATTCCCTTTTAAGAGATAGCTGATTCCCCAGATAAAAAGAATTTGCTAGATTGCATTTTTTAGTGAAATATGAAATTAGTGAAGAGGCAACTTGGCAAATGATGTGGTAAGAAGCTGTTGGGGAAAGAGAGAACATAGTACTCCTGAAGAGAAGGGAGGATGACTTGGTTAATTTTCATTAATAAAAGTAGCACCAATAGGATGTTTTGATACCAAAATCCATAAGGGGTTGCTGTGGCAGAGGAAGGACATTTACATAGGAAAGCAAGATTACTCTGTAAAAACAGAGTCAAGTGCAGGAGTACAAGGTTTTAATCTTGTGAAGTGATAACAAACAGTTTGATCAGCTCTGGTTTGTAACAGAAATAAGCTGATGTGGGAAACACTTGAGAAACAATTTGGTCATACATGAATGAGCATATAGGGTAATACTGCTGGGAGAAGCGCGATCCTAAAATATGGCAGAGGGATGTTCTATGTCAGTAGCATAGTGTAAGAATCTGATTCAAATAAATTAAAATTAACCCAGAAGATGTGTAGCAAATAACTGCTAAGGGTGGTGAATGGCAAGTGCTTCTGACAAAGGGAAATTAGAAGAATTTGGCTTGTTTGGCCTAATGAAGTAGATATGAAATGTTGATACATCAATTTTTATATTTTGTCTCCTTGCCAGAGGATAAGCCAATAAAAAAATGAGAGCAGTGGATATAAACTGCCACTTAATATAATAGGCTTAATTTAATTCTTTGGTCTTTTGGCTGTATTATTTTATGTAAAGAAGGGAAACTACTTCTGTGTAGTTTAAAATGAAGCTAGAAGAGTTAGTGTAAAGGAGGGGTTTCTGCAGATTCCTGTGATAATAGGGAGGCTGTAGTCAGTGTGAACTGGAAAGGGTAGCATACCCTTAGGGTAGGTTACTCAAATACTGCAATACCACAGTAGTCGTTATAATAAGAATAAATGCACTCTCTCCATGTCCTATTTAGTGAACAAATGGCTGAGCTTCTGCTGCAAAAACCCCCATGTGTTAAATAGTTGACTACAGTCTACTACAACATCATTTAAAATTAATCCTTTGGGGTAAGCCTTTCTGGGACAGGAAAGCAAGACATCATTAAATTCACCTTGACTAAGTCTGTAGCAAGGACTGCTAGCTTCCCGTTTTCTGAGTTGTTGTCACAAGCCATATCCAGATTCCATACTGTGCAAGTGTCTGCTTTGGGAGAAGTTCATTGGATCAGCATCTACCCATAATTATGGTGGGTGGATGTTGTAGAAACATGGGACATAAAATCAGATAGGTAAGGAAGGGAGCTGTGAGAATGTCTGAAATAGGACTGGCCAGGTGGGCTTTGAGAAGATGCAAGATTAACCATTTAGAGCCATGAGGACTTGGGATGGGTCAAAACAAGATTACTGTCCATATACGATAACTTACATGTGTGGAGTATCTCTCAACTTGTCACAACTAATTTGTTGGGGTTTCTGCCACCAAAGGCTATGTTCCAGCTGTTAAAAAAAGCATCTTACAGGTGTTTATAAATCTTTTAAACACTTGGTATTATTCTATACCTTAGTATTTCAGTAGTTTCAAATAACCTGACTGTGGTTTATCTGTTAAGTGCCTGAACATGTTTCCCATATTGCCCTGTCAGTTGTTGGGTTGTGATATTAAATATAACACACTTAGTAACTTTTTATTTAGGAATTGGTAACTCCAGTTGCCAGTTACTCAGCATATTGGTTTCATCTGCAGTGGGAGAGGCCAAACATAGTTTTGACTTAAGGACAGATCTTCTTTTCTCCTGAGAACTTTGAAACTGACATCTGATGAAAGTGTCCTATGTAAAGTTAGGGTTAAAAAGTGGAATTGGAACTGGAACAACAAGATTTCTTTGTGTCATGTTCCTGTTTGGGGCAGTGGCTCTAGGAGGTACAACAGTAGTCACAGTGATGATTCAGCAGAGATAGAACAGGCCTGTTTATGAATGGGCTGTCCACAGGAAAAACTGCTGTACATAAAGGTGCTTAGAAGGTTAAAATGTTACATGAAAACTCCCTTTTCAGAGAATTATCCCAGGTTTTCTTGATATGGGGGTGTGAGCAGTGAACCCTTTGGGCCCTGGCAGCTGAGGTACGTACTTTGTTTGCTTCACATGGGAGGACTGTTGCGCTTTGTGGATTCTCAGTGTTTGGTGTAACCTATGTAAACACGACCAGCTGGACATCTGCCCAAAGAGGTAGTTAGGGAGTGACTGGTGTGAAATCAACCTTTCACTACTAGCTCTGCTCACTATCCTCTTGCCATCATGGGCTACAGTAACTGGCTCTGGGGAATATGTTTGGCCTCCTATTCAGTCTCAGGACGGAAGGAGACTCACAGCTACTCTGAGCATCAGATTTTAAAGAGTTCACTTTTAATTTTTTGCATAGACACAGATGCCTGATGCTTCCACTGAAACCCTTTCAGATAGGGTGTGTCTAGAGGTATATGTCTTGTCTGGTTTCCATGCCTGTGTCCTCAGTAGGAAGGGATTCTGTGTGGTTGAACAATCTGGACAATCCCACTAGTGTGTCCTTCTTATGTGTACTTTTGAGGTCCTCTTTGAGCAAGTACTGTTGCTTTCTTCTGTGTACGTGTGAGGGTCAGTGAGACAGCTCACATGGAAAACCTGGATAGATTGGTCACTTAGTGTTTGGAGGGTCAGAATTAGCATACCAGTTGTTTCATAGACTTAAGTGAGATTTGGTTTACGATCTGAATTAAGTGGCAGGGCATACTTGGCATTTTTCATTTTATTACAAGTAAACTCTAAATAGTGCTAACAGAATTCCAGCATCAAGGAAGTGTTGTGTTTCTGTGACTAATCTTAATGGAGCTTCACATACTGTGCTACTAACAAGTAAAACCACATTGAATCAGCAGCCTAGGATAGTATCTGTATGGAAATTGTTTTTGCCTCACATAACACAAAACATGGGGCAGGGAGTGTCTTGGTAAAAATAAATAGTACAGTACCACTACTCCATAGAGCTTGTTGTAACTGCACCTGGTAATTTTGATGGGATATTTGCAAAGTGGCATCCACATAGGGAAAAAGCTCCATTTGAACTTTCAAATCATGTAGGAAAGTGCCTCCAACTCATTGAGATGTGTAAACTCAGTGAGCCATAGTTGATGTGTATTCTGAATATTGTCTTGAATATGCAAACCTGTAGAATTGTCAACTTCTCAACTGGTTCTTTTTCAGGATGGAAAACTTAATGCACCAGTAAGGAAGGGTTTGAAAACTTCACAGAAATTCTACTGCTGTCCTATTGAAGGCTGCCCTAGAGGACCAAACAGACCATTTTCCCAATTTTCTCTTGTAAAACAGGTATTCCTGTTTCCTGAAGTATTTTCACACTAACTTAGTCCTGTCTCTACTCCAGAGAGTATGCACTTTTGCATACAGGTATCAATCAGCAAAACCTCTCAGTATATATCTAGAAGTTAGAGAACTGTATGCAGCAACTCCAGCTGCACATATGATTAATGAGTTTGCATGTTTGCATGTTGATATTAGAGGATGTGAACATTTTGATCAGACAGATGCCAGTATGTTCTTCTAAACTAGATCAGAGCCCCTCTCCACAAATTAAATAGATGGAGAAACATTAAAGAAGAGGGGAAAAAAAATCACAGTAGCAACTGATGAAGGTTTAAACTGTGGCTGATGCTTTTAACTGCTTTTTCACGTGGCCATGGATTCAGAGCTTTTCTCTGCTTTAATATGAAAATGCATTTGTTTCCTAGTTAACCTGTTTAAGAAAACATGTAAGAGTTGTTTCTGCGTTAGTGAGCAAAAAGAGCACTGTGCTGCAGTTGGTTACCTGTGCTGATCTGGGGACCCTGTAGGGAGGGAGCTGAGTGGCTGGCACTTGGTACCATAAATGAAAAGAAAAAATTGTGGTGTTTGCTCTGGTGTTGACCCGTATGACTTGAGATTATTTGCTCAGTTATAGATCTTCAGGGGTGTGCACATGTTGCAGCATAGACTTACTGTGCTCTTTTGGCTAGGTTGATCTATAGATTTATTGATGTCCTCAGGAAACCTTCAATGGCATTAGGATAGGTAAATGTTTATCTATGTTTTTAAGATGCGTGTAGCATCAGCAGATTTGTAAACTTCAGATTCTCTATTGACTTCTTTAAACTTACTTGTAGTAACGCTTTAAAAAAGTAATTAATGCTACACTTCAGCACTACTTAGCAACTAAAAAATTGCCAATATTTTCTCCCCTAACCATGATTTTCTTTTTTTAATCTTCACTGAAAGCTAATGTTTACTTTCCCTTGTGTATTCTAGCACTTTATGAAAATGCATGCTGAAAAGAAGCACAAATGTGATAAATGTAGTAACTCCTATGGCACAGAATGGTATTTGAAACGGCATGTAGAGGTCTGTGGCAAGACTTTCCAGTGTACTTGTGGGTGCCCTTATGCCAGCAGAACAGCATTACTGTCTCACATTTACAGAACTGGCCATGAAATTCCTGCAGAACACAGGTAAAAGTGAAGCAGTGAAGTAATGATACATTCATCACCAAGTTCTGTGTGTCTCATGTGCTGCCTTTTTGTCTCCTTTCTGTTGATTAAATAGGAAATAGGATCATGTTGTTTTAGCTGCAAAGCAGTGTGCAGTTTCTTTGTTGCTTTTAGGAGTTTCTGTTTTGTTGAAGGCAGTGGTGATCATCTAATCAGTAAGATCTGGTTTCCCTACGCAGCAAACAAAAAGTACTGATGACACTGCAGTGCTTGGCATAAATGTTGGTGGTTCTTGTTGCATCTGCTTTTACAGTTCTCTGAGAGTAGAGATGATTTGGGAGCTGGTAACTGAGATGTGAAATGCAGTTCACGTTATTATCTTGTACAGTCTAGTCATTGTTGCAATTGTTGGTGGATTTCTTTTTTACTGCCTATCTGCATGTTTAGATTTATAGTTTTAACATGTACATATATTTCATGAAGGGCAGTCTACTTTCTGGGGCCTAGCCTGTCTTTGAGGTTCAGCTGCTGCAAAATTTGTGTGAAGAATTGCTAATTTTATCTTCCATTTCCATGAGAGGCCGTTACCTGTACACTGATTTTAAGAGCTCTGTCCCTTCAATGCTCAGTCTGAGTCAGTGTCAAAATAACACATTAAAAGTCTTCAAATCAAAGTGCTTAATGTGCAAAGGGGAAGAAACCATCTAAACTTGCACCTCCATTTGGAAATAGGTCTCCATAAGAGGTAATCTTTATTCTTTTTTAAAATGAGAGTGAGGAATGACATTTAACAAAACTGAACTTCATGAAGTCTTTTTATGTGTTAATCTGGATTGTCTTCTCATATCCAACCTCATCTGTGACTTCAGTTTGTATTTCAATGCAATGACTTAAAAGAATGGAAGGCAGATGTTCTGTGTTTGAAAGAAGTATAAATTATTGATCTCATATTCACAGGGATCCTCCTAGTAAGAAAAGGAAAATGGAATCCTCCGTACATAATCAGCAGATGGCAGAGAAAGCAAATGAAGCATTCATCAATACACACAATACTGCTCCTGGCACTC
This sequence comes from Dicrurus megarhynchus, assembly GCA_013399195.1. NCBI lineage: Eukaryota > Metazoa > Chordata > Aves > Passeriformes > Dicruridae > Dicrurus > Dicrurus megarhynchus. The sequence goes on from VXAD01008061.1 coordinate 1,603,621, forward strand.
AGGAATTGGAGTCCTCTGAAGTGAAAGTAGTGGCCTCTCTTGAAGGCTCCTGCAGTTCTAACTTCACGAACCAAATGCAGCCAAAATGTGCACCAAAGATGCTTTTACCCAAGCCCAAGGTGGCTTTGGTTAAACTTCCAGTGATGCAGGTTGCTCATTTGCCTGTGTATGTATCTGCAACAGACTCTTCCGTCAAACCTGCTGTAGTGGCTGTTGATAATCAAGGTTCAGTTGTAAGTACTGTTCATTTATTGCCTCAATCTATAGGAATCCTGATTCCAGCCCTGGAGGCAGAAACACTTGTATTTAAAGATAGTATGCCTGTTTCAAAAGTAACGACTTCTGGTGATCGTGAACCAGTAAGTACTGGTGTGCAAGTTGAATTGGACAAGGCTATATCAAATAACACAGGGCAAGAGCTGGGGAATGTTTGTCACAAGAACAAAATTTCTTCAATAAATATACAGACTGACTTATCTTATATCTCACAGAACTTTGTACCAGCTGCAACCTGGACTCCCAATTCTTCTGTGTCCTCTTGTTCTCAGACAGATCTGTCATTCAGTTCCCAGGTTTCATTACCCATCAGTGTACAGACACAGACACTGCTGCCTGCTTCCAAACTGACTTCATCCATAGCTGCTCAGACTGATGCTTTCAGTCAGGGCTGTTTTCCAACGTGTGGCATTTCCAGAGAGACCCAAACCAGTAGGACACCGGACTGTATTGATGGAAGAGTACAGATGGACCAGGCTGTAATGTGCAGTGACATCTTTGACAATGTTCCTACATCATATAACGTTTCTACTCACATTGAACTTCCAGAAAACAGTTTAATGCCTGCAAATATAGATCAAACCTTGCTGCAAAGAAGTAGTTGCAAGAGCCTCAATCAGGATACGGTAAAGTCTGAATCCCTTATCAGCTTCAATACACAGACTAATATACTTCCACCTCAAAATACAACAGATAATCAAACCCAGACAATGGACCTGCTAAGTGATCTGGAAAACATCTTTTCAGGAAACATGTCTGGCCAGACACTGGATAATCGTGGCCTTTTGTCTGAGACAAGTTCTAATGCTGACACACATCTTCCATCTGGTCCATCGCAGAGCACAGGGATAGACTTTGACATTGAGGAGTTCTTTTCAGCATCCAACATCCAAACTCAGACTGAAGAGAGTGAGCTTGGTAACCTGAACTCTGAGCCAGTTTTGGAGTCACTGGACATTGAAACTCAGACTGATTTCTTATTTTCAGATAGTGCCACTCAATCATACAACTGCCGAGGCAATTCTAACTTCTTAGGCTTGGAGATGTTTGATACACAGACACAGACAGACTTGAATTTCTTTTTGGACAGTACTACCCATCTACCTTTAGGAAGTATTCTGAAACAGTCCAGTTTCTCTATGAGCACTGACTCATCTGATACAGAAACCCAGACAGAAGTATATATGGCTACTAAAAATACACCTACTCAGAATATTGAAAGCAAAGTCCAGCTCAGTAGTGCTGAGACACAGACTATGGATAGCTGCTTTGAGAATCTGGGGAGTTTATTCCTCACCAGCAATGAAACACAGACAGCAATGGATGACTTCCTTCTGGCTGACTTAGCCTGGAATACAATGGAGTCCCAGTTCAGTTCAGTAGAAACACAGACCTGTGAAGAGCTGTGCTCCTTGTTCCAGAGCTCTGACAAGCCTAGCCACTGAGTGCTACATAATATAACTGTTTCCTGTGGTTTGAGTTTAACTTGTTGGGGTGGGAGAGATGGCTTTACCAAGTGATCCACTTTGCATTATTGAATGTACTTGTCATGAGCAGTTGACCTAAGAGACTTTTCATGCTGAAGGTACTCTGTTGAATATATAATTTACATAAACTATGTGTGTATAAATAGAGGGGAAAGGGGGGGCTGTAACATGTTAATGTACATTTGAACCTTAAAAAATTATGTGGTGCCTATGTTTTTCCTTCAAACTTCTTTACGAAGCTGTTACTGCTTTCATCTAAGTGGAAGAACTTTTAAAGTTGTTCTCTATATCTCTCTCTCTATTCCTGGCTTATGTGCAGGGTTCCATTGTGCTGGACCAAAACCCTGACCTGTTCAATTGAGATGTTTCCCTGAACTTACGGGGGAGGATTCTATTAGTGTAAGCTACTTCTGTTTACTTTTTTTAGTAGCTTGTATTTTAAATCCGGCATGAACATAATCAGCCGTATTGTCTTCTTTTACTTTATGCCTTCACAGCTCTTTCTCCTGCATAAGCTGACATTTTCCAAATACCTGTCCAACACACTAGACACATAGATATTCTTGAATTGTTGAAAATATTTATTATTAAAAATGTGTGTAGAAAGCAGTATTTTTTTTTTCCCTGAGTGGCACTGATGCTCTTTGAAGGGTAGGAAAAGAACTTGGAATTCATAATTGTAGGGAAAAATAGTATGTTGTCCTTTTAGCTAGTGAAATAAATGGGACTAACATTTTTAGAGTCTTCAGAAGGGATTTGCTTAAATTATTTCTGCCTGTAAGATACAAATGTTACAATGTGTGTGCCTCAGAGACTGGAATCATTAGGTTTTGCTGAAATTCTCCTAGCTTTATTGAGATATGAGTTGAGAAATGTTACAGTGGTTTATACCTCTACTACCTTAACAGAAATCTTTAAAAATGGGTAATTAAATTCCCTAAAACACTCGCCTTGACTCCTGTTTTTGGACTTGCTGCTTCCAAAAACAATTGGAATCCATACAAGAGAGCTGGGACATCAGCTCACAAAAGCCCTTCCAGAACAGCTCTATCTTGCTTTTGCATGTTGATCTGCAGCCCTCTGTTCCTGCAGCTTTTAGAATTTCCCTGAGTATAGTCAAACTCACACAAACTAACTTTACAGAGAAGAAGCATATGACCTCTTGGCACCTTTTTTTTTAATGTTTATGTTGCCCCCCATGCCACTCTTTGCAGTATTTTTCATTTGAATGAAAATACATTAAGCCAGTTGTGAATGTATGTTGGAATTTGGCCTTAAGTATTTTTTATCTCTTACTATAATATCTGTCAAATGTAGGCCTCTGGTTTTGTCCTGGACAGGTTTTAGTTTCTGTAACCTTAAAGGAAAAGAGAAAATTTTTGTGTCAAATTCCTGGGCCTGTAACAGGCTTTACTCCTCCGTTGTTAGAGGAGAGGTATTGGCTGCGTATTTACTGTGCAGCCCAGCAGCAAATGTATGTCCAAGCCTTAGGTTTTGAGGACTCCCTATGCTTTGTGCTGCATGTTCTCAGCTCAAGGATGTGGGAGTTAAGTTACTCATCCATTGCAGCCAGGTTGTTTTTGTTGAAGATGAGCAATACCTTTCTTTTTTCCTATTTTTTTCTTTGTCTTTTCCTAATACTCTTTAAATTGCCATGGTGAGTGTCTTCACCTTTACTGGAAATAATCTCTTTAGATTAACCCTGAAGATCACATTTTCCTTTTGAAACCCCAGCTTTGTTGCCTGTTTGATTTTTCAACATTTCTAGGTGTGATTTCAGGCACTTCAGTCTGGCTGAAGAAACTGCGGAATGGAATCTTGCAGTTCCCCAGGAGAACAGTAATTCTGTTGTGGGGAATGACCCCCAGGTTTCACAATGTCTGTAGAGTTCTCATCTGAAGGGTGGGATAGATTTAATAAAGGAAGGCCTCACTTGTCATTTTGTTTGTTCTGAAGATATGACTGACTTATATTTACCTACCTACTTTGAAATAGGGAGATAAGATGAAGAACAAAATTAGGTTAATTTATTCTATTGCAATATCTTTCTAGTAATGTTGCAACTTCACATTTTAAAGTGTTTTTCCTGGCTGGGATACCAGAGAACACTTCTTCGCACACTGGTTTTTGTGTTTCTCGTGTGCAAGTTGTCTGTACTGACACGTGAAAGAGGCAGTTACCGGGTTTGGAAAAGGGGTATTTTCCACAGCTGTAGAAGCTGTTCATTACCTCTGAATTTAGAAAGTCAGTCTTTACTCTGCAAGAGAAGGAATCTTGGGCGCTGAGGAGCAGAATTACTGAAGGGTTTGCGTTAGAGCCATCTGAGAGACCAGGTTTAAAGTACTTTGAAACTAATTTACAAATTAGAGTGATAATTGCCATGTTATTGTGTAAGCCAAAGCTCTTAGCATCAGGGACTGTAAGGAAAATACCCAAAAGTTTGTGTGGATGAAATCTTACAACGTAATCATTACCCAGTTATTGTACTTAGTAGTTAAAAGTATTTATGAGCTTTGTGTGTTTTATTAGAACGTGGAAATCACAATCCTTTCACTCATTGCATTGGTTTAAAATATTTTGAGTTTTAATTAGGTGAACACAGTACTACAGCATGAAGTCATTTATTGAAAGTGCACTATTAAGAAATTATGAAACGTCTGCACTTTCTCAGGGAAAGTGGGTCATTCTGACCAAAATTAACTTATTTCTTCACAAATTTGGTTCTCCACAAATTATTCATAAAAGTGAGAAACGGGTGTGGATCCTGTATTTCTGGCATATGTCACTCAGTTTGGATTTAAGTATTTTTGTGAAAATGTGGAGACTACAAGCAGACTTCATAGTTTGGTGAATCCCACACTAAACTTCATGAAACCTGATCTGAAACACTGTTGCTGAATATTGCGAATTCTTCACATTTGAACAAGTTCTTGAAAAAGGCTGATTTTCTGTTTCTGTCTTTGTTATAAAATAAACTTCAGGCAGAACTATATTTCTGGGTAGAACTAAAATGATACTTATCTCCCTTCTTCTGCAGTTTGTCTCTGGTTTGATTTTCAAGGCACTGTATTGTAAGTACAGCAGTGACTTACCATCTTACTCTGTTGCCATTAGAGCTGCTATACAGAAAGTAACATCAGATTCTCTGTAGCCTCTTAGCACAATTTTTTATCTGGAAGTGATACTAATGTTACGTGTACTTACCCTTTGTGTTTCCTGCTTAATTCTGTTAAGCTGTGATTGCTGGATCTTGATTTGGATGCCTGTGTAACACTATTATAAAATCTAATTAGTACTTTTGTAGTTTCATTTGTGCTTTTCTTTAATATATAAAGAGTCAAACAAAGGAAAGGGCAGATTTGGGACTTGCATTCTATGAGAACGTAAGCACAAATAAGCTGAAAAATGAAAGATCTGTCTTGTTGCCTTCCATATTTGTCAGAATGCTAAAAGTTTGTATGACAGTAGATGTTTCTTCTTCTTGCAGCTTTATTTGTGTCTGTTTCTGCTAATACACCTGTAAATACATTTTGCTGTGGGTAGGGAGGGAGTCCTCCCCCAACTCTTTGTGTCACCCTAGAGAAATTGGTAGTTTGAAGTCAGAGTTTGCTAACACTACATATTCTTAGTTATGCAAAGGTGCTTGCGTCTAGAAAACTTTCACTTCCAAAGGATATGAGAGCGTTTTAAAAAATGTGTATAAACGTGCAGCTGTAAATTAAACAGCTGCAAAAGAAACCTTGTGAAACCTCGTCTAGTTTTGAACAACTCGATCAGTGTCTGTAACTTAATGTATGTAACTAACTTGTTACAAATTTTTGTTCTAAGGCACATACACAGTCATTTTTTTTTCTCGTGGGAATAAGAGGCTGAATTTCCCTGTTAGTCATATGGACCTCAGTTGTGTAGGGGACACAGAACAAAGAACGATGGCTGCCTTCCACTGTTTTAAATCCTTATGCTGCTAACGTGTGAATTGCTTTTTTTTGTGAGGTTAGGTAGAAACACAAGAGTTGGCAGGATTGGGGTCTTAGGGGACTGGGGGGGGTGGTTTAATAGCCTTTAAAATGTAGGGTAAATCAATAGAACTCACACTGAATCAACGTAGGGTGATCAACTTGCAAAAGAACAAGTTCCTGAAATGGCAACTCAGAGGCGAACCAAATGTACTTGCCTTTATCATTAAGGTTGTACAGCTTCCTTTGCTTTAATATATTTCTGACGTGCTGATTTTTTAAATATGATCTTAATGTACCATTTACTGTTCCAAATACATTCACACCAAAATATTGGTAGCGTTCTGGGCCTTGCAAGCTTTTTCATTCCTGTTTGGTTTAAGGTGCTGCTATGCTTGTGTCCTGGTGGGATGGGCCTCCTGTAAACAGGCTGCCATTGATAACAGGAACACTGTGAGGGTACGGTTGTTTAATGGTAGCAAACCAGTGCATGGTGCAATCATGCATCTTCTGTTTCTTTTGTTGTTGTTTATTAAGAGTTGATGTGAATTTAAATGTGTACGAGAAGGACTTGCTGCTTAGAACATGACTGAATTCTCTTGTTTCAAGTGCCATTGCTATGCAATGAACAGAACTCAGCTCTCAGCCCCGCAGTCAGGGTGAGGGAATGTTTGTATTTGTGTGTGTGTGTCTCTTCACTGAAAACGTAACCGGACAGCCTGAAATGGTGGAAACTCCTCAAGGAACTGCTGAGTTAAGTAACTGAAGTCCCTTTACTTGTGATCCTTTTTCATATGCTGGCTTTACAGTACCTTCAACAACTAGCAATGGAATATAGTAGATGACTTGTGGTGATGTCAGCTCTACATTTCACAACATCCAGTGCTTTACATGCTTCAAGCACCTGCATGCAGAGCTAGATTGACAGCACTTCTACCTACAGACATTGCAAGTGCATCTGTGATAAAGCTAGATATGAAAGATGGCCATATCTTTACAGCTTAAAGACTTCAACACCTGATTACAATCTCATTTAAATTTGTAATTATTTGGAGTGAATGAGTAATAAATCTCATGGGTGAGTCTTTCCCAAAGCATGTGTGAGTTAATCTCAGCAAGGCTGAGAAATGTGCGTAAAATATTTTTTTCATTACTGGTGGGATTTTTTTATTTAGTGGACAAATCTGGTTTTCGAAGGATGTTCATGTTTAATTCTTGCTATTTAAGCCAGTAAACTTGCTGTGAGCAGACAAAATCAAGCATTCATTTCTTAGACCTATTTTACAAGTGACAAACCCAAAGAAGGAATGTTGTCCTAGTAACTGTGAAACTTGTAATTACATTATTGCATGCAGAGAAAACCTTGTGCCAAAATACTGTTTCGTATTTCCCTCTTGGAAACTGAAGTGTTACACAAAGCTACTAGTAAGTTATTCACAAGTATTGAAATGTTTTGTTCACAAATGAAGCACTTATTCAGTCCTGTAAATTATACATATTTTGGAATAAAGTTAACTTCAATCATTTTTTTGCCTTGTTTTAATGGCCATGATCTCTGCTTGCAAAGGCCTGGGTGGGGGATTCAGTGCCTCTTGGCAAGTACCACCCATTGCTCCTGAACATCTTAGTTTTAATTTACAAAACCTCTACCAACTCAAAAGCTTTCAAAAGGTGTCTTACAATGTCAGTTCTTGATCTCTGGAGGTGCAGAAAATTTCTCTGTCTCAAACTTCTCGTCAGTGTGTGCAAAATGTAATTTTTAATTACCTTTTACATGCAGTGGAATGAAAACCTCTGCAGTTTCAGCGCTGAGACAGATGGCTCACCTCAACAACAGACTCTCAGGACAGGATTCCTTTGCTTTCTTCCTCAGCCTTACCATCCACCCCTCCTGTAGTTTTTAAGATCTCTAGTGTCATTAACACCAAGCAGAAATTCACCTGCATTATGATGGTTGATTCTCAAAGTATCCTATTCTCTCTAACACCTTATTATTTTGTAATGTATTTCTTATAACTAAGAAAATATTTTTTGGTACTGTAAATATTTAAAAAACCCCAAACCCTAGAGTAGCTTGGTTTGAGTATGGGCCATACTTTGTCCTTTTTCTTCCTGTACAGTTCCCATGAACTAGTAATGATCCCACCATTTTCTGTGAGCTGGAGGATATAATATGCTGATTTCTGTTGTTACCTGTAAACCTTGCATGTGTGATTCAGAGGAGGTGAATGAGCAGAAGACTCGTGACTGAAGGTTCATCTGCACTGTTCCTTCAGCTGTAGTCCTGAATGAAGCATTCCCTGATGGACAGCAGGAGGCTGCTGTGTTCAGCCCCATCATAGTCTGAGGTAAGCATTTGCAAACAGCAGCCTTCTGGTATTTCTAGAGGGGAAAGGGAGGTATTTCCAGAGGGGAGGATGTAGTAAATATCTAGAAACTAAATTTCTGTTCAGAGCATTTAAAACTGTGGAACAGTCAGATGTGTAAGATCCTTCTAGGAGTAACAGCCGTATTCCCATCGTAGTGATGGTTCTGCTTTAGATTAGGCTGTTATTTCAGGCTTTTCATCATTCAAAAGGGATTTGACTTATGGGCAAAGTCAGATATTTTGACAGACTGTACCCCTGGAAACTCTGACAAATGGTAGACAGTCCAAAAGGCAGAACAAACTAATTCTTGATTGACAACAGACTGAGAGGAAAGTGGCTGTTCAGAGATAGGGAAGCCCCCTGTAATTTCAAACTACATTCTTGCCTGCTGTTGCTGAGAATTTTGCTGGCAGTGAAAGTGTTCCTGACTGGTTTGGGTTTAGTTCCTGAATTTCCTCCACTTGAAGAAATTATATGCTGGCAGGCTGATCGTTTTCTGTCAGAACAATGCAGTTAGAGGCTGTTTTTCTTTCTGGCTCCAGGATTTGACAGTGAATCAGTCCTTTGAATGTTTGGACCTAAAACAATAGGAGAAGAATGTTGATTTAACTTTCAGGTGTTCCATCATAGCATTTTTACATTGTTGTCAACAATTCACTTGTTTTGTCTTGGCACCTTGAATGCAGGAAGCACTTCTGGCTGATCCAGCCTGCAACTTTATTTCCTTTCCTTGAACAGGAATGATGTTGTTCTTGAGAAAACTTAACACAAAAACAAGAAGCTGCTGTTTCCTCTGCTGGAAGAACCCAGTGTATTCAAAAGCACATGACTTGATTAAGCTTTTGATAGCTGAAGTGTTGTGTATTTGTTTCTTTGTGCTCTAGGCCTTTAGTCAGCAGCTTTTCTGGCCTTCTGCTGCAGGTCTTGTAGAATAATCTGTGGTGGGCTCTATGTTCTTATATCAGGTGATAGTAAAACCTCTGTCTAATCTGTCTGATTTGACAGTTTCAAAAAACACAACTCTTACCTGGCATGAAAAACTGGAAAGCATGGAAATAATGTTTATAGTTTTCCCTACAACTTTTTTTGTGTGTAGTCCTAAAAAACTGACTGCAATGGCTGCAACTTAAAATTAATGTGACAAACGTGTTTGGCTTTAGTTACTATAAATTGGTAATGCATTAATTTTTCAGCTTTCTCATTGAAGCAGCATGATTTTCAGTTGTCTGAATGGAAGAAATTATCTCCTGGACTTTGAAAAATGTTTCTAATTTCACAGATATATATGTTTGCATTTTCTATTTAGTGGAAAACAGGAATGAAACAAGCATATATGAATTTCTTTATCTTGGGGCTATTTGTGAAGGATGCCTGTTTTGTAGAGCTTGCATTTTGTATCTAAACATGGAAAAGAGGACTAGAAAATACTTCACCATAGGGGGAAAGGTAAAAGACGGGAAGAAAATGGTCTATTAAAGGGATTTCTGTCCTGAGGGATCTATACTGCACTTGTGTAACTGCAGCACCATAATCAAATAGAAGTTAGGACAAGTTACTACGACAAAAACAACCCCTGTTTCCTGCAAAATGGTGGCTCTTTAGCTCTGATGTTGAGATACCTGAAGAAGAACACAATTAACAAATTGATGCCAGAAGACTACTAAAAATTACATTTATGCACATGTTTAGCAGTAAATAAATAAATCTAAAAAGACATTGAATTCCTCCATTTCTATGTTTTGCCAAAAAAAACAAGGAATGCATGGAAATGTTTATCTGAAGCTCAAGGGGATTTAGCAGTCTTTAAGATCAGAATATTGTTAAATGCCTTCTCCTTAAGGGTGGCTCATCACCTGGAGTAGGGCACAGATTTAAGAATATTCCTAAAGTTAGGCATTGCTTCAGTGCTCAGCAGCATCAAACACCTCATTACCATGCTAGGCCAGCCATAGTCATTCAGAGTGAATCTGAAGGAAGAGGTTGCACTTCATCCCCAGAATAAGCTATTTAAAGCTCTGATGAATCTATCTTATGGCCAGGAGGAAACTAAACCTATGTGTAAGAAGCTGGCATTCATCAGCTTATAACTCTATTAATAGAATCTTCAAAACTACAAATATCCGCAGTGCTCAGAAGGAAATTTTATTGTTTTCCTCAGTCTAACAAGCTTTAAAACAGCAATGAAATTACAACATAGAAATGGTAGGTCAGTGCAGACAGCACTGCAGCTCCCCAGCATGGCTGACTGGTAAGGAAGTCCAGAAAGCAGTGGAACCTCCTGTATTTTTTATTATTCCCGACATTATTGGTTAGAGAGCCTCAGATGTCATCATATTTAGAACACTGGCTTTGGTTTGTATGTGGAATTTGCACACAGACATGAGGACTGTTCTTTTCAAAAGCAGTTACAACGCTTCTGTCTGGTGTGAGAGCACAGTGCCAGTGTAAGTGCTCAGGATCTTCTTGCAGAACTGAGACCTTTGTGTGGCTTGAGATAAATGACAATTTGTGAATTGCTGTGTTGTGTCCCTTCACTTTATCATTCACAATGTCAGCTCCTTTTTCACCCTTCAGCTCTTGTGCTGTAGCTACAGGAAGCAATCTCAGCTGAAGTATCATTGAGCATCTTCTGAGACATAATGGCTTTTGTGTTCTTCCAAGAAGGGTTTGAAGGATCCTTGGAAGTGCAACTCTCACAGAAGTAGAAGTACTTGTGAAGACTTAGTTTCAGAATCATTTGGACCAAACAGGTCAACCAGATTAATCTCTTTATCCCTTATGGCTGCTGGATTTTTCACATCTTGAAAGTTCCACACTCACTGTTCTTTTTTATTGGCGCATTCCTTATTTCACCTTGGAATGTTTGAACAGTGTAACGTGTTATGTATTTCCATTTTAGTGCCATATGTTGTAACATAACAGACTTGCTAAACTGGATTGAAAATCTCTTCCTTTTCTGGAGCTGTATCAGCTGTGGCATCTATGCTTGACTCGCCCTCTGATTTTGATTGATTTCTTGTGGTCTTGGCTTCTTGACCTGTGTGGATGTCAGGGGATTGTGACATGTCTAAGCAGAACTGGCCATTGTGGGGTGTTTCATTTGTTTTTGCAGCTGGAAGCTGGCAAGTGGATCACTTTTATCCCGAGATGATCAGGTTAATCTGACCTCTGGTGTGGTCACTGCTCTTCACACCTTCTCTTCACCATGAGTGCAAAAGTGATTGTGAAAATATCCCCAAATCTCTATACAAGGATTTGGAGTAGTCAGACATGACCGTTGATGTTTGCTGCCTGAAAACCAGCCAATCTCAGATTATCCACATCCAATTTGCATGGATATGGGAGAGCCTCGTATCTGGGAGCGGCCGCTGGGCTGAGGTGGTGGGAGCAGAAGGAAGGGCTGTGAGGGAGCTCCCCTGAGAACAGGAATGGGAGAAATGACAGAACTGGGAAGCTTGGAGGCAAAAACACAAGAGAGCTGAAAGGGGTGAGGGAAGGAGGGAGCCTGTGCAGAGGTGTAAAAAGATGAATAGGAAGAGAGTATTGCATTTGAGAAAAATGGATACAAAATGACCAAGTAGAAGGAAAAACTGTGAGAAAAGTGAAGAAAGGAACCAATTTTTAAAAAAGTGAGAAGACAAATTACTCTTAAAATATAAGGAATCTAAATAGTCACAGTGAATCACTGCCTGACCAATAGAACTTCAACTGTGAAAAAAAAATAACATCAAGTATGCAACAAGCTTATTTTCGGGTCTAAAGTCAGGAGCTAGTGCTACTGAGAGCCATTTGCAGTGGTTATAACATGGCATGAAGACTGAGTCACAAGGACTCTTACCAGAAGATGGGATTTGGGGACATCCCTAAGTGCATTTTTTCAGATATTTGCTTGAAGAGCTGTGTTAAAACTCCTAGGACTGAGAGAGTCCCAGACCTGCTTGCTGTTACTTAATCCTTGTTAAGAAAATTCAGTCCTTCTAAAAAGTGCAGAATTATTTATATAAGAAAAATAAATGCTTTTTATCTTTTTCTCCATAAATGTGATTATGTTAGGGTATTTTTTTCTTTTTCACTGTCTTAACTGGGCTTTTTATTTAAGCTTTTTTGCTCTCTCCAAAAGTCTTAAGCCAATCACTTAAGAGTCAACAGACAGTTAATGCTTAATTAATAAAATTGTGTGTGAGCTTCATCATACTCTAAGGCAGATTCACAAGGTCATGAACATAGGTAAACTCTTAAAATTCCATTTTCTTGTTAATGCCATGTTTTCATTTGGATCCCAATATTTTAAAAGAAAAACAACAACAGAACAAAACTAAAACCCTAGAAACCAATACCCAACCACAAAACAGCCTTTCCAAGTGTCACATCTCTTGTTTAGCAGAACTTTCAGCCTGTTGTAATTTACTCACTGATCTTTGTTTGACATATATCCTTGATATAACTCTATGAATCAAAGAACTTTCACCTTAATAGATAAAGACTGCATAACCTGGTTGGTTAAAGACAGTATTTGATACAGAAATCAATACCATTGTTCTTTAACAGAATACCTAATTTTTTATATATATATATACACCTCAGACATACTATCTAATTCTAATCTGGCACTTCTTGAGATGTGACTAAGGTATTTTCTTGGGGAAATAAATAAAGTCTGAGTTAATCATCAATGTGGGAAGGTATTTTTAAAGTAGAAGCATTCAGAACAGCTGTATCACGCATGGCTTACAGACTGCCAGTGTAAATACCATTGTCACCTTCATGTAGTCACATAAAATCATTAAACTCTGGGGTGATATTCTCATGTAACACCTGCATAGTTCACCAGCTTCAGAGGAGCTGCACAAATGAGAGTAGAAGTTGACCTTTACAATTCATGCACTGAGTCACAACTTCATCTCCAAAACTGCTGTAACCGTAATGCACTTCGCCTTTACATCCATTTTATCTGCCTGCTATTCTCATTACTAAATATAAACCTGTTCTGGAAAGTTAAAGTGGACATGTGACAGTGGCCACTTTGGATAAGCCCCAGCACTCAGACACTCTGCCCTATTAATGGTTCCATCGTAGTTCTGCCTAATGCTCCCCAGCGCCGGTGTTTGCTTTCTCCTAGATTACCTGGACTTGAGACAATCAATAAATGCAGCAGAAGAAAGTTCCCCGTTCTCTTTCTGCTACAGTTCTGCCTTTTTCTTTACAAATCTTGTAACAAAACGGGACCAAACATTTCTGTTGATTTAGCTGGAAATTCTCAAGCATCAGACCGATTTTAAATGCACTTTGGCACGGCAGAAATGTCAGGGGCACTCAGCTCACATAGGCAAACAAGAGGCTGTCTTTAAAATTTTTGACGTCAGCTGGAAGATGCAGAGACAGGTCAACAAAATGTTATTAGGACAATGTTAATTAGGACAAACCTTTGTCCTGTGACCGTGCTATTTAAATCTGCAAAGGGAGAGGAATCTGGACGAATGAAAATGCCTGAGCACCATTTCCTAAGCCTGTAGACACTAATTGCAATGTAAGACCTTCTGCTCTTCTTGCCCTATAATAAAGCATAGCTTTATAGCTCTAGAATTTACAGAGAATTTCTCTCTGTTACTGCTGGCACCTTCAAAATTATCTTGTCATTAAAATACTACTTTCCAGCAAAAAGATACTAGGTATTTCTTTAAAGGGGGTAGATAGGTCAGTACTAATGATTTCTCTATCAGCTTGGTTTTGACATTATTATTTAGAAAAGAGCCTTGAAAAATGTCCTTACCATAGCACTATAAAAGCAGAGACAGATTAGACTTTGAAACTTAAGTGTTCAAAATTTTGTGAACTAAATTAAGATCAAGAGGGGGTGGTGGATGGCTGCCTACTACTGCATACATTAAACCATAGTTTCTCTGTGTGGTAGTGCTTACTCGCTTCCAAGGATTTCAGCATTTGCTGTGTACAAATATTTACAGTAGGCAAACCCAAAATTTCTTTTTAGATTTCCTTTTACAAATGATGCCTGATGCTTCCCATTTTTAACTCGCACCATGGTTTCCACATCACAGAAGGATGCACAAGGCTGCAGGCTCTTTGAGGGGATGTCTGTGTGTATATTTGTTAAACTTCAATGCTTAAAACCTTCATTTACTGCACCTGTCTTAAAATTCATCAGAGGGGGAAGACCAGCCTGGTAGTAAGGACACCCTCAGAAGTGAAAGGCGTAAGAGTTCCCACAGCTTGCTTGGCAAGTGAGCAAGAGTAAAAAGAAAGCAGCAGCATCCTCAGATTCAGTGAGACTTGTTGGGAATGTTTGGATTGAGAGAATAAAGTGAGAAATACCATTGTGAGGATTCTGTTGGTGTTTAGACAATGACAGTGCTTGAGACAAGGCTGAGGTGCCCCCGTATCTCACGTTGCCTTGACCTGGCTAGTCCAAAGCTTATTGTGTTGGTTTGGGTTTGGGTTTTTTTTTCTTTCTTTTCACTGTATTTTCACAGGGTTTATGCTAATTTTTGGTTTACTACCTTTGAGGAATCTGTATTTGCAACTCAGTTACATGAACTATCTCACCTGCAATCACCAGAGAAGAAAGAAGTTGGGGGTTTTGGTTCCATGAAATACCATGGTTGTGGAAGGAAAGAGGAGACCTGAGAAAGCCAAAAAGCATGAGTATTACACAAGTTTATGATAAGAAGAAGTTGGGCAAGTAACATTACCAGAAGAGGGGAAGTGCAGTTTTACAAAGGCACCCCAATTGTGTAAAGTACAGCAAAAGCTAAATTACTCCAAAGTTGTGTTCCCAGGCATACCACAAAAACATGCAGACCTGACTGAATGTGTAATTTGATTTAAACCAATTTAGCTTATTAGTGCTGGTAGTTTCACACTGGTTTAAAAATGCAAAGACTTTGCATATTAATGTAAAAAATAAAATTCTCTTTGCTTGATTTAAAGTGAAATGAACATCAGCAAAACCAAGTATTAGTTCATTCGAAAATGTTCATTATGACAGAGAGAAATTACTGAAAAAATAATTCAAAAGGCTGTAGCCTTAAAACCTGTTTGAACAATTATTTGAGTCTGTTCTTGTTCTCCCCCAAATTAGCATGAGCAGACAAAAAGCAGACGTGAGTTCATGTTGTTTTACTGAAATACTCATTTCTGTGCGGGAGACACTGGAAAGAGCCCTTAAAAATATTTCTCAGTGTGTGTTGAAGACGAGTGAAATAATTTGAAGATCCTGGGCTAATGAATGCAGATGTACTTATTTATATTGTTACTATTTGATTTTTCAAAACCTTTAAGCAGGCTGTGAATGAGAGACAGTGGCACAATGAAACATAATGGTGTCAAATTTAACACCAGTGGGCATAATTTTCCCTACTTATAAATCATCTGTCATTAAAAAGATTTGGAAGCCAGCAGCAATAATCTAGGAATTATTTTCATGGTTATTAGTAAAGGAATTAAAGCTGATTGTTCTAATATGAGACAGCGGGTAACTTTTCCCTGTGTTCTGGTGGCTTTTTCTTTTACTCTTAGTCCTTATCAGGTTTACTTGTCCCATTCTTAATCTTAGCAGCCGCATTTCCACTGCCTAGGCTGTCAAAGGAACACCAAGTGCTGCAGATAAAATGCTAGAGGTGTAAAAAGCTCCTTCTCAGAAGCTAAATCAGAATCACATGTCAACACAGTTCAGGCTCAGGCTCTGGCAGGATGGCAGGATCATTGTTTTTAATGCCATTTACTAATTAAAAATGAGTCCCAGATTACGGAAAGTCTGGAATGAAGCGGCTTACCAAAATGGTGGTTTAACTCCTTGAACTGGCTACACCAGAGTCGGTCATTAAACTGTAATTTATTTGAATATTGCTCAGCAGTTACCAAATGTTCTTCTGACAAGAGGCAGGGCGGTTTGTGTTTCACACAGTCATCCCCCCGTGTTTTGGCCGGAGCTGCTTTTGCCCCCGATGGAGACGCGTGGCAGAACTGCGGCAGGTGTATTTTATTCGGCAGATGTACTGTAAACGCATTACAGCAGATTAGCTGGATTTCTTCCTTTAAATGTACACTGTGAGATCCAACTTGCAAGCCAGCTGTTTCTTATCGGCCCGTGTAATCTTCCCGAGCCCGACTTTACCTCTTGCTCTCGCAGCTATTTCTGTAACGGGACCGGACGAGCGAGAGCGCCGCTATGAATTTTAATGCTTCCACTGGGGAATCCCTGCCGCCTCCTCTTTTTGGATGAGATCCTCGAGGAAAGACCCAGAACAGAGCGAGGAGGAGGCGGAGGAGGAGAAGAAGCGGAGGAGGAGGAGGAGAAGGGGGAAGGCGTAGCCGCGGTGCTGGGGAGAGCGGGAAGGGGGAGCCGCGGGGTGTAATTAGGGACCGTGGCGAGGCCGACACCGAGGCGGGCACTGGGGCGGGTGGGAGCCATGAGGAAGGAAGGATGGCTCGGGGCGTGTGTCGCTGCCTGACCGCGGCACGTCACCAGCGGCAGCAGCCGGAGCGCTGCGGTCCCGCCGCCGCCCCCGCGCATATGCACCCGCCGGCATCCCCCGGGGCCGGCCGCGAGCTGGACAGCGCCGAGGGCATCCCGCTGGGTCCGGGCGAGAGACACAGCCCGCGGGCCGGGCGCTAAAACCACCTCGCCATCCGCACGCCGCGGCCCGAGAGGAGGANCACCTCCGTGCACCTCTTCTGCGAGGCCGACCTGCCGCGGGTGCCGCTGCCCGCGCCGCCGACGCCGCGCCCCGCCGACCTCCTCAAGACCAGGAAGCCGCCGGCGCTGGGAGACCTGGAGCCGGTGCTGTTCGGGCCGCCGCCGCCGCTGCTGGAGCCGCTGTTCCCGCCGCAGCCCGGCGCCAGCCCCGGCTTCGCGGAGCGGGTGCGGCAGCACAAGGTGAGGCTGGAGTGGGTGCGGGCAGAGCCGGCGGGGCTGCGCGGGGCCGTGCGCGTCCTCAACCTCGCCTACGAGAAGGTCGTGTCGGTGCGCTACACGCTCAATGGCTGGGCCAGCTGCGCCGAGGCTGCCGCCACGTACCAGCCGCCCGGCCCGGCCGACGGCATCACCGACCGCTTCGCCTTCCTGCTGCCCCTGGGCGCCGCCGCCGCCGCCGCAGAAACCACGCTGGAGTTCGCCGTCCGCTACCGCGTCGCCGGCGCCGAGTATTGGGACAACAACGAGGGCAAGAACTACCGGCTGCGGGGCCGGCAGCGCGTCCCGCCAGCCGACGGGCCCCCGCAGGACCCCGACAGCACCGCCTGGATCCACTTCATCTGAGGCGGGGGCAACGCGGAGCCCGCGCAGGGTCGGGGGGACCTGTCCCGGGGGGCTCGGCGCCCTCCCCCCGGCGCCTGCCCCGCCGCCTCCCCGCGAGCCGCCCGGAGGAGTTTTCCCGAGTTCTGTTTACAGAGGGGTAATTTGTGTTTTCTGTGTCACTAGCAGTGCCGGGGGGAACCCTGGCTCGCCTCCCAGGCGCTCACGGGGTGTGGGCAGGGAGGCCGGGCGTGGGTTCCCCCTCGGTGTCCCGAGCACTGTGGCTTCCACCAAAGCAGCGGCTGCCGGCCGGGCTCCGGTGACAGGGGCCGAGGAATGTGCCAGGAATGTGCCGGTCAGGACCGGAATCCGCAGGTGAGTGCACATCCTCCCGGCCCCGGAGGTCAGGCTGAGCTGCTGTTACCTCAGCAGGTAACGCGGAGGGCACTGCCATAGGGCATCCCTCCGTCCTATTTGCCTAATCCTGCTCAAGCAAAGCCCGGCTCCGGCGAGGGGCTGGATCCGCCCTCAGCGCCTCGCTGACCCACTCATGTTAATTGTCCCGCGGGGTCAAGGGCCTGGTAGTGCAGGCTAAGGGACAGGTTATGGTTTTGAACCCAAAAAGACAAGAGTACGGATGTCCCAAGGCACAGCTGTGTTTTATTGTGCAGTGAAAATGTTCATTTCAAAGCAAAGGGTTTTGGTTTTTCTCATTTTGAACCCTGTTTCAGGTATTTAAACATAGTTAGAAAAAAACAGCATCGCATCCTATTTGAAACGCAACTCACTGAAAGATTTTAAAAAGAAAGTGGTTTGGTTTAGAATTTGAGTGATATGTTGATGGAAAATTTTGTCAGGATCTGGTGTTTGTTTCAGTAGGATTGGTCCCACAAAGCTGCTTCTGTTCGGGTCAGCAGGAAAGTCGTGGAATTGCACCAAAGGAACGAGAGACGGCAAGAGTTGAATCCGTAATTCTAGTCTGCATTACAAGCAACACCTTCATTTTTATTCCTGTTAAGAGTTTAATTAAACAATATCACTTCAGGAGCCAGCTTTCTGAATTTCCTGCTCCAAATTCTTCATAATAATTTCAGTAAGTGATGGATTTCACAAAACTGGTGAGGTTTAATCAGACAAATCAAAGAAAGTTCTACCTTGCCATATAAAAGTATATCAATCAAAATTACACAGCATAGTGACTTAAAGGTATGTTTTAAATTATATTAGCACTAAACACAGCATTTTCCTTTTTAAACTTGCTTTTTCAGGAGTTCAGCTGAATACAGGTTGTGCTGATGCCAAATCTGGGTGCTAATTTTCCAGGATTGAGGCATGTATGTGTTTGCTGGAGAAGGGCCTCTGCAAATATGACTTCTGAGAGTGGTAAAACCATGTCAGTATGATTTTCTGGTTATGAAGGGCTGTAAGATCAGGCCTTTAAGGTTTGGGATTTTCTGTAGGTTGTTTTGGAATGAAATGTGATTTTTTTTTAACTGCATTTTTATGTTTCTTGAAAGGGTTAAGTGTCCCAAGCAGCTTGAGTAATGTCTGGAGTAATGAGTTCTCACAGAACCTTTTGACTTCGGTGAGAATTGAGAGCAGTTTTGTCTCCTGAGGGTCTGATTCAGTCAGAATAATTAAACCTATACATTCTGGGGAAAAAAGAGTTCCGGAAACTCGATGGGAGAAGAGTATTTAATTTCATTTCTGTAGATTACTGATTCTGATTTAATGGAAGTAATAGCAAGACTGCTTTCTGTAGTATTGGTAGCTTGGTTTTAATTTCCCAGTCAATGTTCTAATCCCTGTGCTTTTAATGAAACAGAATTTAACAGAAATACACTGTCAGCATCTACTGAGTATTTCACATTTTAGTATGTTAGGGTCCCCATCTTGTAGTACAGTAATCTTGTGAATTGCTAGAACACATTTATAAAGCTAGAATAACACAACTAGGGTCTTAAAATGTTTGTGATTAAAACATATTAAGTGGTGTATTTGATAAAGAAAGCCCAAGTGTCTTTTAGTTGAACTTACGCTTTTTATAAGAGCCTTAATACTGGAGAGAAGGAAAAGGACTTGTCTCCATTTGAAAGCACTTTGAAACCTGGTAGAAATATAGAAAACCATCATTTATTTATATGCTGTAGCTTTCCAAAAGCTTGGCCTTTTTAACCAACAGAGTGAATGAACAGCTGTTATGTGGACTGATGAAAATGCTTGGAGGAAAAAGTAGTTTCTATGCATTTTAGAGCAACTGATGCTGCAACTTTCCTTATGAAGTTTTAACAAGATTTCCCATTTATTGTTTCAATGGCTTTAAAAACACAGTGCTAAAAACCATTTTTAACACTGAACAATTCTAGAACTCCAAAATTGTTTTCCAGTGATTGGCGGTTTTCATCATCATTTGATTTGTGCAGCATCTGCAGGTCTCTAAAAATTCTCTAAAAGTCTCTAAAAAAGTTTTAAAATCTCCTGCTCGCACCTGTGGCTTAAACACTTTCAATTTGGATTACCTAAATGGATGTACATGCATCAAGTGCACAAGGAGCTTGTTGTATTACACTCTATTTTTTATCATGACTTAGGTGAACTTACTGTTGTTCTTGGCTGGAATTTTGCAGGCAGAATTGGGCTATGGCTTTATTATACTGTTCAGATATTATTGTTCTTACATTTATGACCACCTTTGCCAAACACAAATCTGAGTATTAAACCTTTTGAAGTCATAGCATACCAGGAGAGTGTTTTGCACAACAGTTTCCTGAGCTTTCAAACAGTTAATCCTGACCTCAACCTAAATTTTGTGAGTAACTTTATGGGCTCAATCAGCGATTATTGATGATACACGTGCAAGTCCAGTGAAAGACGAGGTCTTGAAGATTTAGAGACAGCTCCATTGTAATTCCTGAAAAGGGAAGGCTGCACCCAACCAGCTTTGACCAGAGAATGCTATTGATGAAGCATGTGGAAGGAGATTGAGGTGTTTTCATAGAAATTATCAGTGGCATATGCCAAAGCTGTACTACTTTGATTACACATTTGCACTTCTGTCACGTGAATTTATCTCCAAGAAAGGTTTATTCGTATTTCCAAACACGTGTTCAGTTGCAATGGCTGTATCTTTCCACTGGCAGCATTCATGTAGTTTTCAATCCATTAGATTTCAATCTGATGCTATCTATGCCATCTAATACTTGCTAGAAGCATTGTGATAAGTGCAAATAAAATAAAAACATCAAATTATATTTGTATAATACATAAACAGTGACATTGAGGAGAAAAACCTGTGTTGAAGGGGGTTATTTTCAATTTGGCAGGACACCAATCATTTTATTGGGAGCATGACCCAAACAATTTTTTAAAATTTTATTTCTAAAGAATATTGTTCAAGAAAAAGAAGTTTCACAAGCAAAGTTAAATATTTGAAAATTTTCAAGCCAATCTGTTTCTGGAAAAAATGTTTTTATTTGCTTGATTGGAGTCCATGCCACCTCACTTTCCAAGTGATACCAGAATAGTTTAGGCAAGGCAATAATCCTTAGGTCGTGTACTTCACTTGTAAGTGAATTATTCATTGCTTATGTCTCTGCAGATGTAAAAATGTGTCTGTCTTTTATGGTGCAAAGTTGCAGCTTTATGAAATGTGCCATGTTATTTTATGTGCACTATAATGCGAATTTATACAGCGAGTCGAGTTGTACCGTGTGTCTGATAGACATGGATGTTTGCTGCTTCACACTGGAACTGGTAGGGGTCTTGTGTGTGCTTCTATGCCTCCTATGGTAATATTTTGGAAATTTACCCTAATTATTAGAAATCCTAAAACAGATCAGAACTATTAAGTGACTGTAAATGGAATTTCAGCTAGCCTAACATATTATTTATTAGCATAAAATCAGTGACTGAAGCTGTTCTACTCATTTTCACCAGATGTACATTATTCCAGGTAAATTAACTTTTTTCTCCTTTTACCGTTTGCAAGTAACTTTTTGATGTGAATGTGTGTGCCTCAGTATCTCAGTAAACAACAGAGTAAGTGCACACTCTGTCGTTTCAGCAGATGTGAGAGCAAATGTATCACTTGAATGAAGAAATGCCTGTTCATGCATAAGCATCATCCCTTTACAGATACGTGAAATGTTTTTCCATAATGCCAACAGGCAAGCAGCTGCTGATTTTAATGTAAAGTAACCTGAGGAAATACTCAGAATCTAATTTTTTGAACAGCTTATATATCAAAATTTTTATGTGCCTTTCAGCATTTCTTAGAAATAAAGCTCATATGTTCCTCAGCTCTCCCACCAGAAGCCCAATAATTAATTTGTCATTAAAATGAAAGTTTTGCAAAAATATAATAATCTTAATTCCTGACACATTTTTAGCTGTGCCAGAAATCCTGTATCTACAGCAGCCAGAGAAATTTGATAATCTTTTCCCATATTACAGTGAAAGAAATGTCAGTCAGAAATATGTCTTCCTGGCACACCTCTACATTTATGTAGTTAAGTAAAAAAGAAGCCAATTGTGACTATAGTTAATATAACAGAGTATACTTATTGTATATATTCACCTCTTGCACAAATATTCTAAATAGATATTCTACCTGAAACCAGAAGTTCTAGTTTTCTATGAAATCTGTTTGTGGAGACCTGGCCTTTTCAACTTTTACTGTTATTTATCTGATGCTGCATAATGCATATTGTTAAAAATTTTGGATTGATTTAATCTGTCTGCAGAGTTTATATCATGAAACAAAAATGCTCACTGCAAGGAATATCTGAAGTAAATTACTTTTACCTTCCAGCTATTCTTCACTGCTTTTTGGCAAACCCTCAGTAATTCTGTTTCCTGCACTTCAAGTGCACATGTTTGGAGTAAATTGGAAGGATTACTTAATGGAATGGAAATATTTTTGAGCACTGAAATTAAGGATTTTCCGACATAAATAGTTCAAGGCAAGGAGCAAATATAGTCAATATTGCTGTAAAACAAAGCCTGCTGGCCTTATGTGGAGCTGATCAGTATTTTGTTTAAAAAGGAAGATGGTGGCATATTTCAAAATTCAACATGTTCAGGGAAACACACCTGCTTCAACTTTCTCAGGTTCAGCTGATAGTAGAGAATTGCCCCAAAACAAAGAAGTGGTGAGAGTATTTCCTTACATCTGTGTATGGACTTGAATGTTGGTCTTCCATGGGCAAAGTGGATACTGAGCTATAAAACCATTGGCTATTGCTTGGAGTTTTTCTTTATCCAACTTCTAAATACTATTTTAAAATTACTTCTCAGAAAGGATTTTTCACCCTGGGTTTCCCCATCTTGTGTGAATATCCTCTTCATTCAGTCACTCTGACTTTTGCTTGAGGCCTCTGTTGTTGAGGGAAGATTTTATTTTTATGCTACATAGGAAGATTATTTTACATTAGATTTTTGGAGGGGAAAGCAGGGAAATTTTTACCTTGCAATTTTCATGTTCTAGATATTAAACAATAGCATGAAGTATAAAAATTGCTTGAAATTACATATGCACTAGTGATTCCAAAGAGTATAGCTAAGAATAATGTCAAGTGTGAGATGTGCTTTTTAAAAAACATACATGCTTTGATCTAGAATGGCAGGGAGAAAGTCCTAGTCTCCAGTGCAAGCTATTAATGCCAGGGATTTCTTTCTATGCAATTCTATGGTGCACCTGTTTTTATAGGGATTAACTTGATTGGTGTAGTTCATGTATCACTGTGTTATGTATAGAATATCCTGTTTAAAGTGTCATTAAGGAAACTGTGTGTCTTAAATGGTGTTATAACTTTAGGCTCTTTTTTGTCCAACCTAACTTCACTAAATCATAAGAAACTCCTCTGAATAACAATAACAGGACAATATTTCATAAAATTGCATAATCAAGTCTCACATATTAAACTTAACACCTTCTAGGACAAAAGTTGTGTTACTGTTGTGAGTTTTAAAATGTTTGTATTTCTGTATCTTAAAACAAAAAGCCAAACTGTAGTACACTTTTAAACTCAAAGAACTAGAAAGTGTGTTTTTAAAGCTGATTGAAAGTAGTCAAACTAAAATTGGCTGTGATTACTCGTGTGTCAAGTTTCTGAACTGTGGTACAACAAATGTTTGTGTACCTCCTGTACCTCCTTCATGGAGGGGCGCCCTGGGTGCAAAACCTGCCAACATCTGGACACGAATCCCTGCTGCACTGCAGGAAAATTGCTGTGACAGAGAATTGCTGTTCTTGGAGAGGTTTGAACAAACCCAACTCCTCCCTTGCAGTGTTACACAAATTGAGGTTCTGTCTGTTGAAGAGAGTGTTCTTCAGCATGCAGGTTTTTGTTACTGCTTCTTTGATTTACTGTGACTTCGTTCTGAAAAAAAAAATTGTTACTTAACTCTGTACTTGACTAGTAAATTACCTTTGGTTGTAGTGTCTTCTGCAATGTTTATATTTCACCAAATAATGTTTGTTTCTAATGTTTGTAAAAGTTAATGTAATATCACCGAAAGTCAAAATCAACATTTTCTAATAATGCCTTGTAATTTACCTAGCCTTACAGTATTTCAGAAAATTTTCCACCGAAACTGCATCTAGACACTGCTTGTCACAATTATGAAAGAGATATATTTATAAACCTGTAGCTTCTAGCTGCCATTAAAGATTAATGAGACAAATCACGAGCATGTGGTGACTATAAAACTCTTTTTTTTCTTAAACTGACAAACCATGATGTCTTTTTTTGTTGAGGATCTGAAGCAATGATGTTCCAAAGTCTCCACCATGCATGTTGTGATGTACCTGCAGATCTGAGACAAATACCTGATATTTGGGGCACTTTTCCCAGCCAGCCTTTCCCGAGGGTGTCTCCACTGAGTTTTCTCTGTGGAAGTTGCAGAGTTCTGTTGGGGGGATGGGATGGGATTGGATTATCAGTGGATGTAAATGTATGTGGCTGTTTCTATTGTCTTGTTTCAATAGCACCATTTCAGCCCCATTTCAGCATTCTGTGGTTGAGGAAGGGCTGCCTGAACTGCAGAGCTGAGGCTGTCCCAGTATCAGCTAAATCATCCCAAGTACTCTTCCAAATATTCTTTCTCTGTTCATTCCCAAATTCAAAATATTTATTTCTTGAATTGTTACAACATGCTGCTATTCAATATTTCAGTGTACTCAGCATCTTCTTTTGCAATGCCAAGAACAGTTTTCAGCTTCTTTTAACGAACACTTTTTAAGCCTTTTTCTAGAATACAGATAAAAGCCATATAGCTGCAAGGAGAAAAAATGTTCTGTGTTTGTTCTCATACATTGGTCCAATTTATTTTTCTATCCTCTTTCAGAAACATCTTCTTAGCCATCTCATTATTAATAATTTTTTGTTTGTGTATATGTGTTTCTTTGGAAGGGCAAAGTAATTAATTAATATTAGCTCTCGATTTTTTTAAAATTTTTTTTCCTAAAGGGAGTGTTTCATGATTTAGCATCCATCTGATCTTTTTGTTCAAGTAAAAATGAACTCTTAGCCCACATAAATTACAGAATCTACAGCAGTTTTCTTAAGGTACCATTATATAAATATTGGACTGTGTTAGTTAGAATCACAGAATGTAATTTAGATTTCTTTTTGGTAAGGAATATGCTTTGAATTTAAAACTGCTGTTATACTTGAGTGGTCCTGAAGTAATGAGATTACAGTTCTGAGTGACAATTATAATGAAGATTAGTTTTACATTGTTCTTTAGTCTTGGATTGATTTTTCATTATTTTCACTCTTACACAGGACAGTATATGACTATGGTAATTCATCTGATGATTAACCAGAACTAAATCTTGTAGATAGAAAGTCTTATTAATAACAGGAGTTAAAATAAGTGAAGTATTCAGACAGTCGTACTAATGATAATAACTGCTAATGATAATAATAATAATCCCTATCTCTAAACGTCCATGTCTGGGTGCTTCTTGGATTTTTGGTCAAGAGTTGAATTGGCTCAGGGCATGAATGGAATCCTACAGCTCTCTCAAATGGGGGACTTGTCCCCACCAGAGCTGGCAGGAGTGAGGTCAGGTACAGAGGGGAGGCAGAGGGCAACGAGGAGGGACAGGGAGCAGGAGCCTGGTCCTTCATTGTCAGGGAGCCTCTGGATCAGCTCAGGTTCTCCTGCAAACATCATCCCCATTGCCCTCGTGCTGAGCCGTAGTCCCGACCTCTCCTTGACCTCTCCTTGACTCCCTCTTCTTCCTTGCAGTGCTCCATGTGCACAGGGGCAGGGAGGAAGGAGAAACAGGAGCTGGTTGTGCTGCCTCTAAGGAGGGGCCCTTTGCAAGACTGATTCCTTGGTAGAAACGCTCCTTCAGCTCACACGGAAGCAGGGACACGCCTAAAGGACCACGTTGTCCTTAAGCCTATGGAAGATGAGGGAAAAAAAAAAATCCTATCAAGGCTTTGAACAGCAGAATTTTCTTTCTTATTTAACACATTTACCAGGCCCATGCCGCATGGCCTAATAGAAAGTTGCCAAAATGTTCCAGTTGTGGATGAGGGTGATGCACTGCAGGAAAAAAGAGCTGTGCAATGGTGATATTACACGTTTTATTATTGGCTTTGCCTTACTAGTGGTGGCACAGGTGGGGGCTTCTCAGAACAGCCAGGAGTTGCCAAGAACGCTTAATTCTGACATTTTCTCCTGATCCAGACCCATGAAGTGAAGAAGGGAGGCAGGTGATGGCAGAAAGCAGAAGTTTTCTTGTGTCCTGAGAAGTGCAGACTCATCCTCCTGTCCTGTGGATTGACTTTCATGGTCAGAGAAAGGTACAAGTGCTGTACCTCCATTTAAATGCTTCTCTAAGCAAAATACATTCAACAGCATGAATAATTAAACACTGTAAACAAACGACAAATAAAACAGCCTAATAGCAAAGGATGTAGGATACTTGTGCTGCATTAAAATAGATCAGGTCTGAAGTGACTGAATTATGCTTTGTCAGGAAGAGAGAGACATCAATATTGCGGGGTAAACTAAGCAATCCAGATACCACAGAGTCAATTCTCCTGCCCAGGACTGTTCTTAGACAAGAACAAGCTATTCAATAACTGTTGAATATTAAAGCTATTAAACAACTGTTCTTAGATTGTGTCTCAATCAGTGTGGAGAGAGTGGAGAAAATTACATTAAGGACACTCCTAAGTTGCTCTCAAAATTTGTCTGTGCCATCTGCAGCATATCTTGGTGATAATTTGCAATGATTGGACGTTGCTCGAGTGTTTTAATATTGTCTTACAGCCATGAGGTCCTGTTCCCTGGAAATAGCATCCCCAAGGATGCTGTTTTCCATCAGTTCAGTCACATGATGCTGGGTACAATAAAACCAGGTTTAAATTAGTTCTTTTGTTATATACAGTGCTGTGAGAAGTGCGTCTGTGTGTTTTGAACATTTTCAATGGAGCAGGATCTCTTAATCTCTTTTGCTGCTCTTACAGTCGCCCTGGGCGAGTGCGTGGTCCGGGAGCTGCGCTGAGCCCGCAGCGCTGGGAGCTGGAGGCCCGGCCCCTGCTCTCCCTGCCCCGGCTTCAACGTTCCGAGTGCCACCGTGTGGTGAATTTGTGCGATAATTCGGATTTTTAATTGCAGTCGTTTCAGTCAGGTCACCGTTTGCGACCTGAAGCATTTTTTCCACCGGTGACCTGTGTTTATTAAATCATTCTGCGATATTCTTAGATTTTCTGTCTCTTCTCCAGAATATTTAGTGCAGGTTGTGCAATTCCCTTTGCGTCTTTGCTGTGTGATCTCCCCACATCACAGCAGAAAAGCCTCGTGTGCTCAGAAGTTGATTGATTGCTGCAGTACAGTTTATTCACTTGGCTGGGCTGAAGATGGATGTCGTGTCCTTTTTGTGTCAGTTTGGCAGATTAAAACCCTGTGATGGGAACCATTTCTACAGGGAGGTTTTAGATTCCCAATCTATCAGTGTGAAGGAAAAGAAAAGAGGATCCTTAGCCATGGACATCACCTGTCTGCAGACACCAGTTCAGGCAAGCATTGGATACTGAGATTTGCTGCACTTCTAAGCAGAGCTGCTTAACAGATTGTCACACTGCTAATTTAATGAGAGTGAAGTTGACATTGCCCTTCTTTTATGCTCATCAAAACACTGCTGAGTGTTTTGATGTATTTTTATTCTTTTATTTTAAAACATTGATTTTTTTCTCTCTCTCTAGTAAGAAGTAACAATTACATGATATGTATTTATATAATGACAAGCCCAAGATTCACAGGGAGATGCAGCACTCCATTGGCTTAAGAACAGACAAAATGTAAGGTATGCAAGCTTTTGGGGACTGATGTTGATAGAAATCTTAGCAAATAAAATATGGATTAAAAAACTTAGTTCCAAGTTTAGCTTCAGATAGATAATTGGGGAGATAAAGGGGCTGGTACTTGTGGAACAGTGAGGAAGTGTTGGCACAAAGAAAGGTGATGATATAATTAACCCCCAGGAGATAAAGAAATGTAATTATTGGTTGTGGGATTATAACTTGCCATAAACCAAATCTTTCTATTGAATCTATAATGTATATAAATTATTGTGTAACTGTAATTGTTAAGTTCTTAAGATCAGGATCAAGACTTAAGAGGTCACAGATAAAGTGATTATTTTTGTAAGAAATCACCTTCTTTATTAATTTTCTGTAGGAGCACACACTGATGAACAAGTTTGACGTTTTTCCCAATGATTTATACAAAAGCATTTAAAACTGTGTCATAGACCAAAGGTAATGCACATTCACTCCATCTTTTTATGTTGATAAGGACATTAATGGTGGATTCATGTCAGAAAGTGCTGCATTCATACTCTTGCAGTCTGGCTTCAATCAGTGCCTGGTGGTCTGCCTGAGGCTTCCTGCTGTTGCTGAACATAGTGAAGTTATGGGATGCTTGGAGTTCTGCTTGGGTAGCAAATATCAGAAAAGGAAGAATACATTCTTCTGGCAGCATAATTCAGGTAGTTGAGTGAATTGTAGAAAGGTATAAAAATATTTGGTCCAATAGACATCATTTGTCCTAAACAGCAGAACAGCACAGCTCTTGGTATAAGCCACATGAAAAAAAAAAGCACCTAAGTACTGTTGTTCCCATTTTAAGAGGAATAAGTCACTTTAAAGTTGTATAAAATTTTAAGAGGATTAGGGACAGACGTGTTTTTGGTCCTCCTCTTTAAGCAACAGAACATCCATTTTCCACCTGTACACCAGGAAAGAGAGGTTGAATTCTGTTTCAGGGGCTTTTCCCAGACAGTTGTCATTTATCCACACTGATGTATGTACACTGCCAACACAGTTTAAATGGGCAAATGGTTTTTTATTGTTCCCCAGGTTCCTTAGGGCATTACAGAAATTACTATTTTATTGATCAAAATTAAAAAATACATTTTAAGGGGGGAATGGTATAAAAACGCATTACAGTGCTCTGGACTAACCTCTACAGGGAGATCCACAAGGGTCATGTATTACAGGGCAAAGAGTGAAGGGCCTGTTACTTTTTAGCCAAGTTGGAAAAAGATGATGAAAGAAACAGTATCAAATAGAAACATTTTCCTGCATTCCTACCTCCGTTTGCCTGCACTTACTGTATTTGAAACAAACTTTCTCTTTCCCTTCCGAAGTGCACAGGAGGTGAAAGACTCAAACTGATGCAGAGTGTCTCTGAGAGGCCCAGGACCAAGCTCCCAGCTCTCTGGGCCCTGAATGTCGTCACAACAAATACTACATGGAACTGTGCATAATGGATAAGTACTGAGAGTTTTTGAAACATTTACTCTAGGTTTACAAGAGCCTTTTGTTTATCAACCACTGCCAAGTTAGAACTCCTGTGGAACAGTCAAACTCCCTCTTTCCTCTTACTCATTTTGCAGTTTAACTCCTGTGGAGAAGATGAAACCATCTGAAATACACAGTGGATTCTCTCTTGGCAGGGCTTTGATGTGTGACTTGTGTAGCAAAAGTTTGCTCCTAGGATTTAAACCCAAAAACCACCAAACCAATTACTTTGACATCCCTTCAGATCATAAAAGAAACCCTCTTTTTATACATTAAAAAGGTTCTGTATTACCAGCAGCGTATTTCTGCCCTTTAGAAGGGCTGTGATTCATATCTTCATATCCCTTTAGAAAGAAGGAACTTCCAAAGGAATATGAATTTTGCTTTAGTCATCTTACATGAATTAAGCATTTCCCTCCTTCCTCTTAGATCAACTTAAATCATTGGGGTTTGCTCCCATTTTGTGCTTAGCTGCTAATAACCATTTTAAAATTGTGGGGAATGGCTTTAGACCAAAACTCTGCCATACTACTGCATTTTTCTGAAGTGCAGGTGTGTACAACTCCACCTTATCATTAGATGTCACATCAACTTTGAGAGCACATTTGTGGATTCATTAAATATTAAGTCTAATGGAATCAGCTGCTTTAGTTCACTGGTTTGCAAAGGGGAAGTTCTGGGTTCAGTCCTGCAATGTCATTAGGGCAGTTGCCGTAACTGATCTTAAATACAGACACACATGGATACGTATGTCAAGCTATTCCTGATCACACAATTTCCACAAGTATCTGCTCTGCTGAAATCACCACAATTGCCAGGCACAAGATGTAAAATTAATTCCTTAATGAGTCGTGACTTAGGTAGTATTTACTAGACAAAAATACAGCCTAAATAATCCACTGTAGAACCTTGATAAACAATCACTGCAGGAGCTTTGCACACTAAGAAAGCACAGAAAGGGGAAGGCAGGGCCCCCATCCCTCCTGCCTCACAGGCAGGACTATTTGATCACACAGTTAAAACAAAAAAAAAAAAAAGGAAAGCAAAGGATTAATAAATTCTGTAAAGAAATAAAAATCACACAGAGAGGTAGTTGATATGGCTTCTCCTTTTTTGGTATCATCTTTGCAACTCCAAGAAAGAAAAACATGAGGAGGTTAGGAAGACACTGCTTTTCAATGGTCTGGGAGCAATAGAAAAGTATCTCAGGGAAAACTAGTCCAGGTTATGAGAACAGTCACGTGCCTACGACAAAATTGCCATGTTAAGGCTGTTGTTACTAAATTTGATGTCAAATGAATCTAAGGAACTATATATTTTAGCAAGTGAATTTTGTTTCCCAAAATACTAGGGATAACATCTGGAGTTACATGAATCAGACAAGAGAATAAAAAACCCTCACAGGTACACAGATGTGAAACACTTTTATCACTGTAATTATTTATAGTCTTGTATATATGACCTTAAATGGTATTTTTCAAGTTGCCAAAACTGGATATTCAGTATTTCCTTGTTTGATGACAAACTACACTGAAATATTTTGTATGAATTTATTTCATTATTCCAGCTCAGTCCTCAATGGATTTTATGTATTTCTCATAGGCATCTTCAGTCATCAGTTCATCAAGTTCAGCAGGGTTTGCCACAGTCATCTTGATAAGCCAACCTGTAGTTAGGAAATTAAAAAATTAGAGGGTTGCTAATATCCTACAAGAAAGATGCACTCATGTTACTGCTTTAGGAAAGCACTCCCAGCAGGAACAACCAGCCTTGGAGCACTGGAGAATCAGCCAGGTTTTTGTGAAGGCAAAAAAATGTTTCAGTATTTGAAAAAATGAACAACCAACTAACACATCATAGGAAATGGCCTTTAGAGTGAGAGCAGTTGTGTAATTTAGTGCTGGCTCTTACAGCGGCATAGGAGATGCTGTCTGGAAAGAATAAAGGAGCCTGACCTCTCAGTATCATGAACTCTTACAAGATCCAAAACTAGAAAGGAGTCAAGGGAAATAGATTTAAATTCAGCCACAGTGTATATCTGAAAATAAGATGTTGTAAAACCATTGTTCAAAATAAGACTGTGATAATGCTTTAATGTTAAATTTTATTTGGCTTGAACTATATTCAGTATATTCCATTTAAGTCTCCACATCATTAAACTGGAAGAACAGGAATTGCAGAGCCATTTGTAGTAGCAAGAATCCACATAGTATTCATTATTGAAAGATAAAAATGACATCTTACCATCTTGATAACAAGATTTATTGACAAGTCCTGGATTATCTGCAAGGGCAGCATTAATCTCAGTCACTTCTCCTGAGAGAGGGGAGTAGAGTTCACTAGCAGCTTTCACACTTTCCAAAGCCCCAAACTCATCTGAAACAGAGAATATGATGCAATGTTTCTAAGGGGAAAACAAAGCACTGCAGTTTTTTCAGTTAGGCATCCTGGTGATGACCCAACCAGTGAAGAAATGTCTAGATCTTGAGCAAGAAAACAGAGTGAAATCACCCACTTTATGACAAGGATCAGCATTATTAAATTTGATGTTTATGGTCTTGAATTCTGGGGAACTTGTGCTAGCTGGCTACTACAGAAGGGACAGGAATTCCTTACATTTGGTTAATCCTTTGCCTAAAGCCCCAGAGCACATGATATGATGTTGACTTAGAAGGAACAATTGATTCCTTCCTTAGAAGGAAGCAATCTTGCTGCAAGAGATTTAAATATGCCTTTTATCTACAATTTAAACCTTTTTATTCATAATTTGGTTATAAAATCAACACAGCCACAATTTCAGCAATCCCATTTTTTCCTTCAGAAATGCTATCAAGTGTTATATTTGCACTCACTGGAAAACACACATTAGTATTCAGAAGCACCACACTGGAAGCACCCAGCAGCTCTTCCCTTTTTCCTGTTTTGGAGGGAGTTATGGAAATGGTGCCTGGAGCAATGTTAGTCCAGAGGAGTTCTCAGCCACAGGCAAACAAGACAGAGGCTGAAGGAACAGGGAGCTGCCAGAAGAGTAGATAGGCACCAGCACAAGGGATCTGAGAACAACTTGTTCTGGGAAAGCTTGGAATTAGACTGAGGCCAGAATGGGTAGAAAAGAGAAGAACTTAAATGGAAATAAAATTCCTTCAAATAAAGCAAAACTACAAGTTGGTTAATTAAAATCCTACACAGAGAGACCTTTTGTCTAACAGTCAGCATTCAATGTAACAGATTTGGCCAAAGAGTTTGATGGGGAGCTATTCCACAGGAAGGATGGCAGAAGAAAGGCCTTCTCCTTTACCTCATAAACACACATTTCTTTTTTAAAAATTGTCTGAAGATAATGACAAGCTTTTCTTCATATACTACCCAGACAGCTCTCAATGTTAATACAGGAAAAGGCCTTTCATTTCTACCAGTTTATGTTCGCTTTCTTTAACAAGAAAAGTTACATAATTGAATGATGAAGAATGTAACAATTTGTACATCACTAATGAGCAAAACCCTGTGATTACATTTAATATCCCAAAATTACTGAGTCTCTATATTTGTAGAAAAGTTAGAGCTTGATATCAATTAGAAGTTTCACATCATGCAATTCACAAAGTGTATAACTGGAGAATTACAAATAAACACTTGCAAGTTCAGATCAAAGCATAAATATTTGAAAAACAGAATATAGATAAAATTATTACCAAAAATATTTTAAATACTGTATTTTTGAATAAATTTCTTCACAGTTTAAAAAGCAGGTATTTTCTGCTGCTA
This sequence comes from Dicrurus megarhynchus, assembly GCA_013399195.1. Classification (NCBI taxonomy): domain Eukaryota; kingdom Metazoa; phylum Chordata; class Aves; order Passeriformes; family Dicruridae; genus Dicrurus; species Dicrurus megarhynchus. The sequence continues at coordinate 1,636,549 of VXAD01008061.1, forward strand.
AGCAGTCTGACAGTGAGAATTTAAAATTAAAGCTGTCTCTTGTAGAAATACCTGAATTTATTTTGCATCCAGAAACTTTATAATGGTATTAATGACCATAAATATTATTTCAGAAAATCCATCTTTGCAAAGGAAGAGTGGGATGAGTAGAATAATCAATTCAAGAGCAACTAGAACTGAAACTTACCGTGTTTACTCAATTTTGTCCCAACTTCTGGAAGACTACAGTAAACAACGTCTCCTAATGCTTCCTTAAAAGAAAAACAAAAGCATCAGACCATATATTAACAAAACTATACATAGAAGAGAACCGATACAGTAACTCTAGAATTTGCATATCAGCAGTCTCTGTCTCTAAATGTTGTTCTCATTCTTTACGGATTGCATATTTTTCACTTTTTCTTAGCAAATGCTTAATATGAATAAACTGTTTTGTTATCATACCCCAAATACCAAATTATTGTTTCTCTATTACAGTGCTAGTAACCCTCAGGCTCAGTTTATATGCCGACTTCTTCTGGCAGAATGAGGAATAACATCTGCTGATCTTCTTAGCATCAGCTACAGAGAGCTGTTAGCACACAGTTTGTCCTTACTGACTTAATTGGGACCTGTATCACCATAAAAATTGGCTCAACTCTTCCCTGACACATGTATCCTATCTCAAAAAAGACCAAAGATCAAAAAAGATCTCACAGAGTATTAGAGTTGTTGACAGAAAACTGAGATTAAAGGAGATGCTGCTTGTCCTAAGCAGCACTAGTTCCATTTGTTGCTGGCTTGTCCCATTCATTTTTCTTAAGTTTCACATACAGCAAATCTCTGCCCAGAATTTGCCTGCAACTATTCCAAATCAAGTACCTGCATGAGAACAAAAAACCCAAAGGAATTCCTGTCCTAGAGTAAGAAATATACACCATGCTGTACATCTGTTCACAACTGTTCTGTAGCCAGAGGGATTTCACCATATTTGTGTTCAAAGGAAATTTGACCTAAAAAAGTACGTGATGTCCTCTTCACAGCCGTGAACTGCTCAGGCTGAACACTGAAGTTTCTCACCAAGTTCAGCTCTCCACAGGTTCAATCTGAAGCTATTAAGACCTTATCAGAATGCTGAGGTAGCACAAATATCACAAATAATGTGATAGACCCAAGTCAAAAAAACTATGCTCAGTGTGTTGCATATGCAATTAAAACAATAAAAAAACCTGTAAATGTCCAAAGAGCAGGGAAAGAGCAGATAGGCATAAACAAACATTGCAGACTTGGGCAAGGGGGGAGGGATCAATACCTGTGCAAAATTGCTGATTCCTACTGTTCCAATGCCATTTTCCACAGATATCCATTCGTGCTTGTCTGTGAATTTGCGGGCTAAAAGGAAACAAACTTGGTATTTCAGAAAGAAGTGATATGTTGCTCGCTTAAATACAGTAACACATTTGCAGGCTTAAACCGCGGGGCTTTCCACTGAGTTTGTTCATTTTTCTTGGAGAATATTTTAAACAGTTTTACAGAAGCACCTTGTTCTGCTCAAGACACAGTGACAGGGCAGAGGCTCACTGGGTGTCCTGCTCAGAGTATTATCAGTTCCTGTGCAACCATCTGGAGACTGACAAAGTACAGGACTAAAAGGACCAGCTCTACTTCAAATAGAAGTGCAAATCTAAAGCTTATATGTGTATTTTACCCACAGTTATACATTTCTATGTTAGCACAGTGACTTTTCAAACATATTTAGTGTTTATTTCTGATAACTACTTTATTATGGCTGGGAAGGCCAGTGTTAGTGACTCTAGAAACACTGTCAGCATTACAGCATCTCATTCAAAGTGCAAAGTTGGCACAGATCTATGTAAAATTAAGGCAAATTTATACAGAACAAATTAATAAGGCGACTCATAGAGACAACTGCTACCTAACAGAATTTGCTCTCTGTTAATATTGTTACTGTGAGAACAACACAGTAGTTATTCTGTATCATTTTAAAATTAGACTGTTTAAAACCTTGTTAAGTCTTTTCACAGCAAGGTTACAATCCTCCTTACATTTAAAATCTGAAAGACTCAAGACGGCTTTATTAGAGCAATTGTTTTTATAAAGTCATATGGAGAAACTTCAAAAGAAGTAACTGAAACAGACAGTATTTTTCTTGCTAACATTTTTCCTGGAACTTTTCTTATTCTGAGCATTTTCAGCCTGCCTTATCCATTTTCTCACTTCTGTATAATTTCCCTGTAGATACCTTCCTACTTTTTTTAAAAATTATTAATTTATTTTTATTTTCCACTTGCAGCACCCATCCAGTCAGGTAAGGGATGTTGCAGAAGCTGAAAAAACTAACTTCTGAAACAGCTCCCTGAGTGATGAGTGCCATAGTACAGCTGCACTTTCCTTTTGAGTTCAAAATTCTCCTCTCAAGCTCATCCTGTGGGCTGGACTCTTTATGGCAAACACCAGAGAAACTACACTTCCGCAAATCCTTGTACACTTTCTAAAATTATATGTGAAGGAAAACAGAAATTCTCACTGTAGACCTGCTAAAATATTTCCAGTCATATTTTAAGCTGCTTCAGTTGCAGTGATCCTCTTATTTGTGTCTGAAAAGTTCAAGAGTAGCAAGTCCCAGATAAAATGATTTGTCTTAGAACAGGGTCCAAGTTTCCTAGAGCTCAGTAGAGCAATATGTGGTTTTGCAAGTATAGTACACAAACAAATATGAGTAAATTGTAAATATAAAGTATTTTCCCATGAATTATCAGTCAAAAATCCACAGAGAATTTCGTCTAGCACTACTTATAACTACAAAATATCTCATGACACACTCTAATGAACAGAGTCTTAAATGTCTCAAATCATTTCAGGTCAAGATGTTAAACCCATGGGAATTCTATTGGAAATAAGCAATGAACCGTAAGAATGGAGAATGACAGTTGAAAAATCTCAAACCCAAGCTGAACATTTGTGATGCTACACACGTCAAAAAGAAGCCAACCAGCACATTTTTATTTAGAATAATAATATTGTATAGAATCTGTTTATAAAGCAAACCTAATAAAAAACCAGAAGATTTTCACACCAGTTTGGAATACAGCAGGAAAATGTCCTGAACAGTTTGAAGAGCACGTAACTTTCTTGCAGGCCAAAAAAAAAAAAAAAAGTGGAAAATTAAAATTCTGAGCATGCAACAAAAACCTCTGCAAATAAAGTAAAGGTCAAATTAAAAACAGTAAAACAGTTAATAAGTAATCTCAAAATTTGAACTTTGAGCTTGTGTGGTCAGCCCATTAAATAAATCAAACTAAAGGAATATGAAACGTCAATGCATACCAAATCTCTTTCAGCATTCTTTTTCAGAAGAGCAGCTGAATTTACTCCAGCTTCATTCATTTCAACAGGACTTTGGTTTCAGCTTAAGTAGCACACTCTGAACTCAGGCCTTCATTTAGTGTAACCTGCCTCTGTTAAATATTTCATATATACCTGAAGAGTGAACCCACACCTCCACAAAGAGGCATGCAAAACTTTTCCTCTCTGCCTAAAACAAAAGCACTGTTTGTTACTCCTTCAAGTGATGTGTATAGAAAAACAATGGGTACATTGACCAGAATAGTGAAAAAAAGCTTAGATCTTGACTCAGTTTGCAAGTAATGAACAATAAATGTTACTTCTTTCACTTGCAGCAGAAGGCAATTAAACAGGTAGGTTTAAGATTATCTGGAAAGAAATGGATGAGCTCTTCTTAGTGGCAGTCATTACTTTTAAAGCATATTCTCCTCCTCGCCTACTTTTTAAACATTTCTGTTTGCTAGAGTACCACTGATCCTGTTTTTCAGACTTTCATGGGTAACTTCCATTCACAAAGAGCTTTGACAGCAGTAGATGCTTTCAGAATTAACTACCCCAAATGCAAAATCACAGCAAGCACTGATGCACGAGCCCATCCCCTGCCGTGCCACTCGTGCAGCTGCGGCTGCACAGGAGCCAGAGCCAAACTCCTGCAGCCCAGAGCGGCTCAAGGCCCTGCAAGCCTGGCTGGGGCTCCCTGGCTGCCCACGCCAGTCCCTGCTGCGGCTCTGCCTCCGCCGAGCACCCACCCTTGCCCCTTTCTTGTGCTGCTGATGCTCCTTGGAGCCGACATCAAGCTGTTCACGACCGGCAATCCCGGGAAAAGCGATCCGCTCTTTTGGGCAAGCTGGTGTGCTCGCCGCTCGGCCCACTCTGCGAAAACTGTATGGGACGAGAGGGGGACTGAGCCGCTTTGCTAAAAACTGCAGTGTGGAGACGCGGTTAAAAGTTTCTGGCCAACTAACGGAGGTGAGCCTGCTCCTGTGGGAGCGGGACCGGGAGTGTCAGCAGCGGGACCGGGGGCAGGTGAGGGGCCCCCCGAGGCTTCAGCCATCTTGCGAGGTTCTCCGGCCCCCGCCGACACCGGGGGGCTCCGGGCGGCTGCAGCATCGCGCTCCGAGGGGCCGCCCGGACACGGCACGGCGGGAGGCAGGGAAGGAGGGAGGGATAGAGGGATACAAGGATAGAGAGCGGCTGCCGCCCAGGGCCGCCNGGCCCTGAGAAGCGAGCGGGCTGGGCTCGGCTGCGCGCCCCGCTGGCAGCGGGTACCGGGGCGGCCTGAGGGAGCCGCCATGTTCCGTGCGCCGCCTCGGAGGAGAGGACGAGGATTTAGCCGAACAGTGCAACAGCCGCTCGGTGTTTATTAAGTAAATACAGGTGCCAAGTCTACAACAAGTGCACGTGGGACGTTTCGCCCGAGGGTTACCGCTATTTCTTAGCTATTTCTCCAGAATAACACGCCGGCAGCACTTTGGGGGTGAACACCGCATCATTTTCCCAGAATCGCGGAATAGGCTGAGTTGGAGGGGACCCACAAGGATCAAAGTCCAACTCCTGGCCCTGCAGAGGCACCCCAACAATCCCACATGTGCCTGAGAGCGTTGTCCGAACGCTTTCTGAGCTCTCTCAGGTTGTGGGCCGTGACCATTCCCTGCGGAGCCTGTTCAGTGCCCGACCACCCTCTGGTTGAAGAACCTTTTCCTAAAATCCAACGCAAACCTCCCCTGACACAGCTCAAGCCGTTCCCTTGGGTGAGCCCGTTTTAGTCACAAGCTGTAATAACGTGAGCCTATAACCTAACCTAACTCTAACCACTGCAGCTGATAGCAAACAAGTAAATACTTTGCCCACAGGAAAGTGACTTCTCAATGTGGTCTTCGTTCACTCGCTGACAGGTTGTTCCTGTTGTCCATCGGTGACTGGCTTCTCTTCCTTCTTGCATTTAATCCCAAAGAAACTGAAGAGTTTCATTAGCATTAGATCAACAATCTCCTCTTCTTCTGAAGCCTGAAATAACAATGAATAAGTTACTAAGAGTTGGACACCCAAAGTGGATTCGGTGTCTGCTGAAGCCAGAGCAAGTTGCAAGACAAAATCTCTACTTGAGGTGAAATAAGGCAACTTTCAGCAGAGCACGAGTGACTGCCAAGCAAAACATCATGCTAATATTTTTATCCAGACAGAAGCCCCAAATGAGTACGGACACTATAGAAATTTTGGTTGTCAAATCCCATGGAAATCTCTCTACAGGAGCCTGGAGTGCACTTGCCAGCTCCTATACAGCTCATGGTATACACAATGAGACACCCACCATTTCCACATGAAGTAAATGATAAAAACTCAATATATCTTGTCTTCTATCAACCATGTTCTTTGTTTCCATCTCCCTTGGCTTTATTTAAAAAGTAGAGGAATTCTGGTCAGTACTGGAGTGCTAAGATGGATTTCACACTCTCAATAGCTTGAATGGGTCAGGCACTCAGTGAGAGTTTTAAAAGGAGCTGTAAAGCCTCACGCACTTCAGTAGCAGTTTTGGCACCGATTTCAGCATAGCCCAGCACAAGCCTAAGAGTTTATTGCTGGATTTAGTATGTGAAGAGAAGGCTACAAATCAGATCTGAACAGGGACTCATATGAACAGGAATGGACAGTGTAAATCTGCAAAATCTGAAGTGTACTTTCTGAACAAATGCTGCCTTCTTAAGAGTTGAACTGAATTTACATGGTTTCCATCCATGGTTGAATATCTGAGTAAGCACTGAAGAAAAAATGTTGAAAGCAGGAGAGCTTAGATGAACAAACCTGGGAGTGCTTCTGCTCCTCACTAAAAGCAGCCAGAATCACCGAAATGAACAGATTCAGTACCACAAATGTAATAAAAATTATGCAGGATCCAATTAAGAGGGAGCCTAAAATTGGATTGTAGTCCAAGACCTGTATAATGCATAAGGTAAGACATCATATTGTGATTGTAACAACAAACAAACAAAAAACCATACGTACAGACATACAGACATACAAGCAGTTAAGACCCAATAAGAAGTTTGTAGCTTTGAAAATCCTGTATCTAATCAATTATGCCACATGTATTATACATATATATAAATTTTCTCCTTTAGTCACTGTCCTGTGTTGATACCATATAGTACAAAGACAATAGAATATTTTATATATATATATGTGTGTGTGTGTGTGAATATGGGCAATTTTGGGGTTTTTTTTAAGTATTTGCATTTGATTGTAATTGTATGACAGTTGCACATGAAAGTTGACAAGCCTGAGATCTGTTTATCCACAGAACAGCTGAAGCTTCCTCCTGCCTCAGCTTTCAAAATAGATTAAATCTCTGTATGCATTTATTTTATTTTATTGTATGCTTTACAAAGAAGCACAGTCAGACTGTCAGAGACTCTTATACACCAAGGGTTGTGAAAAATCCAAACCCTAATTTTCATATATGTTACAGTAGAGGGATATATTTTCAAGATTAACATGAGTGGGATGTAGAGGTGAAAAAGTTTGTACCCAAAATCTTCAAAGCCACCCATATCCTATTGGATCTATGGTCTAAAAGCATCCACCAAGGACAACTTCACAGTCAGAGATGTCCAAGAATTAATCCACAAAGAAATGTTCAAAGGATATTGAAATATTTGAAAGATCTTACTGAAAAAGTGGTATATAAAGAATAACAAACGAACAAAAAAATTAACATGAAGTTCCTTGTGGAAGGCCTTTCCTTTCTTGGGAATATAGAGGGGGTGTTCAGAACAAACACAGGGCTTTGCTCACGTTTCTATCTGTAGCTTTCTAAGGAACTTGCTCAAAACTTCCAATCAATTAGTAACATCTAGTTGAAATGTGAGCAGGTTTCTTAATGAAAGATTTTAATTAAAATGAAAGATTAATTCATTATGAGCCTCCTCATGGTCAAAATAGGACATGAAAGAGATTTCACTTGGCGTCTTTTTGTTGGTCAGAAAAGGTGGCTGCTTTAGGAAGCTGTGGAGCTTGCAAAATTAGATTAATGTTTAACACTAATTGAAAGTCCTTCTGTTTGCTGGGTCAAAGCATATTTAATAGCTGAGATGTAAATTGTATGGTTGTAAACTTCTCAAAATTAGATGTGATACCTCCTCATAGTTGAAGATTCCCAGCTGAAGACTGACCATGGTCTCTGCCGAATCAAAGAGAGTTTTGTAAGAGTAGAGCTTCCATCCAAATATCAGGTTTGCCTGCAGAGGACAGAAGCCATGTCTTGTGTCACGATCAGAGTCCTTGCTGCAAAATGTATTTAGCTCTAAGACCTTTTATCATGGGTATGAGAATGTCTTATATCTGCTCAGCTTGCCACTAGATATGTAAAAAAGGTACTTATTTCCCACTTATAAACTAGCCAAACAGAAAATGGCACTTTCTGAACTCTCCACAATTTAAGTTTTATCCAGAAAATCTTTTTTTCTGTACTTTGTTCTTTGTCACATCTATTACACATAGAGAATCCTTATTTTTCAGCTCAGTGTTTGATTTTTCACTACATTTCAGTTTGCAAAGAACAGACAAGTGGATGTTTTAACTTCACTTTCACTCATACAGAAGACTTTGGCTCCAAGCTGCTAACCTAAGATTTAGACAGGCAGCTTTATTCCATTTTACATGGCAAAGTTATGTTGCTTTTAGCATCCAGAAATAGTTGATTTTACCTGACAGTACCTGGAAGCAGACTGCAGACAACAGAAAGCACTGTGGTACTCACAGCAATGGAATAGGCGAGGAACATGATTACAATAACAGTGATGAATCCAGAGATATCACCCCATGCCCTCCTTAGCGCTGAAGTGATCATGTTCAGTTTAGGGTTGAGCCTCAGCAGATGCCACAGTTTCACTGTGGAGAGAAGCACCAGGAATGCAATCAGGTAGCCAAGAACTGCATCAGCTCTCGCTGTTTCACTGAAGCTTACAGAGCTGTTAGGAAAAAAAGAAAATACATAATATATCATGCCCACAGAGTCCTTTGAAGTGCATAAATGGGTATGCTGGAAAAGCCATTTACTCTGTCCTTGGTTTCAGTGGACGCCTACTGAGTTCCTGCTTGAGTGTTCCCACCTGCACTTCCTACTGCATGCACACAAAAAGCTCAGTTGTGCATGGCTAAGTTTTCATTTTAAGGAGAGGAGGTCTAGGCTGTAGCCCAAATTCTGCTCGTTATCCTGTGATTTTACTGCTTCTTCCCCATGTGACCGTTTTTAAAAAGATGTTATAATTTTCCATTCTGTACTAAACAATCCATTATTGTCCTCTAACCAATGGCTTTTTACAACAAAGAACAAGGCAGATTATGTGCTCTCTGGGTGGATGTCCCATAGCAGAAAGGCTTGTTGGTTCACAAGAGGGTGATGCAGAGAGGAAATTAGGGGCTAAAAAAGGGAACTTGGTGCTCAAGCCTGATGGATTTTATTAGAGCAGTATCAAAAGAAAATCCTATTGCTGACACAAATCTGAGCCCTGACACACTTACAGGCTTCATGAATATAACCATCTAGGATAGCAATATCTAGCACAGACAAGCTGCTGTCTGGGAAGAGGAAAAATAGATTTATTTCTGCATAAGCAGCAACAGCAAAGGATGCACTAAATAGCATTAGCACTTACTCCTCCTTGTGTTCCTGGTAGTAGCTGATGTCTCGGGTCCCAAGGACTGTCCGTTTCACAAACACTGACAGAGCACTCCAGCTAATCAGTATAATGGCCAACTCCAGGAGATTCCACTTGCTATGGAAGTATCTCCATCTCAGACTCTTCATCAGCTTGCCCTGTGAGGAGTTTTACTGTTTCAGTCTCATCACTCCATATCATACAGTGCACCTCAAGATTAGGGCAATGCCCTCCACGATTAAGCAGACTACTCTGCATTAATAAAACTACAGCTTGCACTAGGTTCTCATTATCTTTCTCAAAAGAATCATTCCAGCCAAAAACAGTTTCGCCTTCCTATTATTTAATACTGACACTGTACCTAACTCAATCTTCCACTGCTGCAGCAGCACCAGCACTACTGAAATCAAGTACAGTCCTAAAGCATTTGTGAGTGAAATCATCAGCAGGCACAAGGTAATGCTCTCAGCCAAACTTTCCATTGGGCCTCACCTGTACAATCATGTAGTACACAATAAAGAGGAAATAAATGACTTCTGCTGCAACCACAAATATGTGGAGGCTGTTGGTGTAGGGGTAGAGCCGGACACTTTGCAGCTCCGCGCTTGTGAAGAAGGCCCCTAAAAAACAATCAGAGGTCACCTCAGGGCTCTGATAATGACACCTTTCTGCTTTCATTCAAACAACTCAGTTCAGCAGCAAGACTTCTGTACTTGCTTTCACATCAGTGTGAGGCTGAATCCAGCCATTGAACTGAGATTTAGACTTGACATGTGAGTAACCCTGTGAGTGTTTGAAATTTTCCTCAAAGAGGAATTTCAGAGAGTCAGGGCTTTTGGAGTGGTAGGGCTGTCTGTGTGAAAGCACAATAGTAATCCCAGCAGGGCTCAGTTTGGATTGGACTGCAAATGCAGAAATACAGCAGGAGGACTTGGAATTTTTTAAAAAGCTGAATCTCATTCTAAACCCAAAATTAGCTCAGTTTTGTGGTCAGTTTGGGCATTTTCTGATACTTGGACACACCAAGAGAAGCTGCTGCTCAGACCAAATGTTTTCCTATAGCCTTTAAACCAGAATTTGGTTTCACTATTCTCTTTGTTTTATCCAGATTATATATTACATGATTACATAGCTATATATTAGAAGTCATCTGGAAGAAAAAAGACAGACTGTTATTTGTATTTTTTGTCTTAATATTGTATTGATTAGCTGAAGTGATTAGGAAACAGAATTTTTCCTGTTTCCTGTTGTGTAAATTCTGGAGATCAAGTTTCAGTAGCATGTTTTCTTCATCAGTAGATGACCACAGCATAAGCAAACATAAGATATTCCATTATGGTCTCTATTACTGTGATGCTGCATTTTTCCTAAATGGTTTGTAAAATTTGCATTGATTCTTTCATGATTAGATTTATTAAAACACTTGTCTTTACTAAAGAAAGAACTAGGAAAACACTGATAATGTGTAAATCTACTTTCTATAGGTGCCATTCTCGCTCTCTTCAGAAATGTGTAACTTAGGAAAGGTTCTCACCTAAAGCATTGCTTTCAAACATCAGGCTTATAATGCAGAACAGGTTCACGTTGGCATTGTAGACTGTAAATTCAACAAACACTGCTCTTGTGAAGGTGTCAAGCCAGACATTGTTGAAAAGGTACTGGAGAATTCTGCCAAAAGAATTGTAGCCAGTGATCTAACACATACAGGAATGTATCACATGGAGGATGCACTGATAATTTACAAGAATACAAATGTACCTGGAGGCACTTTTAGGGTCAGTTCCCAGGTGAATCACGTATCCTCCTCCGCTGTAGATGGCAAGTTTGCCCCAGCTGGGGTGTCCTCTCAGTTTGGACTGACTCTGATACTGCCATGCTGAGCTCAAGTCAGAGGAGTTATCAAAGCCTGAGGTATTCCAGTGTTCCCCATAAGCTGATGTATCTTCTGTTTGTAGGGAGTATGGAGCGTGGCATTCCTCAACTACGTGCTGGAGTCTGGGAGAAATAGGGCAGGTGTCTCCTTTCACTCTTACTTGGCGAATTCGAGCACTACCCACCAGCTTGGAATTGCCATCTGTAATGAATCCTAAACAGGAGATGGAAAAGAGCAGCACTGGTAATATGACAAAATTAATAATATTTCTTCATTTCATTTATGATTCGGTGATGCCTTAATATTTTGCCATATATTCTTTTCTCAGAAACACTGTAAGCAAAACAGTCATGAAAACGAAACCCTCATGTTGATTTGAACTGAGTTCTTAAATACCATTCACAATAACAAAGTTCTGTGTCACTCCCCATCCGTATTTTATACAGAAGAAAAATGAGGCCTGGGGGAGAAAAGTGACTCACCTGGAGTCCCATAGCAGAGTAGCTTTATACAGTGTTCATGTGGCCTGTCATGCCCAAAGAACAACTCTGCTAATATATTTCAATATTTACCATTAAATGTGAGCTGGAAAATGGGTCATATTTTACTGGATATGGCTAGATAGAAACATGCTGATATTGCATAATTTGCCTTCAGGTTCACCCAAGTCCTGAGGCAAACAGGTCTCCTGAGGAAAAGCTTTATGGTGCCACCTGTCTGCCATTCTTTTTTTTTTTTTTTATGGAAAGAAAAGTTGTGTAAAACTGAGGATATAGCTGAATATCTGGAGTAAGTAATGTAAAATGTGAAAAAATTAGCATTGCAGTGCAGAACTTTTGGGTTATATTAAATATAAGGAAAATATCAGGGGATGTTTAACTTGGGGTCAAGCTGTAGGATTTTGTTATCCACTAGTATTCATATTATAAGATTTCTTGCTGGCCTTATATACTCACAGTCCCTTTCTCCACTGAAATATGCAAGTTAGAGATAAGTATTAAAAAGAGTGTTTCAGAATCTGACAAGATGAAGGGAAACAATGTGACTCTGCACCTTTATATGATCCATAAAGGTTTTTGAGTAAGGTAGTGTTTGCCCATGTGAAAAAATCCTGGTAACTGTAGACATCATGGAATCCATCTGTAAAGCTGTCCTCAATGTGCTTGTTTAAATAGTAGGAATTGGGATCTCTCTGCCCATAGGCAACCAGTAACAGCATCCATAAAAACCCCAGATAGGCTGGAAAAAAAAGCCAGGAAGAGACAGCACATGTGAGCTCTGAGTTAACAATGCTATTCAAAATAAATTGCATGAGTGATTATTGCTGTCAGCACCCATTAGGCCACGGAGGTGCTTTGTAGACTCTGAGTGACCAGTGCTAATAAATGCACCCAAGCTGCTTCAATGTGCTGCAGTTTAAGTGTTTCACATTTGGAATATGAGTAGCAGTCAAGAAAATAAGTGGGAAGGCTGAATAGAAGTAGTCATGGCAGCTATAAATAAAATGAGCAGTCTAACTTTGTTCCAAGTGAAGTTGAGGTAATTTTTGCCATTGAGTTTGGAGGAAATAAAACAGGGGCATAAATCATTATCTATAGATACTATCTGCTTTTAGAAAGATGGCCTCCATCTGCTCTTTGATTTCAGCTTCATTTAACTGTTGACCTCCTCCTTTTATCCTTTCTACTTTTCTTTAACCTCTCATGTGTTTGTGATGTGTTTCTTTACCATAAAATGAAGCCTTAGCCACACTTTTATCTCCAGCTAACATTCCCACCTCCTTGCAGCTCCAGCTGCCATGGAACAGCCTGTCTCTACATCATAACCTCTGGCAGAAAGCTGAAGAAATGCCAAAACTTTGTCACCCAAGAGAACAATATTTTCACTGATGTAAAATTACTGATGAGCATTACCGAATAAAACAAGATAATCTACATATGGATAATACCCAGGATTTCTCTGATGAGGGCAAAAGCTTTCTGCTCCTTCATGCAGCTGATTTTCATTTTCTCCACATCAGCAGCAGGAGGTGGCTGGTAAATATTGCTTCTACTGTCCCTTCGGGCTCCAAAGAGAGGGTGTGAATCACCTGTGATGGAGAGCAGGGAACCCTGGAATTAGTCAACAGATTATCCATGTCCTGCTTTTTGTTTCTTTGGGCATTCTAAGGAAACATTTCTATTTAATGTGTTCCCTTAGGAAGACAGAGGATGTGATTTAAACAATTACTATAGCAAGGCAAACAGTGGGGAGGGAAGAAGCTCACAAAAACTGTGTGTTAGGTTTAGGACCAGGTGTAGTCCAGGTGTCTCTCTCTAGGCTGAGCATCTCAGCAGGTGGTGTATTCATAGCCTGAGGCTGAGCAGGGAGGAAGCTGTAGATCAGATAACTTTGCTGTTATAGGATTCCTATCTGCTAGTCAAGGCTTTATTTAGATATGATTATGACTGCAGAAGCCACTGTTCGGTTTAGGGGAATAATACAGATAATTGTGGTTGTGGAAAAGTATGTAACCTGAGAACCTATATATAGGGCTTAAAGGATGTGGGAAATTTCTTTGTGAGAGGTTTTAGTTATGCTTGTCGGATAAAGAGCTACCAGTCTATGTGAAGGGTGTGTTTTGCACTGGGTCACTTTATTTTCCCTAAGTTGTGGAATAGTTACAGGTTTTGTTGCAAGGCAATTGAGCTGAGTCACACATTCATGCATGAAGCACACCAAAAGCTAGGAGAACACTGCACTTTCTTTAATAATTTCTCACTTTAAAGGCAGTTACCTGGTGCAGATAAAGGCTCATCAATAGCTGTGTTTTCTTCATCCTCATGTTCCACCTTCTTCAGAACCAGAGCAAAAAAAGCAGCAAATCCCAGCACCTGGAAAGAATCAGCTATAGACTCACCATATGCCCATTTCATATAAAGAAGCTCAGGCTTTGACCTGGATCCCTTTGCATCCAAGCACTGCAGGAAAACAACTGTGCTTTGGGCTTGTTGAACCCATGCAGCTGAAGCCCATAAACAAGAGAACAGTGCATAGTGCTGGGGTTTGTCCAGCTAAACTGATTTTGTGATACATCCTCCCTACTGAGAAACCTCATTAAACCCTGACAAAGCAAAGGAGATGAAACTAATGCAGTTAATGTCAGCAAAAACCAGCAGAACTCTGTAAACCAACTGCTTCCTCTTGTTTTAGGGCAAAGACTTCTGATTTTATGTCTTTAAATCCTGTAGCTCTTTAGAAAATTTTATGTTGTCTTTCTACAATGGCAGCAGATGAGTTCATCTTGGCCAGTGGTTGTATTTCTGAGACTCTCACCTTTAAGGGCTGTGTGATGAAAAGACTTTCCAAGAAGGAGATGACCATGGAGATCAGCCACTTGATGGAGTTCTCCTTGCCGTAATGGAGTCCATAGAGCATGGTGAAGAACCCAGACACACCGCTGGTGGCTGCCACGAGGAACCAAGCGATGAACACAAACCACCAGGGCAGCCCTCTGTGAGAAAAACTTTTCTTGTCATCATTGGAGAAGTTTGGAGTATGGGACCACCTTGAGAGTCAACCAGAAGAGAGAAAAAAATCAGTCTGAGATGGAACAGGAACCAAAATCACAGTCATCAGGTTCACTGGTAATAGGCAACAACTTAGGATATAAAATCAAAATATTCTAATTTTTTTTAATTAGTGCAGTTATATAGGATATATGTATAGCAAAAACTACAGTGAGAGAAAATAACGAGGAAGTGTGCAAAGATCAGCTAAAATCAAAATAAACATGATGGGCTTATTTACTCCTCAGTTCATGCATAATTGAATCTCCAGTAGAATTATTGACAAAGCTATGAGTGCATTTAAGCTGCTGAATGCATCTCTTGTGATCACCATGAAGGCCAAGTGACGTAATTAGTGCAATTGTTTTCAATACTTCCAACTTAATTATCATATTTCACTGAACTATTTTTGTCTGCTTATTAATTTTTCTTTATCCATACATTTTAAGAGACTTCTGTGACTTTGGAGCTGGGTGATTATCCCAGCCCTTTACTATCACATGGCATTGTACTGTAACTTTCCACTTCAGAGGCAAAAATGACAAACAGCAATGATCTGTCATTATTGCCTTTGTGTGCAGTTCACAGTGCATGGAAATTTCTTTGTAGCTCCTGCAGTGGTATAATAGTAAGGCTTATTTTTACAGATATAATAATAGTTATCTAGCACATATTAAGCAGTAATTATTTGGACTCTGTCATCCTGTCCAATTTTGAATTCATGACCTGAATTTACTTATACTGAGAATGAGATGAGAACTGGGTTACCCCTCACTGATGGATGCTGATAAGCAGATTTGGTTCTCCAGGAGGTTCTTCAGATGCTGAACCTGACAAACAGCTTGTGTGTAACTCTGAGGCATCTGAAATTTATGGGGCCCCAGTAATTCCAGCTCCATCTCTACATGCTGGAGTTGCATGTACAAGCAGCGATGGTAATCACTGTATTTCAGCTGCTCACAAATTCTCTTCTCTGGAGTTGGACTTCTTGTTTTTTCTGGAGGCAAAGAATTATTCATTGATTTATTGAGAAAATAGATATTCCTAGATGAAAATACTGTTCAATACAAAGGGTGGTAGAACTGGAGCTAAAGATCATGAATGTGATGAAGTGAAGACTAACATTTGAAGGGACGTGTAAGAGCAGCTTTAGTACTAGACCATAATGCTCTTGTGCTGGAATGGCCTGGAATTTTTTCCAGAAGGCAACTTAACTAAACAGCAGTCCTAAAAGCTTAATAGACAGGTCAGATCAGATCAACTGTTAATTTGTTCATAGTTTACCTGTGCAATTAGTAGCTTGGAAGACTCAGTGGAAAAGCCAAATGTGAGTCTTAATGAAATCAGTGATATTGTCTACTCATACATTCTTGTTTAGCTGAGAGTTAGACTGAAAGGAACAACAGCACAAGGCCAAGAAGAAACAAAAGAACAGGTCAAAAAGACTGTGAAACAACTGATATTTGTGAGTCTTTTCATTGGTAGATACTGATCCTGCTCCCAAGCCAGACTGGTAGCAAACATTTGATTCCACAGCATAAGAAACAGAGATTTCACAGTTGTCTTTACTTAGTTGGGCACTCAGTGGTGCAGTGAAAGAACAAGAGGCAATGGGCACACCTTAAAACATGTGAAATTTCTGAACATAAGAAAAAGCTTATGTGTTGGACACTGGAGTATGTTGCTCAGATAATTTGTGGAGTCTTCATCCTTGGGGAGACATTGAGCATCTGACTGCATTTGATCTTGGGTAATCCTGCTCCTGCTGACTCTGCTCTGAGTGGTAGGATCCAGAGATCCCTTCTAAGACCTCAGCTATAATGTGATTCTGTAGTTGCCTTTGACTCAGAAAACACAAGAAGAGCTTTGGGTCATCACATCCAGCGCTATAATCATTTTCACTGCAAAGGTTTCAGCAGGCATTTCACAGTGTGTTATTTACCTTGGATATCCACAGCACCTAATGTGGCAATTATAGGACCATCCTTCTTGCTCTCATAATAAAACCCTTGCCCAGCTCTGTTCTGCTGACAGATGATGTCCGCAACCAATGACAAAAGTGTGTTGATGTTAGTTGATTTTTCAAGGTCTGGCGTTGAGATGAGAGATGGAGTCTTCAGGGCTTTAAAGAGTGAGTTCGCAATTCTTCTTATGTCCTAGGAAAGACAGCAGCAACACAGCAGTGACTCTGGCTGCAGTGGCTTAAGCTGATGTGATCTGACAGCACCACTGGCTGGGATCTGCACCAATTGCTAAAATCTCCAGAATGGGTAAGAATAGCACATCCTACAGTGCTGGGTGTGACAGGCTTCACTTCAGTGAAGTTCAGGAAGGCAGCCTTCAGGGTTCAAAAGGGCAGAGTAGCTGCCTGAGGACCTAAGCCAAGAAAGATGTGGTCCGTGATACCTTTTATCTTCACTGTCTTGCTTAGCGTTTGCTTTAACTCCTGACACGGTGATTTGGTCACACACAATAACTGTGCAAGGGCTGGGATGCACAAAGGCTGACCTTAATGAAGGGTTGCATTTAGGTGGGCAAATGAGTGCTTTGCACCAGTGGTAATTGGCTTTTCTCTTCAGACAGGCTGAAGTGCATCAGACAGGGAACATTTGTGGAGCTGGGGAAGCCGGTAGTGCGTGGCAGCAGAGGGCAGTGCAGGACTCACTGCGACTTGCCTTTGTCACAGCCTCTGGAGTGAGAGAGGCAGCCTGGGTGGCCCGTGGGGTGGGAGGCAGGCTTGGGGACACACGACCGCTTTTTCCCGGCTTCTTCTCTCTCCCCTGCTTGGCTGGCCGGGGTCGTATGTTCCTGAAGATCTGCACAATGAGCAGGTTGATGGGGAACATGAGGAGGGAGCTCTCAAAGCCAATCATCACTTCCTGCCATGTGAACTCGATCTTACCTGTCAAGGTCAAACAGAGGGGAGAAGGAAAAATAACCCCAGGCAAAATAAACCATCAAGACTCTTTCTTGTGAAAAAGCCCATTTATTCAACTCTTGCTTCCAGATTCTGCTCTCTCTCTATTTGCCTGCCCAAGCAATTGTGAGGATTGTTACCCAAATCCATTTTCTGCTCAGCAGGATCCTTTGGCACACCCCAGAACATGATGCTGGTCAGCATGGTGCAGAGGAGCAGTGAGAAACAACAGGACACGCGCTGGGCTCGTGTGAAGGAGCTCCGTGGGGAGCGGCTGAAAACCGAGTACCAGATGTGCCCATCCTGGAAACCCTGGGAGGTCTTCATGAAAAATAGATTGCTGGGAAGGAGAAGAGGGAAATCAAATGGATATGTAAAAAGGAGAGGGAAGAACAAAACTCTAGTTCAGGGTCTTAACCTGTTCATGCTTCTAGGCACTATAAGAAGAAATAATAACTAGGAGAAATTATCAAATATCATGCTTTGATTTGCATGGAATGGTCATAGCTACTTATGTCCTTTCCTTCTGGCCACAGCATGGAGGGAAAGTGAATGGTTCCTTTCTAAATTGTTAAGAAAATTACACATAAGAGAAGATGCTTGGGTTTCTCTAGGTCTTGTCAAGCTATCCTTTAGCACCAATATTTTCAGTATGGTACTACTGTTAGGGTAAGGATTAGATTTACTTAACCATCCTTCCTTTTTCTCTTGTTCAGAGCCCTTTAAGGGCAGTGGAAAAGCCTTCCTTGTTTTCATTTTTGTCTAGGGCTTTGGTCTGTTTTATTCATGCTTGCTTTTCTAGACTGACTGCTATCAAGAGTAAAAAACACTTGTAAAATAGGGGGTACCTGAACTGCTTCAGATCCTGTTCTGTTGCTACTGGGAACACTTTATCTAGGACACATTCTCCAATATCAATGGCTAGCCAAGAGTTACAGAGGAAGTACCATTTCTGATCCCATGCCAGATCATGGACTAACACTCGATTCACGTACCTGTTGGAAAAACACACAGGGCACAGTCGCATATCACTGAGCGTGTGAAATCCAGGACTCAACAAGACTGTGGAGGACAAACTCTGGCCTTTGGCTTCTTAGGGCAACTAAACTGTAAGGCACAAAACATATCTCATCCTGTACTGGACCTGGGATATGGGAAGCACTCCTGGTCCTGCAGTTTAGACTATGATTTGGTCTATTCATCTGCAAAAACTAGAATCTAACACTTCTTTTCTTTCTAGAACTGTAGAAAGGATAATTTTTGAGTGCTAGAAAAGGAAAGCTGTTGTCATTATAAAAAATTTTTTGTGGATCTTTACTTACCAGGATCTCCAGACCTCCACTTACCAGGACGGACTGTCCCCTGAATTATCATGCCACAATCTAATACTCTGTAGCTGCCCAAGAGGGAAGAAGGTACGGAGGAGGAAAACATCCACTCCTCCACGTTCAAAGACTGGTGTATCAGGATCATTTAGATGGTGGGGCTCACTCTGTCCATCCAGTCCACAGAGGGTGAGAGTCACCTGGAAAATAGGAAGGCAAAATGAAGATTTGCACATCTCGATCCTATATGTGTTTATTTCTCCAGCATACTCTTCCAGTTTTCATCAAACCTAAGGGCTTTCTGGCTCAGACAGTGCATTTGAGCAGTCCTGTTAATAGACTCAGGTGCTCCATTATTAATCCAGTTCCCTAAACAAATAAACTCTCTTCCCACACAGTGCCACTGATACCTTGGAGGTTGTGGCTGCACCACGGCGGTGTCCTGTGAAAACCGTCA
The DNA here is from genome assembly GCA_013399195.1 of Dicrurus megarhynchus. Taxonomy (NCBI): domain Eukaryota; kingdom Metazoa; phylum Chordata; class Aves; order Passeriformes; family Dicruridae; genus Dicrurus; species Dicrurus megarhynchus. The sequence goes on from VXAD01008061.1 coordinate 1,655,671, forward strand.
CAAGGTAACGATACTGAGCAAAGGGGTCATTGTCTTCCAGGACTGTGATTTTCACCTGCAGAGTGACACAGCACAAGCAGTGTGTTAGCAGTCCTGTAAGTACAGATTCATGAAAGCTGTGAGTAGGAATTTGTCATCTTGTAAACAATGTTTACTTACCAGTAAACAGAGTGTTACAGGGAAAGGAGTAGGATTGGTTAAAGACTTCCTATTAAAACAGGCTAGGCTTGGTGGGAATTGGCCTGAATATATTGACTTTATTAGCTGGAGACTTACTTTGGCATCATCCTGGATGTCTTTCCTTCGAGCCCAAATAACTACAAGCACATATGTCAGAAAGATGCATCCTACAGTTGTCACCACCACAGGATTGTCCACAAATGTACCAAACAGCTGTGCTGTTTTGCTGACATCTATGGCATTGGGTATGACAAAGAAGGAGCTCCCAAAGAAGGTCAGATGATTGCAGAGGCACTGTGTGCTGCTAGGATTTGTTTTTGGTCCTACCTGAAACCCAGAAAAGATTCCTGATAAAACATCTTGCTTCAAAGTATTAGATGACTTACCAAGCAAAGGAAAAGACAGAGCTGAGATTTGTAAGTTAGTGTAGAGAGCTCCTGTACACAGAATTGTTCAAGTTCCAATAAGGAATATTAATTCTAACACCTACCCAGTAATGGGCAAAACAATTTATTATGGCCTTGTCAGAATGGTTCCATTTCTTATGTAGAAGTTCATCCCAAGAAATAGAAATAGAAATGTTGTTTGAAGCTTAGTTCAATATGACTAAGCTTCTTGAGTTTATTAAAACATCTCAAAATGATCTTGTTTTATGGTGTCAGTTCAGTGCTATCATTTTACTACACGATGGTGGTTATGAGGGCTAGCTTTGAAGTATATAACAGACACATTGTTTTGTTTTGCTCTACTTACATGACATCCATAGCTGTTCCAGCCTCCCTGGTGCTCATCCCAAAACACACAGCGGGATGCAAAGCAAGTGGCATTTATGGTTAGCCCATCATAGACTGCGGAATCCATTCCCATATCTTGTAAAACCATGAAATAGTAGGTTCCCTCTCCAAAAATGAGTTCTTCTGGGCTGAGAACCCAGCTGTTTGTCTCACCTTGAACATAAATATTTTAGTTTCAATGTCTATATAGAAAGGCTAATTCAGAAGTATGCAGTTGTATTGCATGTAATAAATAAACCAAAGAAACAGGTGTGAAATCATTCTTAGCAACTCATTGTCCAAAGCATCCCAGTCTTTGCTCCTGTTAGTGAACGCTTTATTCTACAGATTAGAACCTTGAAGCATGAGGTTTCTTTCCAGCTAGACACCTGAACTCATGTCCAAGGCTCATTCTGCAAGTTCATGGGTCACTAACCACTTATCTTACCTCCAGAGGTTTTCTTATAGAACAGATGATTTTTCGTATCATAGTTGGTTTCATTTGGGTGATAGCCATACCCCAAGTAAAGTATTAGTGGAATGTCATGTTCAGATTCCAGGTGGATCACTATAGATGTGTTTCCTGAAGTAACATTGACTTGAAAAGTGCTATAATTGCCCAGACTCAACAGAATCTTATCTTCCTGTGTTGCTGAAAGCCTTGGTAACATGATCTGGTTTTAAACAGAAAGACATAGAAAAGCATTTTTCTTCTTAGCATGCAGCCCCATGCTAGATTATCTTTTTTTCATAACATCAGGAAAGCATGGCCAGCAAAAATACCACTTTCAAAGTAATTTTCTTGATAATGTCAACTAACCTCTGAAAAGTTAATTTGAAACCTGTGTAGACTCATCACAAAGCCTATGACCGTTAGTGCATTTCTGAACTGAGAACTGTGATTATGACTGAGACTGGCTATATGAAGTGCATGTATGAATGATTTAGATGTCAGATTATACATGGACTAGGAAGCCAAAGAGTAGTACAATAAATACAGAGGTTGGATGATGAAATCAGACTTCACATTGTGCTTTGGGATGACTGTAATCTGGAGTCTATTTCCACAACCATTAGCATTCTTACATTCATTTAAATGAAGAATAAAATGCCTCCTTTTTAAGAAAAGACAGAAATATTATTTCATGCACCACATCATACAAATCCTTCCATCACAAATGCAGACAGCATCATCCCATTATCTAATGTAATGAACACTAGCAGCATTTGTGTTCACCTCACAAATGATAACACAAATGACAGTTTATTAATGGGGAAAGGAAAAAAATGTGAAAAGAGGGCAAGGGTTAGAAAATAGTGGATTTACCTCAATGTTCTCTTTGAGGTTGCTGACTGGTATGATCAAACCATCCAGACCAGTTAGACTTAGACCTCCCACTGTTCCACTGACGTCAAAACTGGTGTCACTGGAGAAAAAGGGATTCATGGCAAAGCTCACCATCTGTTAGAAGACATTAACTATCAGACAACTGAGCTATTTTCAATATTTCATTATATTCACACTGAATTGCTGAACAGTGAGAGCTTGAGCTCAGACCCAAACAGGAGTTGACTTCCAAGAAGCCTGCATCCAGATTTAAATAAGATTCTACCTTATCTCTAAGTGATAACCTTGAAAGTGATTTTCATTCTGAAATGTGTACGACAATCTTTATTGTTTCCATACACCGTGACACCTTTTTAGCAGAGTTGGAAAAGGTGCAATGAAAAAAATGTTTGCAGGTGGTCTCCTGAGAGGGTCAAATCAACTAGAGAGATCCTTAGAAAATTTCTTACAAAAATATGTCAATTATATGCAATCTATTGTTCTGAGGAAAGAACCACCATGTCCTGATTCAGGTGAGGGATGTGCTACCATTGGCACACTTGTCTCCTGCAGGATCTGAGTGCCCCACACTTGTGTATTTCTTGGTGAGATGAAAGATAGCTGCTATAGGTTAGTTTGAACGTAGTAATGGACTCTGAGCTGTTGTGTCTTCCTCAGAGCATAAGATACAAACAAACAGCAAATAGATTTGTAGGTATTGACTCATTCCATTGCCTGCTCCTGCCATGTAGGTGTGAATCAAAGTGTGTGTAAGGGACTGATGGGATGGGGAATTTAAGCTTCCAGTCCTCCTTAACTTGCTGAACCAATGTCATGCAATTAAGATAAATGAAGGCTTCTTTGACCAAAAGGATTCCAGATTATTTTCTTGGCGTGGCAGGAGGGATGACGTGTGCTTGTGTGTTCACTGTAAAAGGATAAACTATTCTAAAACCATTAGATCAGGAATGTAAACTGGATATGAGATAGAGTTAGATAAAAGCTGTTTACTTGCCCTTATATCCACTGTTTCATCATCAACTCCTGAAACATTGAGAGAGGAAGCAGGTGGGAGTGTAAAGCTGGCAGAGTTGGAATTGGAGATGGTAATGGATGTGCTCTCCATCTTTTCTGTTTGTAATCTGTCCAGTTAGGGTTGGGCATAAGCAAAGCAGAATGAAAGAGAAAAAAAATAATAAAAGGGAAAAAAAAAGTCAGAAAAACCCCAAACATAGCATGGACTTCATATCTACAGAGAAAGCTTTCTCATTTTGCAAGTGTAACTTAGTTGCAAAACTATTTCAAACTTTGCCAGCAAATACTTTGTACATGAACCTGTCCCTGACACCGTACTCCACAGAATGCTACCATAGAATCATCAACAAAGGGGTGGAATTGGCATATCTGGAGAGGAAGTTGTACCAAGATTTACTTATTCCAACGACTTGGTTTGTGTGTGAACATGCTCTTGATTCGCATGCACAGTTTGATGTGGATGAAAACCAGGCTCTTGGGGAACAATTTAAGGATGATTATAGGTAATGGAGAATGCTCATCAGGCTCCTCAGGATTATATTTGCTTCTGCCAAGCTGGTTACAGTTCCATATAACATGTCATTATTGGCAACTTGGAAAAGATAAAAACTCTTAACTGGCATGACATGAGTTTTCTGCATAATTTCAAAAGTAAGGGACTACTGCCTCATTCAGGAAGTTGTAGTTAATTCTTGGCTGGTTAAAGAAGACACAGCATGGGAATTTCTAAGGTGGTGTTCCTGGAGTCCAAGCTGTTCTTACTATCAGGCACTAACAACAGCCTTGCTGCACTAGTGAAATTGTCATTATGCTACAATATTTAGTTGGTTCCAAACATTCTGTTTAAGCACAATGGAATTGATATTTGTAGCTCTCAGAAGCTTCAGTGGGAGACACTGCAGCTGTTACCTGTGCATATACATTGTGGCAGAAGGAGAGGTGAGGACTGTTGGCTCATCACCTGGTACCTTCCCAAACAGAAGGGCACTCTGTAGATTTTCCACTGTCTTTAGGAGCTGGTGTGGCACTGAACTCTGGAAAAGGATTAGAGGAGGAAACTTACAACAAACATACTCAGGATCATCAAGCTGCACATTATTTGTCATTGCTTCCTTTTAATTTTGGTATCTTACTAAGCTGAAAAACTTGGTGATGGGCTTCTTAATCTCAGAGAGAGTTTTCTATTGCAATTCAATTTCCGTAATTCTCATTGAAACGTTGCAGACAGCAAATAAATGTCTTACAGATTTTACTTTTATATTGTAGTATTTGTAACTTCTGCACCTTGAAATTACAAGCATGAAATCAATCAATATATTCATGTACTTTTGTGTATTAATGCCCTTTAGCTGCACACTTTAGTGTTTAGTTACTTGGAAAAGCAAGACCTAATTACATATCAATTGTGTATTATTAGTGTGTTATTTTTGAGGAACTTGTCCAGTTCATAATCTTTTCTCTCAGGTTAGATTTATTTCATCCCTACTCCCTTGCAGTGATGAAATGAAAGTATTTATATAAATTTCCTGTTCAGCCCAGGAAACTCACAGAGTCAGCTGTGACAATTCATATATAGATAGGAAAGGGTAGGACAAAATAAAGATGTTGCATCTTTCTGAATAGATAATCAGAGCTTTCTGCACAAGTTTAAGCAGCAACCAGAGCTGGTTCAAGCTGTGAAGTAGTGGTGGCAATCACGAATATTGAATATCTGTGGCTTCCTTGAATTAAGGGGCAAAAGGAGGCAAATCTGAAAAAAATCACAATGTGCTTGTCATCGATTAGAGGTCAGAGCTGATGCTGTATTCTCCAGTGCTCTGTCCTGTTCAGCTTTCAATGTAACAAATCTTAAGAGGCTTCTATCATCTTCATTAATAGACATTCAGTCTAACATGTATAACTGGAGAGAAGTTCTCTCTGATATTCAAGTCCATCATGGTATCACAATGAACAGTTCCCACTGCCAATTTAAAAATATGAGAGGCAGCAGAGCTCTTAAAAACCTCCCAAAGCAAACAAATATTCACACATAGTACAGTACAAACTGGACCAAATCTAAATTACCTGTTCTGCCTCTGGCACCAAATTGTTCCCAGCTCTGATTTCTACAGAAGCTTTAAGAACATTGCTCACTGCATTAAACAGATAGTTGGCTGCTTCCTTTAACTCCTGACCATCTCTGCTGTGCTCTGTGTTTACAGCGAGCAAGGAGGCACTGACATGTTTCAGAGTGTTGCTGGCTTCCACCTGCATGAGAAACACAGGGAGCAGTTTATATGTGCTGGCACAACAAATGACAGAAGTGACACTTGTGTCATTTACTGAATATTGCAACATCAGTAATCTCTTGTGACTATTAGTGGCTAACACTGTTTTACTATAATTATTTGTGCTGGGATAATACTTCAAATGCTAATAAAAATGATATACTAGATGGTACACCAAAATGGAATACAGGCATGAAAAATGCAGCCTGCTTCTACAGATGTAATCCATAAAAAGATTAATAACATCTGTCTGTCAAACTCTGGGCAAGGATAGCTTTTAGATGTACAGTAATGCAGCAAATTAGGTTGTACATTTCTATCTTAGTGCCAAAGAAGAATGAGTTTTACGATATTTTGTGCCTGGATGCAGCTTTGTGGCTGTGAAAGCACTGGTCAGATTTTAGCCCAGGATGGTGAAGGAGCCAAGCAAATTCATTGCAAGCTTGGACACACCCATTCCCACAGCCTGTGAACGCTGAGCAGCCTTTCTGTAGGGTGAGGGCTGGACCTGAGCTATGTTCTTGTCTTGCCAAAGTTAACCACATCCTGCTGAAATCTTCCCAAGCCATTGTCTGGCTCCAACTCTATAACTCATCAGAAATCAGGACAGCTGTTTTTATTGCCTGCATATTTGGGAAACTTCCCCCAGTGACAGTTTGTTCTGTCCTGCCATTTGCTCATCCCGTAAGCATAAATAGCATCATCTACTAATAATGTCATGTTGCCAGATAAGATTCAAGAGACACTTTTGTGAGACCAACCTGCATATTTGTGCCCAGTTCCTCTGGGTGCTGACATGTTCCTTGACAACCTACCTATGTGCATTTTGTGGAGTGCCTGGATCAGGGATTAACAAGTGTGGGCAATTCTAGAAAAACCCTCTGGGGGCAGTTGTTCTTCAGGGTTCTAAAAGTGCTTTACAAGAGACAACATGCATCCTGACATGTTTCTGACTAAAAGTTAAGGATTCTATCTCAAAAATGTGTGATAAATGTAATTCTTATAACCTGGATTGTAGAGATTGCTGAGACAATATCTGAGACTTGCATTTACTTACTCTGAACTGACTCAAAATACTGCTGGTCAAAATGCACATTCTGGTACAATTGAAAAAAATGGGTAAGAGCAGATAATTATAAGGCACTGAAACTCTTCCAAGGTCAGTGGGATAATTAGAGTCTCTACTATAAGTGTGAGGAGATAGAAGATGAATTTGTTCTTACCTGTGCTGAGACAGACAGCTCTTCACTCCTGTAAGTGATTTCTTTCAATACCTCTGACATCTTCAGAGCAGTCTGCATTGATGTTATGTTAACAACAGAGAGAGTTGTCAGCATCAGCCCTCGGAGCTTGGGATGAAAAGGGATAATTAGGCAAAGGAACAGGATGCTAATTAGGTCTGTGAAAGTAGTGCTGTGTATTGACAGCCAGGCTTGCCGTAAGTTATGCAGTAGAGTAAGGCTCCAGAACAAGGCTCATTTGAGCTGATATTAGCTCTACTGACAAGATGCCACTTGCCCTAGTAATTATATAATCATGAGTTTTATGCTACCTCCCAGCACAGAGAATTTATACACTTAACATCCATTAAGAGCAAGGAGAGTTACTTGTGAGAATTTGTACTAATGTATGTGAATTACTGTGTAAATGCCACTTCCAGAGAAAGCAGAGCCATGTGTGATTGATGTTATTCAAATAATGAATCTTAATTGAAGGATACATTGCTTTTCTCTAGACCTCTTTATCTGAGGCACTCAAAGCACTGTACAAATATCAGCTTATGACTGAAACATCAACTGGTGGCTAAAATGGACAAAAGAAAATTACCTGCCATCAAGTGATTTTGGGGGAAATTAGATAGGATATTTATCCTACTGGAGAGGCCATTTTATCAATATTTAAATTGCTTTGGAAAACCAGGTTTAGATTAACTAGTTTAAATTAATGAAATAACAATTGAGAATTAACTGTTTTACTGATGAGTGATGAAACAAAGAATTTATGTAGGCAAATAGTGAAAACTAGCTGAAACCTGTGCCAAACACTGAAACACATGCTAGAAACTTGAAACCTTCATTGATTTCAAGTGGTGATATGTGAGCTTTTTATTACTTAAGAGCTGTCAAAGAATATGAAGGGTCCATTATATGACATTGTACTGCAAGAAAGCATTTCACTGACCTCTTTTCGTGTATTTGTCTGTAAAGACGTATTAAAACTTTCCTCTTGGATCTGCTGATTAAGGACAGATGTCACTGACTTGTACAGCTGGAAAAGGCTCAAGCTGTTGTTCCCATCTCTTAGGATGGTGTTTGCCTTCTCAGATATCACAGCCTGCAGTGTCAGGTTCCCATCTGTCATATCTGCAGGTCCAACCTGATGAAGAAATCAGATACACATTCAACATTGCCAAGGCTGTTATTTTTTTTTTAAAGCTTCCATGATCATCTTAATGAAAGACTAGATAGAGTGGGACATAAAACTTTGTGTTCCCCATTTTAAATGTTTTATTTTTAATGGCCTCATAAGGATGTCCTTACTGGGGCACTCGGGAAGAAGTGGGAGGCTTTTGGGGCCTACACAGAGTGATTCCAAACTCAGTAAACATGCTTACACTGCTCAATCAATGTCCAAACAATTCTTTTAAACTTCTGTTCTAGAAAAAAGGGCAGTGGAAGATCTTTTGACCTTGAGCACACAGAAAATAGTCTCTGTTAGACAGGAAAATGGTGATTATGGCACATTCAGAAGGAAGTAATATATCTAAAACAGGAAGAATCTCCACAAGTCAGTTGTGGGTTACTTATCAACTTGAGTGTTCTTCAAATAAATTAATTCTACCGTGTACCTTCACTGAAGCATTTGTTTGAACAGTATCACCAAAGTTGTTGCTGACAATAATTGTCACATGTAAAATAAAATTATTTTCCTCTTCTCCAAGTGGAAGATAAACTGGGAAGAGTTCAGGATCCGGGCTGCAGTCCAGGAGAGAATCTGAAACAAGAAAGAAGGGATCATCGACCAGACACCCCAGAGACACCTCCTGCTCTCTGAGAACAGGGGACTCAGGGCTTGCTCTGTGCAGGCCTGGTTCACCCATGATCAGTGTCCCTCCGGAGCAGGGCAGGTTGTGCCTTTGCTCTTGTTAGGAGAAGCCCAACGGTTCACCTGGGGACTTACTTGGTGTCACATAGAAGCAATATGTGAGCTGCCTGCTGGGGCTGGACTGGCCCGAATCCTCCAAGCCTGGAGCACTGCAGGAGACTCTGAAGGCGGTGAGCACCGACCCGTGCTCGGGAGACACGACACAGCCGGGGGCTTCGGGTGCGGCCACGGTGCTCACCAGGAACGATCCCTCCCCGTAGCCTCGCTGGGTCAGTGCTGGGAGGGGAGGGAGCCGAGCGTCAGCCAGAACCGTGCCCCAGCGGCACCGGTCTGCAGGCGCTCATCTCACCTACCGAGCAATGGGGCTGTCTGCTCAGGCACCGCACACAGCAGGGTGGGCCTAATGAGACGTGAAATGCTGCTACTGAATAAACCACAAGAGGAAAAGGACTATTTCAAATATGTTGATGTTCGCATTATAAAGCCAAGCTCTATTATTTGATGAAGCATTTAACGTAACTTCATTTCGGATGAGCCTTAACAAAGTTATTAACAGCTTGGAGTAAGATAAATGAATTCTCCTGCTGTGCAACACCCCAGAACAAACACCTCTTTATTATTTTAAAGAACCCACATATAAAGTAACACCTTTCAACTTGTAGACTAATTTACCTTCATATTTGTCAGTGAGGCTATGCATGTGTGACGTCAATGTGATGTCGTGTCAGTAGAGACTATCTCAAAGGAGTCTGAAAAACCCTAAAACCCTGTTAGCCCCTACCTGTTACTTTAATCTGAAAAGCTTCTCCCTGTGTCTGCAAGAAGGAGCTGGTCATTCTCAACACGGATGTGTTGCTTTGAAGCAAATTCAAGGAGTTCTGCTGGAAACCAGTCAGGCCACAGGCTAGAGGGAGAGTTGTAGACTGGAAAATCAGACAGAAAAGAACACATGGCAGTAGAGGCCCTCTGCTGTGCTTTCTGTTGTGATTTATCAGGAGCAGGGTGGCAGTTTGGTGCCCTTCATTATAACCCCTCCCAAACCAGGCACCCCATTGTCTCAGTCTTCACTAGTATTTTCAAAGCATCAACTTGACAAAATATCCCTCTGAGGCCATGTGGCTTTGTGGATATTTATTTTTGTGTGTGCAGTATTTCTGACAAATCTGGTACTCTCACCTTGTTTTGGAATGTATTATCTAAATACCAGTTATAATATATGGCCTGGGAGTCCTCCTGTCCAGAGACACTCAGAACAACGTCATCACTAACATTCACTGGTTTGCAGTTTGTCTCACATCTGTAAGGGAGTAAGATGGGGGTTACACACAGTATGAGATGTCTAGGAGAAATTTCAGACATATCTTATGACATTTATTCCCGTTGTTTCAATGAGGTTAGTGTATTGAAATTTCCAACACTGGAAGGATAAATTGGGGTCAAAAACCCTAAATGGTTTTCAGAATATTATTCAGTTTATGTAAGGTTTGTGTTCAGGAACATGGACTGAAATTGCAGCAAGACTCATTTGGTCAATAACTTTTATAATGGTAAAGTGTAAATGGATTTAGAACAATAAGTTTTCTTTACTGTGAGAGTGGTGAGACCCTGGCACAGGTTGCCCAGAGAAGCTGTGGATGCCCCATCCCTGGAAGTGTTCAAGACCTGGCTGGATGGAGCTCTGAGTAACTTGATCTAGTGGAAGGTGTCCTTGCCCATGACTGAGCGGTGGAACAAGATCATCTTTAGGGTCCCTTCCAACCCAAACCATTCTGTGATTCTATGATTCTAAAAGTACAATATCACTTTATTATCATTATTATTGGTAACTGTGGCCTTGCACTATGCTTGTGCAGTAATAATATTTACCAGTGAATACCAGGTTTAAAACCAGACCTGATCTCCAGTTGCAGTTCTTGTTTTGCAGTCACATAGAGACATTGCTCGTCCTGCCTCTCTTCATTGCCATGGTTTTGGGTGGTAATCCTGACAGTCACTGCTGATTTTGGAGGAGGAAGGCAGGAAGGTGGGATTTGCACCTCACTTTGGTTGATTAGGATTATCTCTTGCTTCACACATTCATTCCAGGCAGGCCAGCAAGCTCCTGCACAAACATTTCCTTTATAGTTAGAACAGCATCTTATAAAGGACTTTCCTGCTATAAGTTTCAAAGAGCTTTATAGACGAGTTTCTTGAACACAATTTAAAGAGTTGGTAATCTGGATTCAGAGTACAGGCTTTTTCAAAGTCATGTATGAGGTCAGGGATAATTATGAGGACAGAACACAGATGGCCTGAATCCCAATCCCATTTTCAGCCAGAAATGTTTTTGCATTATGTTTCATGTTAATTATTGCTGTTTTATTGAGACACATGTACCTTGCAAATGCCTAACTGTGTCCCTAACACTTGGGACTAGTCATTGGCTCTGAGGGTGAAGCTTAGGACAGGTAGATCTTGAAAAATTGAAACCTTTGGGACAAGACAAAATGGAGTACTCTGCCATATTATATACCATAATTAGTTTGGTGCCAAAACCAGGCTTAGGTAGCAGACATTCTTTATGTACAGTGAGTGGCAAACTTTAAAGCCAGAAAATAAAGCATCCTTTAGTCAGATTTTCAACACTTGATCTGACATGACAGTGAATTTGTTGCTCATCAAATACAAGTTGGTGAAAAAAGTTCAGGAAATGCACAAACCACAGGTCCAGAGAAAACTGGAATTATTGTTGTTGTCTGGCCAGCCAAGTGTAACAGTTGTGTAAGGATCCACATGGCGACTCGGTTTAATATATATTTTGTGATCCTAAGTAAGAAGTAAGTGTATGTTAGAACAGGAACATGTGTAAACACACACATACATTGCTTCTTTATAATGAAAAAGGTCTGAAAGTTTAGACCCCAAATCACTGGATGCAAATCTGTAGTTTAAATGATCTTTCCCTGCTCAGAGGTAGTATGAAAGTAGAAGCTATGGGAATAGAAGCAGATGGCACAGAAAAATTTTGTGGCAATATTCTCCCAAACGCAGAATTGGTTTAGGATTGCAGCTCCCATTTTCAAAACTAGGTACTTAGGAAAAGAATTCCTATTAATTCTTCACATCTGGACCAAGACTTCTTACCCTTGAACAACCATTTGTCTTCTAGTGCATCCCCTTTTTATCTGAATTGGATACATTGCAGCTACAAACAAAGAGAAGGGGTAGCTGAGGTTTTCTTTCTGTGCAACAAACTGTGATAAACTTGGGTTTGGATTAGATTTATATTCCTCTGATGCAAGATACTCTTACAGGCAATTTGTAAACACGATGGCTTCTTGTGAAGCAGTATATCTCCCATAGCAGATGTCTGTCTGCTAGTGTTACAGTTAAAAACTAGGCCTTTAAGATGATAAAATATTCTATCTGGCATTTTTATTATTTAAATTTGGACAGCTGCTAGCAATTGGTGTATCATTAACTTCTTAGTTTGCCATAAACTGGAAAAATTTTCATTGCAAAGTAATTTAAACACTCCAATACAGAAGTAGAAAACACTTGGTAACAATATGAAATATATTAAACTCTACTTGAAGGATCACCTTTCAGAGAGAGGTTTGCATTAGTCAAGTAGATTAATTAAAAATTCATCTAAACACATTTCAACTTCCAAAATTGAATTGTTGTGAAAAGTTCATCTTCTTTAATCTTTTTTATGAATTGTAGATGGAATGTCTGTAAACACATTTGTCTCCAAGACTTTTGGTATAGATTTTGTGTTAAGCCATATGGGGAACAGAACATCTAGTCCATAATTTACTATGCTACAAATACTTTTTTTCAATGTCTTATACGGCACTTTCACTGGTAAGAAAAATTTCTAAGCAATTTTAAAGAAAGATCCTTAAATAATACTCACATTTTTCTTTTGGGTATTTGTTTTGTAGCTGCCTTCTTCCTTAGCAGAATCTGTTTTGTGCAGAAAAGAACAGAATATTTTAGTGCTACCTGTAAAGCTTTCAGACATCCTCAGTGAATATGACTTAAATCCACAGGATTTGACTACTGACAGTGTGAAAGATGAGGCTGTAAGGATCAGAGGTGTGATAAGCAGCCCAATTAACTAGGTAAATTGGTAACAACAGGCTTATCACAGACTGTAAAGGTGATGATCCTGATTCTTCAAACATAATGGTATAAATCAGAATATATTCACAGAAGGTGATGGAGTTTCTCTGATGTACACAGGAAAATTGATGGAAAGCACTGGAAAAGTTTCAATACAATTAGTGCTAAGGTTATTTTATTTCTGGTATGATCTGCTCTTGTAAATGTAAGGATGAGCCATCTAGAAGCCATTACTGGCAGCAATTTATGAGACTGCTGTGATGCAAATATTTTCTGGTTTCAAAGCTATGTCCTGAGCCATAAACTTCACTAATTATTTCTAGGACAAATAGCAAATGTGCAATGTGTTACATATACAGAATGATGCTAATTTATGACTACTTCAAAGTCAGGGAATCTGCCTTCATCAGGAAGAAGCCTCCACAAAAGTTTTCAACACTGTTGCTGGAAGGAAAGCGATTACTAGATGCAAACCATAAACACTCCATGAAATGCTCTGATTGCAAAAAGACACTTGTGTGGTCAAAACCAGCACTGTCAGACTAATGCAATTACCTTTTTTATGGGAGCTATTTGCCAACACAGTGATGAATCCAAGATCCAGACTCATGTTTGAGAAGGCATTCATGGCCACCACTCTCACTAGAAAAGTACCTAGAGAAGGCAGAGGGTCAGTTAAAAGCAGCAGTGGGACCAGTGCAACAAGTTTGAGGTAAAATGTCCAATTTGTGAAGAAAATCCCATTCTTTTCTGTTAAGAGTTTTCAGGGGGGGGTCTGATGGGTGTCCACTGCTGAAAGACTTTTCCAGGAATGTTTTTTCCCTTTATCTCAACTTCTTCATAACCCAGCTGCCCTTTTCCTAGCCCTTGTCATGCTATCCTTTGTCAGCTGACTATGATATTATCAGACAGGAAACTAGAAGTGTACAAACACTGGAGACCAAATGAGTTTAGGCATCCTGAGAGAGCAGCTATCTTGTTTGAAAATTTCTGCCTATGGATGTTCAAATGGGTACAGGGAGAACAAATAAAACTTTAATATTGAATAATTTAAAAATATGAAATGAAATCATAATTAGCTTCTACTGTTCCCACTTTGGCATGGGATTGGAATAGCTCATTAGAGGTGGAAACTTCTTTGTCTTCTGCCACTGTTAATTAACTCTTAAGCACAATCTCCCTAATTCCACATTTTAAAGGCTTTGACTGTGTAATAATGGAAAGATAATATTACTAAAATGTTTATTCATAATTAACTCCAACAAAAGTTATGTGTTGGAAATGGACACACAGAAAACTCCCCTTTTCTTTGTCATCTCTACTGAGAACTCCTCAGATTATGAATTACTTCAGTGTAAAATGCAGAGCAGTCTAAACTTGAAACATTATGAACAAACACGAGGAAAACTCTTTGTTATTCAAGAAAATGTCCTCATTTGTACTTCAATCAGATGGTGCCATGAAAAAATAAACCCTATGTCTTTTCATTATGTCTCCTCCTTTGCAAGAATGAGGTGAAGCCTTGCTTTCAGTCTGCATATGCAGGCCCATTTGTCAGTTCCTTTTTTTAGCTCACTTACAAGTCAATATGACTGTGTTGTTCATCCTGTTCTGCAAACTAAATTTGAGCAGTCAGAAAAGCTACCAAATTCAGCTGTAGATTACTGTCCCCTAGCCCAGGATGCTGTGACTCTGCACGTGAACTGTACTCATCTGTGATGTCCTGGAAGCACAGGAGGTGTCAGTGTGCTGTACCTTCCGAGGGCACGGGAACGCCGTATGTCCGCGGCTCCCCACGAGGGCCGTCTGCTTTGTGACAGTGCGTTTGGTTGGATCCAGTCACCTCAAACATCAGCGTCTCTGGGGCACCACGGGACACAGAGACATTCACCTCCAAATCCTCCCCCAGCTGCAGAGTGTGGGAAACTACTGCAGCTTGAATTCCAGATACTGGCTCAATTAAATGAACAGCAATACTCTCGGAGATCTCTGAAGCCGTCGTGTTCCTGGATGCTCGGATTTCCAGCTGATGTATCCCTGGGCCTATCAGCTCTTGAGAGGCTCTGTTGAGTGTCAGGTTATAAGGGACAATACCTTCCTTTGCACTGGATTCAGTCAGTGTCATGTTATCTGCTAACATACTGTAGGTTACCCCATTGCCTGCAAAAACACAGATGAAAATTTCTCACAGCTTGTGCAATAGGCCAACCAATTCCAGCTGTGTCGTGCAGCATTCCAGTGTTTATACAGGAGTCACAAGAACCCTGCAGCAATGCAGTCATTTTTAATAGAGTCACTTAAGGTGACTTAATGAAAATCTACCGTGGGTTTTCTGCTGGGAATGTTTTGAGAATTCAAACATACATTTCTGAATTTTATTTTTTTCAGCATATATGTGGCTTCCAGGAACTTGAAGTGGGAAAGAAATGTACACCAGCAAATGTGTCCAGCTCAGAGTGGAATCCTTATACCCTAATCAGAGGAGCATTTCCATGAATTTCTAACTTCAAATACAGAAATATTCTGACTGGCATCACGTGGATTTGTGTGACTAAAGTTATGCTCGTGCTGTCAGCTTTGTGAATAGGAAAAAACGGTTTATACTTATGTTTTAAGTGGTGAAATATCTCTGAGAAAGAACCCCTCCAATGGAACTGAGAGAATTCGGTTACGGGAATACAACAATTAGAGGGAAAGCATTCACTAAAATGACGGATTATTTTGCATATTAAAAATCCTGCTTCTATCCCATGGATGGCATAATAGTTATCCTTCCCTTTAAATCATGCAGAGAAATTATTCTCACCTCCACTGAGCTGCACTTGGATCCACAGCAGCTCCCCATACAGAGTACGGCAGTGGGAGCTGTTCCCAGTTCCGTGCTGGCTGTAGCACCCAGTGATGCTGAGCTGGTCCATCTCATCTTGGACAGTCACCTGCCTCTGTGCCATCACGTGCCATTCACTGGTGGTGCACTCCACAAAAACAGTGAACTCCCCAGGAGAGGAGTACCTGTATGTGATGTTGCTGACCAGTCTAGAATAGAAAGAGGACAACTTCTTGTTGTGGAAGACCATCCTGGGAAGTCCTTCACCTCACACGATAACACTGGTCACATCCTCAGATTTCATTCATTCAAATGTCATTCCTACCACTAAGACAAAATCTGATTTTTAAATCTAGCAGAAAAATGTTTGAGCTTTTAAAGACAGGATTTTTATGCAATTAAGGCAAAAGAAAAATTACAGGATTGCCTTGTTATGTTTTAATTGTTATCAAAAAACACTCTTTAAACTTAAGGAAATAATATTTGCTTGTTCTTTGGTAATTACTGACACGTTTTCAGTAATTTTGAGTCTTAAGATCTAGAATAAATGCTCTTAGAAATAGAAAACACTTGTATAATAGAATAAAGATTGTGGTTGGCAGCTTAATATAAAATCTTGTATTGATTTCAAAACAGGTTTTTGCAAAAGCCAAGTCTCTTGTATGTATGGTCTATTATTAAGATATCTAGTTTTTAACATTTCGTTTGTGAGACTTGGAACATTCAATAAAGGGCAAGCAATGAAATGTACTGTTTGTCTGAAGAGAAATGAAGGCTGTATCTTACGTTAGAGGGTAGTAAGGATCAATAGTGTGACCATCTCCAGTGCTAATGGTACAGGAAAGATTCCCAGAGTATGGTGAGAGCAGCCAGTTCAAAGTGACCGTGATATTTTCAAAGACAAAACATGTGTCTGTCATAACCAGCTGCAGACCTGAAAAACAGAATGATAGAATTCAGTGCAAGTGTTGTCTACTTTTCTTACAAAATTCAATTAATTTTCAGGCATTTAGAGCCAGCCTGCTCCAAAACAGAGCTGGTATTTCTGCCAATTTGTGTGCATTAGTGGTGTGACAGGGAGCTGATTCTTTTCCATACCTGCTGGTCAAGATTCTTGTTGGAACATAATTTCATTTAAGTGTATTTATGGGTCTGAATTTCCAGACTTTGTATTCTATCCAAAACCTTCAGTTAGGACAGGGAATCTATATTTTTGTGCCTATTTTTAGTGGTCACAACTCTTTCAGTTTCTTCCCTGAGGATGGAACAGTGATTTTTAAGATAAATATCACTGGTCACAGTGTTACAGAAAAGAACAGGACAGAGTTTTGGTGTTGACAGCCCCCTCCCTCTTACCTTCCTTGCAGTGGTATTGAATAGACAAATAGCTTCCCAAAGCTGGACAAGGATCTCCAAAGAAAGTGCCATCTGCTGCCACCTGGCAGGCCTGGAGACCGTGACACTGGCCTGGAAAGAAGGAATGTTTCGTATCAGCTAGTGCCTTTTGCCTTTACTGTCACAACAGCTCGGATGAAAGATGATTGAGAAACAAAAAGGGCAGGAGGAGAAGTACCATGTCACTGATTTCTAGACAAATTTCCACATCCCTTTGACTTCAGTGTGTTGCTTATTGTGTGGCATTTCTTAGGCCCATTTCATTTTATTGGAACAAAGCTGAATTTGAAAAGGTACAAAAAAAAAGGCTTATGTGTTTTGTTTAATTTTGGCTGGAAGCCCTAAGAATCACCCTGGGGACAGGCCAAAGTCAGTGTTTAGTCTCCAAGCCCTTGGCTCCAGCAGGGTGGGTGCTCAATACGTGACAGGCAGCAGCAGGTCCCTCCTGCCCTCATGTCCCTGGCATGTACCAGCCTTTTCACCCCTCCTGGTTTGGAGTTAGGTTTGCCTGGATGTGTTGCCTTCCATCTCCGTCAAACCTTGTGTATCACACTGAATTTGTCAAGGAATCAGGGCGCCCACGTATTTTCCTCATACAGTGAGAGGAGCCAGGCACACCCTTGTCCTTCATTTGCTTCTCCCCACCTCTGAATCTTTGCTCCTCACAAAACCCCTCCTTTTGCTCCTCCTCTCCTCTGAATCTTTGCTCCTCATAAAACCCCTTCTTTCCATCCAGCCTCCTGTAGCAGCCCCCTCCCTGTCAGAAGTTCTCTGTTATTCCCTTCATTTTAGGAATAATCCACTTTTCCATTCACTAACTCTACTGCAATACAAGATAAAGCATTTGAGGCTCAGGGAACTTTGGTACACACTCTGTGTTTCTGACAAGCAGTGCTGTAAGATACCACCTGCTACTTCATCTTTGACACTGATCCAGCTGCAGCCTTCATCTCTTTCGTACTGGAGAGAAGTCTCTGACACGCAGTAGTGAGGGGTCTTCCGCCCATAGAAGCTCTCTTCAATTTGAATAACTTCTCCTGATCCACACTGTACAGTGGCATTGTATTTATCACAAGCAATGCTCTGGCCAGATTCTAGTAGGAGAAAAAACCCCATATATTACCTTTTGAATTTCTGAAAGATCGTGCTACAATTCCACTGCATGTCCCTTTTGTTTTGTTTTTCTTTCTTCCCTTTTCTCCCTTTTAAGCTAAAGAATTAACAAAATTTAAGAAAATTACAAAAGAATTAAATATTTTTATTTTTAAAGAGTCGAATTAATAGATTTATGTTTTTACTGCCTTAAAACTTCAAGGACATTTTCAATAAGCAAAAATATTTTAATTATAAAAATAAATAGTATTTTTGAGGAAAACTCCTAACATTTGTTTGACCTGAAATACTGGAAGGTTTAAAGTTACTCCTTACTTCCGAAACAGATTCACAGATTGCATAATATTCAGGTAATTGCTTTGGAGAATAGTTTGCATATTAAGTATGGGAGCTGATCCCATTTCTGCTACAGAGACTCCTTTGTTCCTGTGTGATATTTGACTGACTTCATTCAGCAGGACTGCTCAGATGAGTAAGGTCATAGCTCTAAATGCATACACCTCATTCTTTGATTAATCTGGGACAGTTAATTATCTTTCAGAATTCTTAGTATCATGTAGTAATCAGGATACTTAATACCCTGAAGAGGAGGATGCGAATAACTGCTCTCATATGGGAGTGTTGCAAAAGAATGCTTTTGTTTCAGCTGTCCCAGGTTTAAATACATTCTCCTCCAGTTGCTGTTTGGATCATTCCTCTCAAGTCCCTTGACTAACAGTGCCAATGCGTGCACACTGCAATAATTGTGTGCTATTGTTATTTAAAGGCTAAAGCTAAGCCTGGCTGTAACTATAGCAACATGATCAGTTTACAGATTAGAGTCTCTAAATAAGCTTGAAAAATAACTCGCTGTTAAATTCTAGTATGGACTATTATCTCATGCATTTTTTTGTTCTCTGTAGGAAGATTTCTCACAATACTTGCTGTCTCAACAACTTTTACATGGAGAGATGTACAAAACTTGGTTTGTGTTCCTGTGCACAAACCCTGGTTTGATACATATATATTTACTACAATAAACTGCTAGCCTACAGAGCACCAATGGTGGAATTGCCTCAATCTGGTCTTGGTTTCCTGGGTAGTGGAATGATGAATGGAGCGTAGGATATTGTTGTTCATTGAATTTAATAGGCTCTCAGTCAGATCCTGTGGTAACAGATGATAGTTTCCTTACAAACAGACAGTTGTCTACCATGGTTGTAATGGAAAAATAATTTTAGTCTGCTTTTGCAAGGAAAATAAGCTCAAGGGATTGTGCTGTCTGCCAATTTCCTCTCCCCCAGTTATTTTTAATGTTAGTCATCTTCAGCCAAATTTGATGTATAGATGTAAACCTTCAACCACCCTAAAATTTCATGAAATGCAGTATCTAGGGAGAAGAGGAAGAGTTACATCAATGCCTCTCTGAGGAGTGGGGATTATAACCCTACATTTACCTATTCTGTGATGTGGGATTCAACCGGCCAGCACACACAGCTGGAGCTCTGAAGCAGCAGCAGGGGAGGGAGCTGAGGGAGTCAAAAGTGTTTGCAGAGGTGGGACATGCTGGAGATATGGGAGTGAACTGGGAGTGCTGAGAAGGAGGGCAGGGAGGGGATGTGGAACGGAAAATCAGGTTAGGAAACAAAACTTTATTAGCTTTGCTTATTGCAGAACGACTTGTTATTTATGTCAGTAGCAGTAGAGTGCTGGACAGGGCAGCAGCAGTTCTAGGGCTTGTGGAAACCTCTACTTGACTCCAAGCCTTTTTGTATCAGTGAGCCCACAGCCAAACTGTCCTTCCAGTGCTTGTGACCCCAGTTCTAGCTGCAGTTTAAAGTACCCTTATGCAAAGCATGAGGAACACAAATTCCCCTCATACCAACATGTTGAAAGGGATGATATTGCCAGCATTCCTTTCCAGAACTGTTTGTTCCAAGTCACAATTTCAGGGACACAATGTCTGTGGATTTTCTGTCTGAGCACAGGAAGTACAGGTTCCTGTCTGCTTCCTTAACCCGGGGAAAACCTTGAACTTCACCTGATGGAGGGGTCTGAGAAGAAACAAGAAAAACTTGCTCTCTCTTTGCTCACTCCAAGGTGAGCTCTGCAAGGAGGTGGTGCCTCTGGAAGCCTGGCTGTATTTTTGCTTCAGTTACAAATGGAAGCTATACTGGCACACATTAATGAGTGTTTTTACAGGGCAGCCACACAGGTCCCACCTAGCCCAGGTGCTGTGGCGTTGTGGGAATTTATTCTTGCAGCCCTGCTTTAACGTAGCCAGCTTATGTCCACTGAAGATATGGGGAGCTACACATTAAATTCACTTGCAGATCCATTTCTGTTTTATCAGCCCTCTGCTGGAACCCTGGACCTTGACGTCTGGTTGCTGAGCACCCACATCTCTCAGTGATTTGTGGGTTCTTCCTTCATTGGTTCAGGTCTTACATCAGCACACTGGAAAAAGAGCACCTGCTGGAGTTGTACAGCTTTTTACTTGTTCACATTTGGTAAGATTCATTAAGTTATCTCCCAGCTACTTTGAAAGCAAGAAGGCAATTTATGCCCCATTGTGATCATGGCACACTCACTTCACTGTTCCAGCTGTTGTGTATCTTACCAAACTCGCAAATGAAGTTGAATTCCTGGCTGCAATTTTCAGTCACACCCCACTGATACTTGGCATTCTTCAGGATGTACCCACACGTGGATGAGAAGGGAGATGGCTGATCCTTGTACCAGTTACTGTAGCTTATATTTGAAGAGTCCAGCCAAATTATTGACCCTGTGAAAAAAGATATTGTGTCCTGAATGTTTATTTTCCACAGCAATACAATTAGAGTCAGAGCCTGCAGAGCAGGACTGTAGCCCTGCTCCTACTGAAGCAGAGGTGGTTTAGCCTTGGTGAGGATCTTCAATTATATTTTATATTTAACCTGATACAATCATGAAACAGACACTGCCACTTCCACCTGCACTCCCAGCCTCAAGATTTCACCATTTCCCTTGCATCAGACCTTGCAGCACTTCCTAGTGGGATGAATTGGCTTCCACTGGAGACCTAAGCCAGCACATTTGTTTCACTGGGTCAGCAAGCTGGTCTCATTCACCGTGTGTTCACACAATCATAAGATCCAAAGGAAAGGGTGATAACATGCAACTAGGAAGTGAAGAAGGCAATTAAAACATCTTAGTATAAATGTGAAGTTACAGCAACAAAAGACAGAGGCTTTTCAGCAGATATCTACAAAGGGACTTACTGCATTTCTACAATGTTAAAAAAGCACAATTTTAAGGACATGATTTTAAATCCACCTACCATCAGTAGTTTCATTCAGCAAGGAGTTTGAGATCAGTCCTATCCACCATTCCTGATCCTCGGCAATATGTTTTTGCAAGAACTCTTGAGTTTCCTCATTTTGAATAAAGACAAGGTGACCTCCTCCTCTCTCACACCAGCTCTGGGCACTTGTGAAGGTTTGCTGGAGTCTAACAAACTCGTAGCATGAGTGATTGAAAGCTTGCTGGTACTTTGAACAAGGTATTCCTTCATCAGTTGCTTCCTCCACAGCCAAGCACACAGCAAGAGAAATCAGAACTGCAACACCCAGCCATGTTCTCAGCTCAGTGCCCTGCATTGCACTTGTCTTGCTTACCAGGGCGCCACTCTTTTTGCTGCCTTCTTGAAAAGCTTGAGATGTCATCCTTGTCGTGTCATCAGCATTTCTCCTTCCTCTTTGCTGCTTGCCACAACAGCAGCAATAGAGCATGGAACAGAACAGAACTTCTAATATATAATTGTGATTACGTCTGAGGGGTGTTGCGCTGATGCAAAGCCCATGCACTGGCCCTTGTGAGCTCTATTGTATAAATGTCACATCCCATGTAAGATCAGTTTGAAGAAAAGACATTAAATCATTGCTTTCCTCATGAGCAGAGAAGATAAAGTTGATACATGCTGCTGTTGGACACATGGAAAAGTGAGATAAAGCTCCTCCATCAAAGTCTTCATTGTGTGAACATTAAAGTTGGAGGTCTTTACAACAGCAAAGAGATACAAAGTGAGAATGAGAGGAGAATGAGAAAAATAAGAAACACAAGGATTTATGAGATTGGAAAACACACTGCTTCTCTAGATACATTTAATTGGTCTGGATTGCTTTATTTTTAATAATTATTGTTGGAGGTGCTTCTTTTGGATGCTAATGCAATGTCTATAATTATTGTATCATTTCCATCCTGCCCACCTGTTTAAGCATGTGCAGATTCATCTCAGCTGTTCCAAGTAAGTTTCATTTTGAACTGTTTTGTCTGCTTAGAATTCTACACCCCAAGTGAAATGCTCCCATCATCCCTTAAAAGATAAGCTGCTCAACTATTTAGAGCTACAGTATTTATACCTGCTGGGAGGCAGAAGAGAAGACCATAAGTTAAAACAATGATTTAGGAAAGGTGAAGATATTGCTTTAATCAGCAGAACTACTTGGAAGCCCTATATGCACATTCCACGGGCTGCTGATGGACTTTGGGAAGCAAGCCCAGCAACATTTAGGAGCTGAAATCTCTAAATACATCTCAACTTCCTTATAAAAGATATCCATCAGGTTTACAAAGCCACCAGCTTAGTAGAAGCACAGTACAAGTAAGGATTTTAGCTATTGTGATCCTCCTGTCCTTGGCATTAGCTCCATTGAGTTTGATGCCATTATTATTAATTTATACCACCATAACCTGAAACTGAAAGAACATGCACTTATATTTAGACATGGATCAGTGAGCCAGTTACCACAGCACACAGGAATCAGCGCTGTTTGATGGATTCCTGCACTGCAGAAATGCCTCCTGCATTGCACTGCTGGGCTGAAGGCAGTGCCCATCACTGCAGTGCCAGTCCTGCTCCAGCTCCAAAGCTTTCTGCCAAAGTCAAGTACATGCACTGCATCCAGTCAACATGTAAGGGTGAACTTCAATCCTGAGACCTTTCTTGACCTCCAGTCATCTTGCTCAGCTGGAAAAAGCAGGATTGTGATCAGGGTTTTTTCAAGATAAAGTCAATAGGAAAGTGTTTAATGGGTAGGAGAGTTGTGGGGAATGAGAGAAAAGGAGAAGAAAATGCACTAGGCTAGATGTCTTCCTTCTCACCACACCTATAAATCAAGACCTCAGCTGTGGAAGCCTTGGAGCAGATCCCACATGAATTTCTGACTAATTAACAGGGAGAGCTTATGGAGCAGCTGATATGTGAGTATTCGGACTGGATTTCCCAGCTCTGGAGAAGGCGAATCCATATTCCAATTAGCTAATTGGCCCAGATACCCATCCCCTTCCTGGATGAGACCATGTAGCTATGATTATCAGCTGGTTCTGTTGGCGGTGTCTGCAAATTAGGAGTCCCTTTCAGGCCCCGTACAAAACTTCACAGGCTTCAGTTTGGGAACGCCCAATCCAACTGTTTTATATTCAAGCTGTTGCAGCAGTCAGAGCTGAGGGCAGGTGCTCTTCAGTTAGTTGGCCACTGTATATTTGCATGATGCTTTCTCCAGACCCCCTGCTTCTTCTTGGGTCCTGCTGGCTTGCCAGACTTGGCAGCAGCTGGCAGCCAGCCCTCCCACTTTGTCCTTCTAGAGATGAGAAACACAGCCTGTTTCTGAAAGCACAGGTGTGATGGAGGAGACTGTACTGAAATATACAGGTGATACAGACATTTCCAGGAGGAGACTTTGACTCACTTTTGTGATGAATGTATTCTGTAGCATCATCCAGTTCTTTCTCTGCTACTGGAAATCCGACTACATGAACATACTGCTAAAAATGCCAGGGCTGAGGGTGCCAGAGGCTCTCCCCTGTGAATCTGCTCCAAAGCCATTGAAATTAATGGAAGTCTTGTCTCTGGCTTTGAAGGATTTTGAAACAGCCTCTGAAAAAGAACAAATAATGTTTGGAAATGTCTACAAATAAAGCCAAGCTCTCCAAGTAAGTCTACTGTTGGCAATTTCTATAGCAATGTGCATTTTTTTCCTAATCTACGGTTGCTATAAGTTACTCTTCAGCTGCCTGCAGCAGATGGAGAGTGGAAGAAAGACAATTTCCCTCTTTGGCAGTTTGTTGACTTCATATACTTTAGTGCCAGGAAAGCATTCTGTCAGTTTATTCTGTTTACCACAAGAATGAGAAAAGCATTTACATGAAAAGAAAATACCGCTTTTAAAGCATCAAAATTAGCAACTAGGGTCTTCAGGAAGACAGAAGCTTCCGAGAACCCTTTTCACTCATAAGTGAGAACTCACTTGATGTCGAGTAAACACCTTTACCTTTTTGTGGGAAACATCTCTTTTGCATTCTTCCTCAACAGAAAGACATTTTTTAAAAATAATTTTCTTATGCCAGAAGTCATTGACTTTGGAGTGGTCCTGATCTGTAACCCGGTACAGGTCACAGCTGCATCATGACAGCCTGAGAACGTGCTGTGATTCAAACTGCAGCACTGCAGAATAGCTCGACAATCCATAATAGAGATCAAAAAGTGCTAGATCTGAAGAATTAAGGAGGTGAAGAACTGCTAAAGGGAAGGAATAAATCACACCCCTGTTCATTTTGGCTGTTATTCATTTGCCTTGAGGAAGAGCAAGTAAATTTACTCTCTATAGGAGGATATTACCATCTTTATATTCCTGAATATTACTGAATGTAATATACAGATTTTTATCAGGAATATAAACATCTCTGTGCTCTATTAATTGAATAAGCATAAAAATGGAAAACTGATTTCTACTACTTTGAGGTAGAAAAAAGGTTATTTTCAGGTATCACTAACTTGAGACAAGATTATGAGTAGTCCATTTTACTGTGTCATGTAAACTGCTGCAGAGTGAAGAACATTTTTACCCTGATAGGTAGGAAGTACTGAGTCCTGAGCAGACTCTACACCTACACCTACACCTACACCTACACCTACACCTACACCTACACCTACACCTACACCTACACCTACACCTTCAGCTGGATTTAAAAATGCCCATTTGCCAATTAGCTTAAGAAGGTGGATCACAATCACACTTCCTTCCTTGCTGCTCTCCTGTGCTGCCTGTCCTGATGGTGAGATTCAGTCATTGCTGACTGAAAAGGGTTTGGTCTTGTTGTTGCTTCTACTGTCTGTTTTTCCATGAGGCAACACACTGAACTTACCGGTGATCCCTGCCAAGTTGCAATTTTGATGTTATCTTGTTTATAAAAACAGGGAAAACATTTCTTATCTGTACAGGGTGCAATAATTAAATTAGACGTTCATGCCTGGCATGATGGGGTCAGGATAAAGATGAGTAGGATTACGTTCAGGAGCTGTTGGGTTGAACTTAATTTCTGTTTATAGGATGTGTATGGCTACCTGGATAAGTCACCTGGAGAAGTCCCTGAGGATCTTCTCATAGGACCAATTCCCTTTGGAATTGTCTGGCATTGCCTTTAGGCTCATGGCTGGCCTGTCCTCACTGCCATACAGTTGATGCCTCAGTCCCTGCCTCTTTCCCAGCTAGTTCCCCTGTGTTATTGCCCTTCAGAGCAGAACTTTGACTGTTAGGAAGAAGGGGATGAGTGTGCCCCATAAGAACATTTATTGAGCTGGAGTTGTTGATGGCCACATCGAGCCCCAAGTTCAGACAGAAAGAAGCAGAACTATCTCAAGAACCTGATGACACCTCATGTGTCCTTATGATCATTGTTTGGCTAAGTGGCACAATTTAGATCTGCCATTGCCTTCATATCTTAATTAGAGAACTGTTCAAAGCATTAAAGGTGCCCTCTTTGGGTAAAACATTAACTGATAGATACAAATGGACTGAACTTTGCCCAGCACACATAGACATAAAATAAATTGCATGGATCTGAATTTACATCCATCACAGTGTCATCATTTGGTGTCTCTGCAGTCTCTCCAGATTTCCATAAGTGTAAAACTGGCCAGACTTCTAAGGTGTTTCAGTTTCTACCTCTTGTTTGTTTTATTTAATTTGGTTACACATTTTTCTTCTGCCTATTTTGAGCTGTTTCAGAGCTTACAGGCCATGGAAACAGAGAGAAAAAAAGCTCTCTTACACAAGCTGTTTTCATTGATAACGTCTCTTATGAGTAGATATGCAACACCTTACAAAAGAGATAAGCTTCACAATCCCCATAATGAGAGGATTGGAGGTCCAGCAGCCTCTCTGTTCAGGAACACTGTTTGTTAAGCCTTCTACACTCAGGTGCCCTTTACTAAAACCAGAAAGCAGTTATTTTGAGTTCTCATTTGTGTTCCCCCAAAGATGTATGGTAGGCTACCAGGTACATGATAGAGCACAGCAACATTAACTTCTGTCACCGTACACATTTGTGACCCCATTTCCACACCTTCAGTCATGGAAGTGAATGCCAACCTTCACGTTGTCATTCTGCCCACTTGAAAACACATGACTGAACTGTATAATTTACATATTGAAACATGTAAATAGGGATGTTGAAAGGTGGAGATAAGGTTACAGAAGTCTTACAGCGAGGAGGTTTATGTGGATGCTGTGGCTGTTTATTTGTTTTAATGCCTAATGGTTAAATATTTGGGCATTATGATCACTGGGCAGGCTCAGTCTGATGAATACCAGTATGGGTAGGCCAGCAGTTCCATGCCTCAGCATTTGAAGAGTTTTAATATTAAGTTACATCATATATTTATTTTAATGAAAAATTCAGTATTTCTTGTGATATATATTAAAACTATGATGGTAAAAAAGGAAATAATACTTTTGTTCATCAAAGAAATTGTGAAATTTCACAAAAAACTCCCCCTCCGCAGAATTAAAATCTTATCAAGGAAAATAAATTCCACAAAAGTAGTTATTTTTTCGCCAAATAATGAACAAAACAGTATATGATCAAAACTCTTTTGACCCAAATAAAATCTGGTCAGAATAATATGGGGAAACTATTGTTATTTAAATTTGAACAAACTACATTAGTAATTTTTTCAATTATATCTGGACAGTGCAAGAGATATGTTTCTAAATAGTCTGTTGGCAGTTTTGTGAAATGAGATCATGCCAATAAAAGAGTATTTAACAGAGATAAGAACTTGTGTTTCTAGCAAGTGAGATAGCAATCAATGTGATTTCAGCAAGAACAACTCCTAAGTTCATATCAGTTTTACTATTGGAGTTTTATTTGGTAGTAATAGATAACTGTTGATAGCTGAAAGTTCTTAGTGCAGCTTAAAGTTGTATATGTCAAGTCAATCTGACCTTTGTTAATGGGCTTTAATTAGAACTCAAATTCTATAAGCAGAAGATTGAGATAAAAATAAATTAAGTACAATAGAGATAAGGAATTATATTGGTTTCTTTGTAATTTATAAGGCAATAACTTGTTTCTCATTAAGTGGACCAGAAGTACAAAGGTAGGCACATGGCAATGACATTACTGTTGTACTGAAAATGCTGTTAACCAGCTCTGCTGCCTTGGAAGCTTTTGTTTTGATTAGCCACAGAGATCACACCCAAAATGTAACCCCCAGCCTCTGAAGATGTCTTCATGGCCCTTTTAAAGTCTGGGAGAGAAGCTCAGGGCACGAAGGAGGGAAGTGAAAGTGAGAAAGGGCCCAAGAGGAAACAGCTTGTGGCCTTCACCACAGTTGTTTAGAGCAGAAAGAAATACAGTGAAGCAAATCTGCACATGGTGGGGAGCTGGTGACTTCAAAAATGTTGTCATGAGGGGTGAATAGAGAGAGGAAACTGGAGAGCAACGTGAGATTCAGTTGGAGGAAGATTTATATTTGAAGGGTTTTGCAACAAGAAGAAACATTGTGAAATAATAAAATTAGAGAAGTCGCCTAATCCACATCCTCTAGTGCTGATAATTACACATTACAATTGAAAATCAATGCTTTGATATTTTGCCATTTCAATGTAAAAAGGGGGGAAATCACACAGTTGGCAACACAATTAATCTCCACATACTATACTATACTATACTATACTATACTATACTATACTATACTATACTATACTATACTATACTATACTCTACTCTACTCTACTCTACTCTACTCTACTCTACTCTACTGCTTATTTGTCATTAGCCTGATGAAAACAACAAAAAACATGTTTTGATGCTAAGTGAAGTAGTTTTTACTGACAAGTAGGAAAAATTAATTTCACAAAGCTTCTTTATTTAAGTTGTACAACATGTGGGGCAAAACTTTCAGTCACAGACACCTAAAATTAGCTACCAAACACATTTAGGTTGATTTCAGAAGCTGTTGGATATATGCAGCTCTTTGTTCTTCCATTCAGACAACTTATAACAAGGTTTCCAATTAAATCATCTTTGCTGAACCTTAACCTACATGAACATTTGCGGGGGAAGCATAAAAGGTTTGAATTAATCTTTTTATTGCTTGCTTGCTCTATGGAAATCTTAGTATCACTACAGATTAGACAACTCACAGGCCAGATAATTAAAAGTGTAGCATTAAGAGCTGCACACATAAATGGATGAGGATACACTGAAAAAAACACATTAAAGCAAAACAGAACATCGTGGAGAGAGGAAAAAGTCCCTGTGGCATAGTGAGAGTAGAGTTGGGCAGCTTTGGTTTTTGCCAGATACTTTTCAGTCCCTAACATTGCTGAAAAATCCCTTACTTGGCTTTGTGTATGAAGCGAATCAACATCTCAATGCACACACATGAACTTTCACATATATGCAGGTACACACATGCACATATACAGTGTATATATATGTTTATGTGTATGTATCTCCATATATATGTGGATTTTGATCCCCTTCATCTCCTCCAGCCTTGTGGTCCAATCCTGCTGTTTATTAGTATTACTAATTCAAACAAAGACCTTATATTTTCTCTTCTAATCTGGCTTTTATTTTGTTATCATCTGTTTCTGTCAGTGCTTTCCAAAAGGAGACCAAGGCACGCTGTCCTGATGCTTCCCGGGGTGAAGATCAGCCGTCAAACAAACAGTAGGTTTGGAGGAGAGGAACAATGTATAATAAATATGTCAGAAGAGTCTGTAGCACAAATTGTGTTTTGAATAAAATAACTGTTATAGTTCTAGGAGATCAGTCAGTCTTAAGAAGTGATGTTAAACATTTTGGGAACAACGGTGATTCAGCCGGAGAAATCGGATTTTAGGGTAACTCCATATGAAATTGCATAATATATAATTGTGCAAAGAATTTCTTTATCCTTCATGGTCAGTGGAGCCTATGATTTGCTCTGCAATCACATGCTTTATATTGAAATAATTCTCTTTCCAGAGGATTTTGAAATTAACAACATTGAACTCAGTTAAGTACCTTATCTAGAAACAAAAGCATGAAGTTAAAAATCTGCCTTAGTTTTAATGAATCCTGCCATACTTTTCTAGGTGGATTGAGGTCACATATGGAGAATATGTTAGAAAAAAGATATTTAGTTCAAAGATGTGCCACTCAGTTGACTCTGGAGCAGCTTGTGTAAAAAGAACTATATCACATGACTATCCAGTGATGAGAATACGTTAATTTACTGAACAGCCCAGTTTAAAACCACAGAATGGAAAGAAAAGCATGATCCCCTGCTCTGAAGTGTTTGTCACTCCCAAAGAGCCAAATCCAGAACAGTGAGTAGAGATTTCTTTTCTTTTCCTCTCCCTACCAGCCAAACGGGGCAAGCATCCCCAGCAGTGTCTAAATTTACCTGGAAAGCTGCAGGAGATGCTTCAGCCGCTCCAGCTGTCTCCTGGCTGTGCCTGCCTGCCTCTGCCAGGTTCATAAGGAGCAAACAGCCGGGCCAACGTTTTTCTTACTTCCCCTTCGAGCCAGTGAAAGAGTTAATTTTAATGCGAATGTGCAAGAATTAGAGTGTATGTGCTAGGGATTAAAGATCAGCTATTATAAATTGTCAATCTATAAGCCACTGGCCACCAGCTCAGGCTGCACTTTGACCTTATCTTTATATGTAACAGGAAAGACCCGTTCTTAGCCCAGACCGGGGAGGGAACAACCGCGCCTGCAGGAGCGGCTGGGCAGAGCGCAGGCACTGGGAATTTCGTCAGAGATGGATACGCTATATGGCAGGAATAAGGAAGAACACCCAGAGCCCATAAAAGCTGAGGTGCAGGGTAAGTGAAAGAAAATCTGTTGTAAAACGTGCCGCTATTTTGGTGTTTTCCAATCCGTAAAAACTGCGACTCGTTCACCCGAGGCAGCACTGGAAAGGGAAACTGAGAGAAAGGCGCAAGGGAATTTTGTTTAAAGGACTGATCTCAGATAATATTTGTGACCCTACTGGGGGATTTTTCTCACTCCATGAGCTCCATTTCTGTGTACTTTTCGCAAGTCTGTTTGAACAGGACTCACTGAAGTTGGTGGTGAGGGAGAGAGCGGGATTCCATCTGGGACACCCCCTCCCCCCGCCTCTGCTCCGACTTTCGGTTTCTGTGGCCCTTCCCTGCCCTCCGCTCTTCCGGGGCTCCCGGGGAGGCTCTCAAAAATCGGGACTCTTCACCAGTGGCGCTCCTCGGTGGCAAAGCACCAGTACTGAATGCCACAGGGTAGGGTTAAAAAGAGGTTTTAGAAGATAATCCAGGAGAAACTGCGGAGTATTCTTCAGCGAGACAGATTAAAGTGACTGTCTAGGGATGACACTCGACCAACCTGCTATTTTTCCCAATTTCTTTTACTTTATAGAAGAGTTTTTTTGCTACAGTTACAGGAGAGGTTTGTTGCTGGGAACCCTTATTTAGTGAATCTTGGCTGTGTTGTTTGCAATATGTAGTCCAAGAAATTGTAGGAGTCTAATGACACTTCCCAAGTACAAAATTTAAAAAGATGACGATTAAAACTTGCAGGGCCTTGTTGCTGTTCAGTTTGGTGTCTGAATTGGAAAAGATTTTTGTGTCAAGTCAGGCAAAGTGCTTTGTTTTAATACCTTTGAATTATTTTATGCCTTTACGGGTTTATGCCTTTCAATTATTTTTTTTCTCAAGATAACAACTTATTATCAAAACATTTGAAGTTGTTTGCAGACAAACAACTTATCAGACCTGATCTGTATTATGAAATAGTTTATTTGACCAAAGACTGCATATTGCAGGAAGTAAAGTTATACATACAAAATATCCCTTCATTGCCAAAGAAAATAAAAGAGAACCATGACCCCTTTAAATATTTTGGTAGTCCTGAGCTCTGCCAGTATTTTGGCTCCTTGTTACTCAATATGTACACTGTAAAACACTTCTATCATCAGCTGCAATTTCACCCATGGTCTCCTACAGCCATGTGATTTTCTGAGACTCTGTTTTTACAATAGTTAATAAATGTCCAAATATTTGGGGATTTCACTCTGTCGCTAATGTGTCCTCAGACACTACAGAAAAGAAAAAGATCCACATTTTTAAAGCTATATAAGCACTTTTGGATGCTGATTTGGTACCCAGTGCGATTTACAGAAATGCTCAATTCCCACTAAGATGAATTATCTGAAAACCTCACTAGATGAGCCTTTGCTCCTTGGTTTTTGTACTGAAATTATGCCAGAAATTACATGGAATGGCACCAGAAATTTCAGAAGCTGCGTTAAGCCCACAGTGCTTTAAAAAGATCTTTTCCCCTTTTTTATCTTTTCCCGCAAAATGATCATATACAAAAATGTACTGTAGTTATTGCTTTGGAATTCCTTGTATTAGAAAGGGAAGTGAGGCTTAGTTTTCCAAGCTCTTCTAGAAAATAACAACAACAACAATAATAATGACAAAGAGGATGATGATGATGAAAGGTCATCCATTGTGTAAACAACTTTTCATGTTCCTTGTGTATTCCAGAACTGTAACCCTAACGGAGTTATGCCCTAATGATGGGTGTCCCATCCCTGGAAGTTTTCAGGGACAGGTTGGGTGGGATTTTGAGCAACCTGGTCTAGTGGACCTGTCAGGGGTTGGAACAAGTTCAAATTTAAGGTCCATAGGAAGACATTTCCAGCTGTTGTAAAGGGGTTTTAACAAGAAAGTGTGTCAACATAATCAATGTGGGGTCACAAACTAAATGATAAGGAGAAATGTAAGTTCTGAAGAGTTTTTCATGCAGGAGCAATATCCAATGCAGGAATTGTGTGGAGAAGCAGTATGTGATCTTAAATGTTCCCTCAGGAGTCATACGTACAAAGAAGCAAGTTAAGCTTTTTATTTGATATCTGATATGCCTTTGATCATCTCTTTAACCCTCTTGATATTCTTTAATTGTTATTATTCTGTGAATCAAGTAATAGTTAATGCATTTCTTGCAGGGATTTGATGAGGAACATTTATGATTCAAATCTCAACAGCACTTACACATTTTCAGTACAATATTCCTATATTTTATTTGTGTACAAAACACTACATTATGACTAGTGTCACAAAAGCACTCCCCAAATGACACTGCTTTATGCTGTACAATTTAATTAATGAAATATTTTGCGGAATTAATTTAGCCTGAAGTCTAAGCTGATGTGCTGAAAGCCAATGCAAGTCATATAACCTATAATATACGTTTATTTCTGGTAAGCTCTATTTTTTTCTGGCATGAGTAAAAGGGTTTAAATTTATCACTGTAAAATCTGAGTTCAGGAAAGAAAGGTCCAACTTTATTTACTTCCTGATAATTAACAAATTACATTCCAGCAATCTCATTTTCTTACAGTAATCTCAGATAGCAATAGTCATGCAGAATGTCACTCGTGCCACATTTTTGAGTAGGGGAAATTTCAGTTAACCCAAACTCCAATAATATTGTATGGTACAGCAAATCTTGACACACCAACAGTCTGTCTGACTACATGAAGCCTCTGCCATTAGGAAAACTGTCCTGGAACATTCCCCTCATCTAAATGAATGGATTCTGGTAACTTCTTTCTGTTTATAGGGCAGTTGCCCACTTGGTTGCAAGGGATCCTCCTCCGGAATGGCCCAGGGATGCACACGATAGGGGACAGCAAGTACAACCATTGGTTTGATGGCCTGGCTCTGCTGCACAGCTTTACATTTAAAAATGGTAAGTTGTTGCACATGGGATTAAAAGGAACGCAACAACTCACATTTTCCATATTTTGGTGCCTTATGTTGCTATTTGTGTTCAGAGTTGGATTGGAGTGTTTTGGGTTTTGTCTGCAGAGTGGTGTGTACATGAGGGGGGAACTGCTGTGGGGAAAGTCTCTCCACACACCCCCTCACACCTCACCCTTCACAGCAGCAGCTGGAGTGTCTCTGCAGGGCTGTTTGCAGGGAGATGCTACGTTGTCCTTTCTTCTGCAGTGCCAAAGTTCAGTGTTGTTGTCACCTGAGGACAGCAGAAACCCAGCTCTGGGCAGGTCACTGCAGGAGCAAGAAAACCTCTATTGTTTTGAATGGAGCAGCCACAAGCACTGTAGTAGCCAGAGGTTTTCCTGCTGTGGATGAACAGCCCAGTTTCAGGGACGACTAGCATTCCCCTTTTGGGATTTGGTTGCAGCTATAACAGCTGCCAGGAGAGAAACTGGGCTACCGTGTCACTTCACATGTCAAACCTCACTTAGTATATTTGACACCCCTACAGTCTCTCCTCCTGCTTGTCATCCTTATGAAGGAAAAACAGGCAGCTCCTCTATCCTAAACAATTCAATTTTTTTTTCAATTAAAGCATTTTTCACCCATTGAGCTGTTTTACAGTGTGAGACAGGATGGTTTACACCTGGATTCTTGTGGCAAAAAGTATGTATTTATAAAAAAAAATGGGGTTTACTCCTGTCATCCTCTAATCATAGTGTTTACTTTTTTGTTTCCATTTCTGTGATTGGAAGCATTTAATGCAACTGCAGGATCTCTTGCCTGTCCTGCTCTACATCCTTAACAAAATAACCTCTAAAGAAATAGTCAGTGGTTTTTAAATTGCCAGCATACCTTACTTACCTAAAGCAAACAGAGCTCAGTTAGTTCAAGCATAGTGGTTCATTAAATTGTTTAGGACAGACACTGATTCCTTCAAGCAGTCTGTTACTAAATTTGGCAATAAAGGAAATTTATCACCACCCATAAATGGATTGTATAATTAATCATTTTTGCACGCACTGTTTTATTTTAGTGGAACAGTTTACTCAAATCCCCCCTTTCTCCTCAAAAGCACCCCAGTATTAGTAGTGGGAGTCAGCAAATCTTGACAAATTGTTATCAATCTCAGCAGCCATAAAGCCTTTAGAACAGGGAGTTAGGGACGTTGTTGGTTTCATTCCAAACTGTTGTTGGCTAAAGGACAGCGGCTTGAGAAACTCTGGCTCTACCTGTGCTAATTTTTTGAAGGACTAAGTATAAAATGTGATTGAAACCTGTTTGTTCTTCCTCAGGTGAAGTTTACTATAGAAGTAAATATCTCCGAAGTGACACATACAATTGCAACATAGAAGCAAACAGAATTGTTGTGTCTGAGTTTGGGACTATGGCTTATCCAGATCCATGCAAAAACATATTTGCCAAGTAAGCAATGCTTTTCACAACAAGATTCTTCTATCTACTTCTCTCTTCAGCACAGATGTCTTTCTGTTTACCCTTGACGCATATGTGCAAACACGACATTTGACTCGTAAATTTACAATTGCTAAGTATTGAAAAGGCCAAAAGATATGTATCGCCTATGGGTTAGTCTAAGACAAATATTTTAAATTCATTTTATCACCAATATTGGCTGCTTTATTCAGTAACACAAGTAAATTATATAAAAAACAAACATTTTCTTTCTCCAGTGTTAGTGAAATGTTTTGATGCTCTGTAAGGGGAGAAGCAGCAAGAATGAAAAAGATTTAGAGATGGGGAAGGTATTAATACAAAGTCTATTCAACAAAAATAGAGAAGCATCAATAACTGAAAAAAAAATCAGGAAAACCTTTTGATTAAAGATGGTTTTACAGAGAGGTGAGGTGTAGCCCATCATATTATCCTCAGTCGTGTAAAATTGGCTGTAGGGATTCCCTAACAAGTGCAAATATGTCACCCTTCTCTCCTTCCTGTGTGAACTACCTTTAGTGACCTCAAACCTGGCATTTGGTGAGGACACATACACAGTTATTGAAAAAGAGCTGATATGTCGTAAGTTGTTCCCCTGAGATAAGATTTTCTTCCCTCTTCCAACAGCAGAAGAATAACTCTGGCATTTTAAGTTCAAAAGGGTTATAGAAACTTTGTCTTGGCTTCTAGTGACTATGATGAAATCATACACTGCTAAAGAGAGCTGTCAAGCCCATATGTGAAGTTCAATCTTATTTGAAATCATAATTGTGCTATGGGATTTCACTGGGAACAAAAATTTTCCTTTGGGGCATATATGAATCCATCTATTTTATGAAGGCATACACTGAAAAACCTACCAGCTTTTAGGTAGGAACTGGTAGGCCAAATTTTCCCAAGATAGGCACAGGAGAGTGTGTAATTAACCCATCCTGATAAACCAGTGCGTGTCCTAGTGGGAATGGGCCTGGATGCCCTTTTGTGTGTGGAAAAACTGTTGCTTGCATGTCCTTAACCCTCACCCAGGCCAAGGGAGCAGTTCATCTCCTCTGCTTTCCCACCCTTTCCAGGGAGCTGCCAGCAGTGGGCACAGCAGGGAGAGGCAGCCCCAGGTCTGTGGCACTGCAGGGTCGCTTGTGTTCCGTGTGGGGGAAAGGCAGCTCCGGCTTCTGCGGCTCTAACGAAATTTCCCTCTGGACAGGGCATTCTCCTATTTGTCTCACACCATTCCTGAGTTCACAGACAACTGTCTGATCAACATTATGAAAGCTGGGGATGATTTTTATGCTACTGGTGAGACTAACTTCATCAGGAAAATTAATCCACAGACTCTGGAGACATTCGAGAAGGTACAAACCACCATCTGTCATTCTGGTTCCTTGTCTGCTGATGAATAAATTTCAGGCTGACTCATAAGGATCCTTTAACATGTGCAGGACACAAAATACTTTTCTTCTACTGTTGCCTTATTTTTGAAAATGTGGTAAGGTGAAATAGTGAAGATATCAAAAGATAAAAGATATCTTTTAAGATCTCCTGAGTTCAAATTTAAATTCTGTTTAGTTTGGGAAAAGCTGGGCTTTGACCAATCTCACTTGTACATAATCTAGCAAGGTTGCAGGAATAATACCACAGTTACATGATTATTTTGGATGATTGCCATTATTATGTATCTGTAGTTATGAAATTATTTACATAATTAAAAATTCAGTAGGTCAGTTATATGACTACTTTTCAAGGACCTTATATAAGATATTACTTAATTATTAAAATGAGAACTTGAGATACTGAAATTTATACAACTTTTTTTTTCTAGCTTGCACTACAGTTTGAGTACAACTTCCAAATTTTAGATAAAATAGACATCTTGTTGCTCCAGCAGATTGCCAGAGTCAGCCCTGTTAAATAAACTGCTTTCGGGGTGAAATGGGCATTTGCAGAGTAACTTGCTTAGCTAATCCTCCCTGATGTTATGTGGCTTCAAGGGAGAGGTGACTGTAATTCATATTCTGTAACTTCTTTTAGCCTTGAAAGGAAATAATTTGAATACCTACACAAGTCATTTGGTTTAATTATTTAAATTTCAAAGTCATTTGTAAACGGGGTGCCAATATAAGGCTGACAGGGCTAAAAAGCTGGTGGATTTGTGGTGTTAGCGAGATCAATTTTCATTCTCTTACACATCTCCCAAATCACTTACTGTATCATTTTCCAGGTTGACTACAACAAATATGTAGCTGTAAATTTGGCCACTTCTCACCCACACTATGACAGTGCTGGAAATGTTCTCAACATGGGCACTTCAATAGTTGATAAAGGGAAGACAAAATATGTTCTATTTAAAATTCCTTCCTCTGTACCAGGTAAGATATGTCTGTTATTGGTATTTTCTAGAAACTTGTTAGCAATTTCTTTTCTTCAAAGGGCAAGAGTGGTGATATAGCTCAGCTAGTAACCAATGGTGTTCATTTTCTTAATTTCAACTTATTGTGAACTTCATGTTCACTGCTTAACTTGTCTGGGCATGTGCTCTTACAAAGGCTCACCTTGAGTGCTGTGTAAACAAGGTATTTCAGTAGAAAGAACCTTACTTTTAGTTGAAGGTTCTAAAACAATTTTCCCTATAGGGCAGCACATATAATTTGAGGTTGTAAATTTTAATTCCTTAGTAAATGAAAATTCTCCTAAAATGCTGAAACTATGATTATGGGGAAGCATGATACCAAATAAAACCTAACATACAGTTAATTCCTGTCTAACCTGGCCAACACTGGCCCTTGCTGAAACACTGTCCATTGTTCACAGAGCAAATCACTTGCTCTTTTTCTTTCAAGATAATATTTTTTTGGTGCGTGTTGTTGTTTAAAGTCAGCTGCTAGTGTGTTGTCTGTCCCTTATTGAACAATCGAGAGGCCTTCCATAGCTGAAAAGATCAGTTTGCAATTTCTAGCTAGGGCTCAAATTTGGGAACATCTCCTTAGAAGTTAAAAAACCCAGGGGTATTTGAACCCCTTTTTAAAGCTGCTGATTTAATTAAACGTATTTCTCCTCCATGCTGGAACTTCTGAAGACAGTAACCAGTGGAATCAAATCCCAAGATGATGGGGCTCTGCCTGAATGGATCC
This sequence comes from Dicrurus megarhynchus, assembly GCA_013399195.1. Lineage (NCBI taxonomy): Eukaryota > Metazoa > Chordata > Aves > Passeriformes > Dicruridae > Dicrurus > Dicrurus megarhynchus. The sequence goes on from VXAD01008061.1 coordinate 1,693,436, forward strand.
AGCATTGTGGTTTCACTGCATTGCTTCTTGCATGCAAAGTTCTATGTTTATTATACAGGAGTAAACAAACCACTTTCTTAACAGGAAAATGCAAATAAAACTGAGAGGAACCTGTTCTTCCCTGCCTGGGAGAAATCCAGGCACAAGTTTGGAATGGAATTTATTAGAAATTTAATTTTAATTTTTATCATTCGTATTCAGAAAAAGAAAAGAAGAAATCTTGTTTCAAGCACCTGGAAGTGGTTTGCTCCATCCCTTCTCACTCTCTGCTCCACCCCAGCTACTACCACAGCTTTGGACTCACGGAGAATTACATCATCTTCATAGAGCAGCCCTTCAGACTGGATATTGTCAAACTGGCAACTGCTTACATCCGAGGTGTGAACTGGGCTTCCTGCCTTGCATATAATAAGGATGATAAGGTATTTTTCCTACTGCTGAGCAATGGAGTCAGGCAGGCCGGTGACCTCTTCCACGCTGTTCTGTTTTTCATCTGGTTCATTCATTTCAGTAGTCACTCTTTTTTTTTTTTCAAACCCTGCCTTTCACGTTGCACTTTTTTTTTTAGAAGCTGTATGTTTTTGAATACTGTCTCCCATATCCAGAAATTTCTCAAATAAATATCTGATGCTGAAGCTCTTGAGAGAGAGGATAGTTTGGCATTTCTAGAAATACTCTGTGCTAGCAGAGAAATTCCAACCTGCACTAGCATCCGAGACAGATCCAGTTGCTCCTGGTCCAAACAAAATGCTGTCTGTGGTGGGTGAGATCTGCTCCAGGTGCACTGCATGTGACAGAGAGCCAGACTGGTGGAAAAGCCTGCACTGAACAAAAGGAGAGTCTTTCACTGTGGCAAATGAGGGAAAATATTGTTTTCTGAGGGTATTATTTCCACATGCTCTGGGCACCAGCACCACAGAGACTCTCAACCAAGGCAGATTTATTTAACTTAAAAACAGAGCAGGGGATTTTCAAGGCTTTTCTGGAAAACTTCAACCCTCAGCGTGCCCCAAATAGTAATTTGCAACAGTAGAATGAGCTTAAAGCTGTTCCACGCTCATTTTACTGCTGTGTGTTTTGGTCTTCAGGTTGGAACCCCTTGTCTCCTAGCAGCAAACCCCAAATTCTTAATATCCTTCAGTACAAATACACAGTGATTAGAATGTTGATGGTTACCATTAGAAAACAGTTTTCTAAATAACTATTTGCTGATTCTGAATGGTTTTAAATAATGTTTTCTCTCTTTCAGACTTGGTTTCACTTTATAGACAGGAAGACTAAAAAAGAAGTGTCCACCAAGTTTTATAGTGATGCTTTGGTGTTTTTTCACCACATAAATGCTTATGAAGAGGATGGCCACATTGTTTTTGATCTTATTGCCTATACAGACAACAGCTTATATGACATGTTTTATTTAAAAAACCTGACTAAAGACTTTGAAGAGAACAGCAAGCTTACCTCCATTCCAACCTGCAAACGATTTGTGGTTCCTCTGCAGTATGACAAGGTAGGAAGAAGATGGTTTTTTAACCTTTTCTTTGATCAGTAATTTAAAATGCATCAGTGTGAATAACAGGTGAATTATTAATTGGCAGCCCTTAGGTGCAAATTTCTGATTCTGTGATACCCAAAGTGTGCAGGAGGTTTGGGTTTCGTATGTCCTGTGAGAAATGGCAGTGGGCAGCTGGACATGGTTATGTGGATCCGGGTTCTGACACCATCCACTATGGAGAACAGGGATGTGTAGAACATGGAATTTTCTTACCAATGAGATTATTTGTTAAATGCCATCGAACACAAGCAGATATATCCACTTGGCTGTTAACTGCAAGGGCATGCATGAGGTTTTGCACAATCTGTTTCTTCCACTTCACTGGAAGCCCACATACAATACGCACACGCTCCCAACTGCTGCAATGGTTCTGTTAAAATTAGAATATTTCATGTAAGAGTGATATATAAGCAGGAAGAGAAAAGATTTTATCTTTCAGTTTAATTTAAAACATAATTTTACATCATTGTTTGCAGGGAAGATTTTATACTGCAGCAACTTGGGCAAGTTTCTGCCTGATACCTTTGGAAGGGATATTACTTTTTCTTTCTACACCCTAGAATCTTGCTGCTCTGTTCTTGTCTCAGAAACAGCTCTGCAGCAACGACAAAGGATGCTTTGGATCACATCAGTTGTTCTACAATCTTAAGAATTCAGCAGTAGGACATTAAAGAGTATATCACACCTATTTTTGCACTTGATTTTTAGAAGGTGCAAAAGCCTAACCTTGGTGACTTTTAGTGGAAATTTGATACCTCATTGCTTGCAACCCATCTTCATTCATAAATTCTCAAATTTATGGTACTTCTGGACCATAGCCATATGTATCTAAACCTTTCTAAGGACTTAGTGTGATTCAAAATAATTATTCTATGTTACATTAAAATACTCGGAGTGCAACAAGATTTCCAATGAAAACCTCAGAATCTAAAATGCCATAAGAATGATCTTCTTGAAGCTTGTTTGTTTAATCCCCAAATTGTTAATATTAATATCAAACCTCATGAAAAAGCTAAGTTAGAAGAATGTTTTTAGAGATCCATGATGTTTTCAGCACTTGTCTCTTTCAGGATGCTGAGGTGGGTTCTAATTTAGTCAGACTTGCCTCTACTGCAACTGCTGTAAAGGAGAAAGATGGGAAGATCTACTGCCAACCTGAAATACTATGTGAAGGTGAGACACATCCTTTAAATATCTGATGTTGCACCAGTTTTGTATTAATACAGGATTCCAAGTCTGATAGCACAACTATTAATATGACTTGCAAATCTACCTGTTACAAGAGTAATTTTAGTTGAATAAGTCTGTTATGAGTAGTACTTCAGGTTTAGCTGCATTTTATAAAGATTGTCCTTGAAAGTGGATTTTTAACCTTTTATCAGGGGATAATAGCAGGCATATGTAAATATGTATTTTCCTAAGGTGAAAGTAATTTCTTGAATGGTAGCCTCCAAATCTATCCCAGTTGTTCATATCATGGATTTATAAAGAAAGAAAAAAATGCAAACCAGAAAAACCCTCATAGATCCCAGCCTAATGAATCCCTAAGAACGAAAAACTGTTGCCTTTTGAACTAACGACCCTGGCTTACTTATGTTAATACCTGTCTCCAGCTTCTTAGAAATCCAGATATACAAAATCTATGCAACATCTTTATTGAGTAGTGTCAAGGTTTTTCACAAGGCAAAACTTCCTGAATATTGGTATGTCTATAAAGAGGTGCTTTTGAGTTATTTTCTTCTCTTGTTCCTAAGTCTTGAACTTTATTTTATGCAGGGATAGAACTGCCTCGCATCAATTATAACTATAATGGCAAAAAATACAAGTATGTCTTTGCAACAGAAGTCCAGTGGAGTCCAGTTCCTACAAAGGTATAATTAACATTTACAAAGTCAGTGTCTTCCCATTGGTGGGTCATTCACGTGCAAACAAACACAAAATGCCTAAATTCTCATAAGGATAAGTTCATGTTGTACCATTTCCCCCATAAAGTATTAATAAACTCAGGCTTCTTCCTCCAGCTTTATATTCCCACAAAGTCTCTTGAAGAGTTACTGAGACCCTCAGTTGTCTGCTAAGTTGGGCTGAACCTTCTGTGATGTGCCAAGAACTATAAAGGAGAGAGTAGGAAAAAGAAGTATTAGATGCAGACATATATTTCATATTTTTTCCCTTTAGGAAGCCTAACAGAAAAATAAGATACTGCAATGCTACCTAAGACATTTTAAATACTAAAACAATATCTAGTTTTGGGGAAAGCTTTATATTTTGCTGGCTAGTTCTCTATTTGAGGTAGCAAATGCTTTGTTTACACATGCAAGATGCCAGGAGACAGCCTAGAGTACAAATGGATTAAAGGGAAAAGTATTTATATTTAAAGGTATACTTTTATTATTTTACAGACAAAATCACTCTTTACAATTCTTGTTGTGTGACTACAAGGCAGCACAAATTGAAGTCACTTGGTTCTTGCATATAATTACCACAAGTGATTACAAAATAAAGCTGGATTTCTGCATGATGCAAGAAAATTTATTGCAGCACATCTGACAATAACTCAAACAAATCTGCAAGTTTGTGATTTACAGTGGAGATAATCTCTGCTTGACTCAAATACAATAAAAAGTGCTGGTAGGAGGATCTTTTTTCACATCAGTTGCAGTTTAATGAATGCAAGAACAACAACTTAATCCTTAGGTAAAGTCTGTCAGTGAAAGTGCTGTCATCTTGGCTAGAAGAGAGAATTCTTCCAAATACTTCCTCCAGTAATTTGAATAGTTTCACTTTTGTATTTTTTGGCTAAAGATCAAAATGGAAAAGAATAGAACTGTATCTCTATGGGTAAGGAAAAGGCCTTAATGGAATTGAACCAAAAATTCCAGGCATCCCCTCTGGAGATTGGTTTGGCCACTCAATGGGATGAAAATCCACACTCTGTTCCTTCAGTAAACACCAGTGTCTGCCCCCCTGGTTTAATCTTTACACCTCACTAGGAACAGCCTTTTTTTCTGGCATATGTACCCTACTGCACAGTAGAAGGCCTTGAGAAATATGGAAGTAGCAATAAAAGGAAAATAATTCACAGGATTAGAAAATGGCAAGTTTAAATTCTGTTTCCTGCTTTACTACAGAATCTCAGTGAATTGGAACAAGTCACTTAAACATTCTGTGTCTTGGACTCTCCATAGTGAGGGGCATTATTTACACTGAAGGGTCTCTTGGGATCTGTTAGCATCTGTGAACTACTAAACGCCCATAAATGAAAGGTGCAATTGTAATCTAATGAAATAAAATGAAAAGAACCTTGTGTGATTATGCAGCCACAAAATGTGACTCCAAAATTTAACATTTTCCAGGTGTTTTTTCCTTGTGATGACACCTGCCTTAACTCTTAACATTGGTTCCCCCCACCAGCTGTCTGTTCAGGTTGTACCTTTGGAAACAGGCATTGTCAGGGTCACTGACATTTTTCTTTTCTTGCCACAACTGTTTAGATTGCAAAATTTAATATCCAGACAAAGGAAATGCTCCACTGGGGACAGGACCACTGCTGGCCATCCGAGCCTGTTTTTGTTCCCAACCCTGACGCAAAAGAAGAGGATGATGGTAAAATAATGACAAAATTCTGAAAGCTGGGGTTACATGAGTTTTGTATTAAATCTTACAAGTTTCAATGTTCTTAGTCAAGAAAGCTGGCTTGATGCTTCCTCTGTGAGATGGGGTTATCTTTTCTGCTTGGTGAAACTTTTATATGTTTCTAATTCTTCATTTGTATGTCACAGGTGTTGTTCTGACCTGTGTTGTGAAGAGTGACCCAAAGGAAGCACCTTTCCTACTTGTCTTGGATGCTAAAACATTCACAGAGCTGGGTCGAGCCATAGTAAATGTGGAAATGCATATGGACCTGCATGGAATGTTTATACCAGAGCAAGTTGTGAAAACTGAGACTGAGTAAAATCTATCTGTTGTATTGCACAGACTGAGATAACCTTCTTCTGAATGTGGGATAATATCCTTCAGGAACAGCCTTCTCTTATGATAAGAAATGACTAGCTATAACCTCTTCAATATCTATATGTAATCTCTTATAAGAGATAGAAATTACTTTATTACAAATTATTGTATACACAACTGGTGTATCACTTTCCAAAAGAAGAATTATCAGTAGGAAGAGCTAATGTTGAATACAGCTTGTGAGGCAGGGAATAGGAGACAAAGGTATCAAGAAATGTTTTATTTGAGTAGAATAAAGCTTTCTGAGCAAATGAAGTATTGTATTCATAGGGTGACACATTGCATGAGTCACACATGTATGCAGGTCATGTAACTTCCACGGGCTATTGCAAGACTGCAGCTGGCAATGAAAGCTGTCTCCTGCCAGAAAACCTCATGTTAAACTATCTACTAGGATACCAATAATTCATGTCAATGTATTCTCTTGGTGCTTGATTTCTCAAACTCTACCATAACCAAAGTATTATGCTGAGGTGCTACGTTTTTCTTATCCAGAGCCTAAAACCAGCTTTTCTAATAATTTCATGGTGTATTTTTTGCTTTTATGTTGACAAAACCAAGTAAGTTTATTGAAATAGAGTACACAGTTATATATATCATTCAGTTATACTTTAGTGACATTCAATCTTAAGCACTTTGTAGTTAAATCAGTTTTCCTTGGGCAGAATATCTGCCATGGCATTTCATGTAATTAGATGATTGCATTGTGTAAAAGATAAGAATTGTAGTATTTGATACTGCTACTAGTCTCTGTTAATAGCAGCATGTATGTGAATGAGGGCAGTGTATTTCTAGCAGCACTCAGACACATGCAACAAACAGTTTAGGGAAAGAGTGAAAGATCTAATTTAGGCCTCATCTGAGCCCCACAGTAACTGAAACTAGAAGCTGGTATTGCCATAACTAAGCATTTGCTTTATGTCTGCTTAGGAGCATCCACGTTCTCACAGGTGTTTATCATTGCCTGTACCAGATGCTTCCTAATAAAAGTGCACAACTCTCACTCACAGTCACAATTAAAAAGCACACTTCAACATAAAGTTCAAGTGCCAAGTACAGAGTGACTGGTTGTGTTACAGAAATGGCATTTTTTACCCCCCTGAGGGTATTCCTGATTTGAGGTACTGAGTTTTCTTTGAGTGAAAGCTTTTTTGCTTTGAATTCTATTTTCTCATTGTAGATATCTTTGCTGTTGGAGGCATCTTTACTGATAGAGAAAACCAGGTGCACATCCACCCATTTTGGGTGTTCATCTGCTCTGTCTGTATCACCACACAACTGAGGTACCTCTCACTTTGATACACACATTCTCTCAGTGTCTGTGCTGCTCACAGTGTTTTACAGGTAGGAAAGAGAATGAAATTGTTGTCATTTACTACCTCCCCACCACATGAGAATCTGGGCTTTGGTGACTTGTTTGAGATTACCTAAGAACAGTGTTTATGGCAGAGCAGGAACTGAACCAACATCACCCACTGTTGCTGTCTGCTCTGTAGCAACCAGACCTCTGTTTCTCTGCTTAAGTTTTTACACTTTGTTAGGAAAAAGAATATACAGGCTATTTTTAATGTAAAAAAACCCCAACACTGTGGTCAGATCTCGTTAAAATATGCAGTTTTGGGCATTCAAAGGTTTACATGTTCCATAAAATGGAAATAAACACTTCAGTAAGGTGTCTCTGCAGAAACAGTCACTTTCAGTGTTTTCAAGGCATATTACCATTAGTACTTAATAGAATTTTATCTTCTAAAGAAGAAATTGAATTCCATTTTTATAAGTAATATGGAACCAGTACTGGAAGGGCAGACTGACTTGTGATGTTGGCATCAGTTCTGGAGTTATTTCTTTTCATCTGAAAAAGTTTGGATTTAACAAATGTCCACAAATGTATTTCTAGAATTACAAGGTGGCAATGAATCAAAAGTCTAACCATTGTTATAGATTTCCTTCTAAGAGTTTGTCTCCAGAATTTCTTCTGGAGTACTCATAGGGTTGTTTTTGGATGATCATGGGTTTGGATACAGGAGTTACTTGACTTCTGAGGAGCTAATATTTACTGGTAGAGATGACAGGATAGGGAATACACTCATCATAAAAACAACCTGTAATCTAAGAAAATAAGTGTGTTATTTATGTTCATGTAGAAGTAATGCAGAAAATAAATGATAAGAACTTGTCTTGCATATGATTTTTTAAATTAAATGTGCCGTATTCCCTTGGTCAGTACCACACAGGATTTGATTAGCATTAAGTTTGTATGTAACCCGACGAGAAAAAACAGTGATGTAAATCTGCATTTGCTAATCCCAGTATCCTCCTGCAGCAGAGACAATAGGAATAAAACCATACAGCTAATCACAAATTTGTTCAAGAATGTTTTTAGTGGTAGCAATACCAATCTGATGAAACATTTACCCTGAATATGGTAACACACTCTATCATTTCCAGGCTGACAGAAGCAAGGGGAAATGCAGATGTGCTTTGCCAAGTGGCTGCAAGGCTCATATGGTTTTTTTGATGTGGTAACATGGCACGTGGCAACGAGTGGCATTTGGTTTGCTTCTGACACCCTTTGCTATGAATGAAATCTCAAGGGCCAAAAAGGTTTGATTCTTCTTTTGCACCAATTTAAGTCATAAATTAGCCCAGCAAAATTCACAGAATTATTTTAATGGCTTAACACAAATCTAGATTGAGTGACTGCAAATAAAAAATAGTAAAGATAAGTATCTCCATTAAAAGAAAAATACATAGTTGAGTGAGAGAATCAGGCCACGGGTATGCATACATATAATTAATTACCTCAGAGATGCTACAAATGGACCTTGATAGAGTGGTTTGGTTTGTTGTTGTTTTGGTTTGGGGTTTTTTTTGTTAACACTTTCATTAAATGGAGCAAATAACAAGGTATAACAATTAATTTGTTCTCTGGAAGTGGATATTATCTGTTACACCTTGCCCGATTGCCCCACATAGGCAGTAGGAGGAAGCAGAAACAGTGTTTACGCGGACGAGTTAAAAACCAGAAATGCAACAATGTTTTCATCTGCAACAATCTGTGCAGGAGGCAGGGAAACACACCGGTGTCTTTCTTTTCTAATAACCAGGCCACTCAATGACAGCTTTCGCAATAATTTAAACCACTGCTCCCTTGGGTCGGCAATTACCTGAGTATAAATGACAAGCAAAATACATCTTTCCCCCGCAGCCAAGGAGCAGTGTGCTCTCTGCCTTCATTACTCTCAAAGAGAGCTAGGAATGTGTCCTCTGGATCCTCAACCTACACCTGACATCCTGGATAATTACACCCCAGCCAGAAAAAGTGGCCTTCTAATATTTGTAAATGGGTATGTACAACAACAAGTGTTGCAAACATGCACGTTACTGTGGGTTTAGGCTTTCTGTTCTACATCCTCTGCTTCTAAAACTCTTGTCCAGAGCTGCACAACAAACCTGGAGCATGGTGCTCCTTCCTGTGACCCCTCCCCAGCCAGGGAACACAGCATGGGCCGAGCTGTAAACCCTGGCTCCAACAGGGCTGAGCACACTCTTCACCCAGGCCCTGGGTGCAGGGTTTGGACTGCTGGGTGATGTGTGAGGATGTCCCAGCTGCAATCTATCTGCAGAACAAACCAGCATTGTGTCCAGCTCAGAAAGAACAAGGCTGCCTTTGTGAAGGCATTGATTTTTCTTTCCTGCGGGGTCACTTCTAGACACCTTAATTCATTTTCCAAGTGGTAAAATGATTTGGAGACACCATCAAACTGAATGAACGATAGAATTTTGTCACATTACAGTGAAATGCAAGTAATAAAGGCACGTGACCCACCACAGCTTTACTAGATCAGGCCCCCTGAAAATGCTATTTTCCCAAAGAAGGAATGGACAGCATGATGTCCATTGGGTGTTCCACAGGCTGGGAGACCCCAGTGCTGCTGTGCCTGTCAGCGCAGGGAACACAGTGAGCTGCTGTGCTGGTTCCTCCTGGCAGCACCGGCTGCGTGTCTGTTTTAGAGCAGATCACAGTTTGTGAAACACTTTCACTCCGTGCAAATAGTTTAACTGCTTAAATGTTGGATGCTGTTAAGAAAGCAGATGGAATCAAGTAATCTCTTAATGCGCAATTAAGCACAATAACAAACGGCCTAAAATTTACCATGTGAACTGTCCTAAAGATCTTTTTTGCTGGAAAAGGCCACATTTCCAGTGGGCAGCTGTGGAAAGGGGCACTGCCGCAATGAGTCTTGCTGTATTTAATTCTTGTTCTCTTTTCCTTGTGCCTACACCGGTAACATTCACCTCCAGCTCAGGTAAGGGAACAAATAAAAAAATAAAAGGCCAGTTTTAGAGGATCACAGAATCAATTAGATTGGAAAAGACCTCTGAGATCATCGAGTCCAACCTATGACCAAACACCACCGTGTCACCCAGACCACGGCACCGAGTGCCACTTTCAGCCTTTTCCTTAAACAGTTCCACCGATGGTGATTTCACCACCTCCCCGGGCAGCCCATTCCGATGCCTAATCCCCTTTCTGTGAAAAAATATTTCCTGAAGACCAACCTAAACCTTCCCTGGCGCAATTTAGGTCTTAGGGCGCAGCTTTCCTCTTGTCCTGTCTCTCCTTGGCCTGGACGAGTCTGATCCCCCCGCGGCTCCATCCTCCTGCCAGGGAGTTGTGGAGAACGAGAAGATCCCCCCCGAGCCTCCTTTCCTCCAGGCTGAGCCCCCCTCCAGCTCCCTCAGCCGCTCNNTGCGGGCGCTCAGCTCGTTCCGGGAAGAGACGCGGTTCTGCGACGCGCACCTGGTGCTAGAGGGCGAGGAGATCCCGGTGCAGAAGAACATCCTGGCGGCCGCCAGCCCCTACATCAGGTACGGCCGGGCCCGCAGCCCCCGGCCGGCCGCTCGGAGGGGCCGCGCTCCGGGGAGGGGGGGCCGGGGTTATGTAAGGAGCGGGATCCGCGGCGTGTGAGGACGGAGGAGTCAGGGAAGGCCGGCGGGGGGGTCTGCGGACCCCGGTGCGCCTCGGCCCGGAGTTGGCCCCAGCGCCCAGGGAGGGTGTGCAGTCTCCCGCTCCGGACATTCAAAGCCCAGCTGGACGCGTTCCTGTGTCACCCGCTCCAGGTGATCCTGCCTTGGCAGAGGGGCTGGACTGGGTGATCTCCAGAGGACCCTTCCAACCCCAGCTACTCTGTGATTCTGTGGGAGCAGAGGCTGGGCCCCCTCCTTCCCTCCTTCCCTGCTGCCCTGCTGCCCTGCCTCTGGCCGGTGCCGCCGGGCCCCTCCGCAGGACCCGTCGTGTTCTCGGCATCACACCGCTGCTTTTCCCAGCTCTGAGAGCCTGTGTCACCCACCAGCGAAAAAATCCCCCCAGCAACTTCATTGCTGCCAAGGGCCTGGTGTGAACAAGTAACCCCTAAAGAATGAACTGTGGGGATGGTGAGGGAGGTGTCCGGCCAAGGGGCAGCATCCCAGGGGCATTGTGAGGTGCTGGGCTTTGTGTGTCCCTCGGCCGCACCGACTCAGCACTTCAGCATCATTTTTTCCTCCTTAGTGTCTTTTAGCATGACAGGGCTCCAGGTGGTGGTCATGGGTTCTGAAGTACATCAGCTTCTAAATTAAAAAATAAAAATACAGGTTTGTCTCCCCATTGCTTGTGCCCCCACAACATCTAAGAACATCACTCGGAAATTGCCAGAGGGACAAAGCCTGGCCGTGCTGGCAGCTCTTGGCAGGGGTGTCGCCAGCATGTGCAGTCAGAACTGTGCCACTTGACAGCGAGTGCTGGGGAGGATGAGCTGCATTAGCACAGTCATGGTTTCTGACTGGCAAACAGCTGCTCCTGGGCTGTGTGTGCAGGGAAACCCAGGTCATGGAAAGTCCTGCTGACACCAGTTTGAACCTCATCACACTCAGTGCCGACAAGTCCAGTGACATCAGGTGAAAAGAATATACCCTCCACGAGATGTTATGGTACCTATCTGCATGTCAGAGCGGGTAAACAAAATGTACAAGTGGTTAATTTCAAAGGGTTTTTAAGTCCACTCATTTGCAGGTAATAAAGACATTTGTTTTGTCTTCATGTGTAAAGTAGGAGCAGACTTTCAGTAGCATTTAAACACAAGATTATCATAAATCTGCAGCAGACTTTTTGTAGTGTTTGTACCCTTCTTCCAGCTGCTGCTTCCTGTGAAGTTGTCATAAAATTTGCATTTTTGTGGTAGGTGAGGATGGGGATTCTTCATGCTACAGTCTGAAAAAACCACAGCCTTCTGCAGTGTCATATCATCTTCTTTTAGGCAATATGGTGTTTTGGGTGACCATTGCAGTACAACTTCAACATTCTCAAGTACAAAAATAAACTAAAAATAAATAGAATATGAAGCTGTGAATAACTTTTAAATGGCAGTGATCGTGCACAGACTTAAAGAAACAGTTCTCTGCACTGATTGAGCTAGGAGAGCTGAGGTATAAAATGAAATAAAATACACAGAGAAGGAAGATCACCAAGAACTGGCAAAAAAGACATGGTGGAGCATGTGTACTGCTAATAATTTTTTGTCACTGCTTGTCTTGAGAAGCAGGTTTGGAAGACTGTGGTGAAAGAAATCAAAGATGTGAAATAGAAATGGGCCATTGATTCATACTCTTCAAAATGCCTGAATGCTTTTTAGGTCATTTGCCATCATATTTTAGATGACCATATGCCTGACATTAAGTTTCAGAAGAGTTGCTGTAGGTGGTAAGAGGTCATGTCCTTGGAAAAACTGCTGTTCTACTGTTACAGCAGGATGAGTTTACAGGAAATGTCAATTTTTTTTACTGTGAAAAAAATGCTTAACTAAAAGGTACTGTAAATTATCCTATGGAGAAGTGCCTTTTCACAGAATTTCATCTTTATGTATTGCATTTTGTTCATCTCTGAAAAATGCACTGGGGAAACATGGGTTAAGTGTGTGTGAGGAATGAGAGCTCCAGACACAACTACATTAGCAACAAAACTTGTAGTCGTTAGAGTTGTGGTTTTTTTAAACTCAAAATTGTTCGAGTTCAAGTCTCATGAAGGAACTCATTAACTATGTGTGAAAGTAGGTTACATGCATTAATATATAAATATGATTAAGTGGGGGGTTGTTTTTTTGGTTTTTTTTTAAAGCTTACTCATATCTTCTCCTCAGGCTTTCAAGATGTAAAGAACCAAAAATACGTATACCTAGTTCTTGTACGGCACATTAGGAAACATTTTGTGTTACCTTCCTCTGCAGAGCCTAATTTTTACTTGCTGCCTGTCTCTGTTCTTTTTATCACTCCAGGATCTCTCTCTTAGTCCAGCTGGTCTTCACATTGGGTAGAATTGGTCAGGTAGGTTGCCAGTGTTGGAGCATTGTGTTTCCAGCCAAGGGTAATGTTTCAGTGGCTCTTTTTGGAGATAAAATTAATCTCCACCTTGTACATAGTCAATGCAAGTCCCCATTTATTTTGAGTGTTGGTTTTTCGAAGAAAATCAGTTTAGGCCTCTATATAAACAGTTATTGCAGGAGACACAAGAATTTCCTGCCCCTGTATTTTAAGGGTAGCTGATTCCAAAGCTCTGGTACCACAGGGTGTTGGAGTCTCCAAATGCCAATTGATTCAGGTTGCTCTCATTTGAAAAATTCCAATATGGAGCTCAGAAAAATCCATTAAGTAATTTCAGAGGTAAAACTTGGAATAAAAATAAGTACTTCTGTGAAACTTGAAGTGAGGCAGTGGAAGTATGAGTTGATGTGGTATTTTCAGTGTCTGGCTGTGTCATTATGTGCTGTGGCTGTGGGCAAGTTGGTGGGCGAGTTCAGAAAGTGTAGGGTTTGCATGAATGCCTAGTTTAGGGTGTGAGTAGGAAAATAAGTAGGCATGGACTTTGTGAGGGGGTGGTTGGGTGTGAGCAGAGTCTGTGTGTGCTGAAGGATTTGTGCAGCCACAGAGAGAGGAGCGTTACCTGTTTTTTAGTTTTGCATGGAAGCTGTTTGGCTGACTGGTTATGAGTAGGACACTTGTAAATTATAGTGATGTATTTTCCCACTAGGTATTTGGCAACTGGATTATCCATGCAGCTCAAAGATAGCAGCTTCAGTGGGGAGAGGACAGAAGGCGTGAAGGGGCACAGAAACACATGGAAGTGTTATTGGTGTCATGGGTCTCACCTGCCTGGGTGATCCATAGGGTGGCTTCTGCAAGTACAGAAAAATAATAAAGGCCTGTTTCATTTTCAAATTTTCAGTCTGTGGGACCAGTAAGACTTTTAATTTTTGTGGTAGTTTGGTTCTTGAGGTCTTGCCTCAACTGCTTAATGCCAGGTGGTTTGTAGCTCTCTCAGGGCAGTGAGGTCTGAGGTGGTTGTGTGAATTCCTACAGAATTCCCTTATATGTGCAGGTTTATCTAATCCCTCTGTGTGCCCCCGGAGCAAATCCTGCCATTTACAAAGCACAGAAGTCTCCCTGCATATCTCTAACATCTTGTGGTATGTTCCTGAGCCTGAGAAAAGGAGGGTTCCTCAGGAAGAAACTGCCACAGGACAAAGCGTGGTTTGGCTCAAGGTGATGTTGCTGCGCCTCCCAGAGCAGTTATATTCGAGCCAAGTTAGCTCTTGGTTTTCTCTTCTGTAACAAATCAGCCAGAAACCTGCACTCTTTTTTGTGGCACTGTTCATCCTGGCAATTGCCTTAACGTAGATCCATTGCCCTGGTTTAATTTATTTAGTCTGAGAGCCTGGTGTAAATTACAGTGGTGTAAGAGGGCTTTTACCAGAACAAACCATGCTTGCACTAGTAAGTTTGGCCTGAGTTGTGGCATAGATCCACCAACCTTTTGTGGGATAGACTGGGTCCAAGCATTCCTGGTATCCTCAGCAGTAGCAGCAGATGTTCCCATCCCAACAGATCTGTCACTGTCTGGCATGAGTCGTTCCTGGCCAGCTGAAACTTGCAACTCTTTATATTTTGCTCGCTTACTGCCGGCTTGCCTGGATCATAGGGAGCATGTGGGAGCTACCTGAACAAAGAGGATATTTAAGCCCATATTCTTAGACAAATTTAATGCTGTTACGCAGGGATTGTGCTGCTGCATTGCAAATTGAATTAAGACATTTTTGTTACCTCAGCAAGTTTTGTCTTTGGTTTTCATGCATCTGCGTGAGCAGATTACAGGTGGCTGTATGTGTTCTATACTATTCCCCAAGGCTTTTCAAACTCAGTAATGGACCAGTAATCATATTTAAATCTTTTCTCAGATGAGCATAATATAACTAAACAAAAATGCAAATGTAAGGTGAAGTTCACTTTATTTTTATGTACTTATAAATAGCTGTACTGCTTGTAAATGGTCAGAAATAACCTGACAGCATTTGCATCTTCTCACCTGTCCTCTTCAACCTTCTGACATCCCTAAAACACTGTAGACCTTGTAAGACCCTGCACAGCCACAGCCAATGCTGAAATAGATTTCCATGGAGATGTGGCGGGACGTGCCCCCCACCACTGAACTCCTGCCCTTTCCTCCGTGTGCTGGCACTTGGAGCATTTGCAGGGACACCATCCCTGTGTGAGTGTGGCTGGGAGCATCCATGGGTGCTGGTGTGGGAGGTGGGACGGGATGTCCCTCCTGCACCTTGGAGGTGCGACTGGGCACTTCTTGTTACACCTGTTGGACAATGAATATTGTAGAGCAAGGTCAAGTAGCAGCCAACACATGCCAGTAGCTTCTGCTGCTTATTTCCTGGTACCTGTTTGGTTTTTATTGACATTTATAGAGGTCTTTTGTAGTGTTTTAAAACTTTTACTCGATTTGGGATGAGTACTGAAGTCAGGAGCGCAAATGGCAGCTGGAGCTGGGAGCTCTTTGGTTGTCAGGGCCCCATGCTCCCAAGCTCTGGTGTAGCCAAATCATGCTGTGCTTGTGCCAGGGCTTGTTCCCTCTTCACTGGGTGTGCAGGGTAGTGTTGTGGTAACTGCACTGTCAAGGAAGGCTCTAAAGCCATTGTTGTCTCCAAGGTTTCTTTTGAGAAGTTTGTTTCTGGCAGTCTCCTGGGAGCTTTGGAGGCTGCCCTGGCAATAGGAAGTCAGGAACAGATCAGGCCAGAATTTGCTTCCAGACTTGATAAGCTGTTTTTTGAATTAGGCAGAGTTTTGTTTTGGTTTTGATTTTTTAAAAATTAAATTGAAATGCTACCTATTATGTTTTAGTGGTAGCTGAGTTGTAAAGTCTCTGTAACTTTGAGAGGCAATAAATCAAAATAGTTGCCTTGGCCAGAAAGTCTCTGCTTGGCACAACTCAGAAGTGCCTACATGCATGTTATGTTTGGCTAAGCAGTTGAGGGGCAACAGTGATATAGGTATGTTAAAAGTTTATGGTTTAAAAAGGGATTTAGAAGTCACTATACCAGGCTTGAATGAGGAGTTGTTAATTATATTCCTGCTCCAACAAGCCCCTAGAGATTGCCTGAAGGGAAGAAGCCATAAGGCTCTTACCCAGCCCAAAATAGTAAAAAAAATAGAGTTGCGCTGCTGCTACACGTCAGGCAAAGGGAGAACTGGGAATCAGAGCATCTTGTTTACCCAGGAGAACTAGAGATGAAATTTCTTGTCCTTTCTTTGTATCTGGAGACGCGCAGCTCATCTGCGTGCCTGACGTAAGAGGCGAGTTGGGATGGAAGGTGTGGCAGGATGGGGCTGCTTGGGATGTCTGGGTAATTTATACTCTGTAGGTTGTCTTTACACTTGCGTTAATTGCCTTGTTTGGCAAAACTTTTATTATTAAAAAACCATTTTTTATTAATTTTTTTTTCTGCTTGATTTAGAATGTGTTTTGTGACTGGAACAGGGCTGCTCTGAAGTTGCTGATGTGTCTGGAGCTGATGAGGCTGAAATGCTTTATTTGTGTTTTGATTTTTTTGGTGGTGTTTTTTTTTTTTAATTCTTTGAACCTGTTTTGTTTGTGTTGGCCTTGGCTGCAGTTACTAAAGGAACTTCTCCCTGGTGTGGACTGACAAATATGAACGGTAACTAATGGTTTGAAAGGATTTGTTTCTTCAGTCTCTGTTCAGACTCTTATTCTGAATATTGTACAGAGGTTTCTCTCTGTCCTGGTACTGAGTACCAGTGTAGTGCTACCCATGTGCAGGGCAGTTTCCACTAGTGTCTTTGCCTCTCACATTTTATCTTTGCCATGGCTTAATATGTCCAAAAAACCAAAACTAATCGCTGCTTATGCACAGCTCTGAAATCTGAAGTCCCTATCAAGGAAGTATGCCCTTAATACCATGTGGTTAGTGGCTGGTTTATGTCCTCAGGCATGTTGGTTTACATCCCCTGGATGATGTGGGCTGCCTTGTTTATGGACATGGTGAATGCTCTGCATTGGAGACTCCTGTGCTGATGAAATCCATGTTCCTGGTTCCTTTTTCCTCTTGGCTGTGTCATTGCTTTCTGTGAAAGTCTTGCAGATCTGTGTTTTCCAGCTCTGGGCATATCCTGAATTCCGGTGCTTCCCTCAGCTGGATTCCAAACATCTTCCAGCTGTTCCACAACACTACTCACACACTTACAATTTTGTCCATTTGACCTCATACATACCAGCAATTACGAAAATCTTTCTTTGACTCTGTTGCTTTTTGCTCCCATGTGCTGTAAGGATAAGTGAGGTATAAAAACCTGGTTAATCCAAGTTTTCCCAGCAGATCTATTGGTGTTTTTTAAATAATAATATTAGTGAGTTACAGGAATATTTGGGTTATTAGACACATGCTACACAGCATTGCATTTCTTAAATATATTTAACAGCAAATTTAGCAGCACAGATATGGCACTGTACTTATTTCTTCTAAAAAAGCATTTTTAACAAGTTTAAAAGCAGAGTTAATTTGAAAGAAGACATATGTAGTAGGTTGAAATGGAGTTGATGGACGAGTTCCTAAGCCAATGGTGCTAGAACCATGACAACATATTTCAAGTAAGACACTCTTCATTTCTTGGCTAGAAACTCTATTTCAAAAATGTCTTCCCTTGTTTTTCTGAGGAAGTCCTAGTTCCAAACTGCTACCTAAAAAGTGTAACACTGCTGGGAATCATCAGTTCAGTGAGAGGACTCGAGTGTCAAGTGAAGCAGAAAAAAAACCCAACCACCCATACCACCCTTCCAAATCCAGAGGCAGGTGTTTCTATCACAGGAGGGCCCATCACAGAGGAACAGCCAACTGCTGAACCGGGTCGACTCCACCACATCACAGATGAGCCTGAGCTGTGCTTCATGCCATGCACGAGGTGCACGAACCACAGGTGCCCAGCAGCTCATCAGCATTGCTTGTGTTTGACTTGTTTGCAAGCTCAGCTGGTGCAGTTGCTTGGTTGCTTTCCATGCTGGCTAAAGAAACCCAAAGAAATGAAACATCAGGTCCTTGGTGCTGCTGAGAACTCCCAGGGTCCGTCCTTGGGCACAGTTTGTTGAGTGTGTTCTGTCTACTTAGGGCTAACACACATGTTTAGGCAAGACACGCTGGCTGAGGGTAGATTTCCAATTTAGATTACAATCTGGCTCTGGATGAGCTCAGTGTAGTCAGGGTAATTTCAGATTTTCGTGGTAAACAAGCTCTTCATTGAGCAAAGCCCATGAGCCCTGTACATATCCCCTGTGCTGCTGCTGAAGGAATTGCCTTGTTCCCTTTCTTATGGAAGGGGAGGAAGCCACATTTTTGTCTGACTTAAACCTTTCAATAGTTGAAAAACTAAGTTATATGTCATAGTTTTTGTTTGTCTTAAAGCAAACAAAGCAACTTCTGCAAGTTTTTGTGCTGAGCTGTTAGATGGACTCCTTTGCCTTGAGATCTGAAGTTGGAGTTACAGATAATCTTAAGGAGAGAGACACAGGGAGACGTAGGAGAGGCATAGCCAAAATCCTCTGAGAGCTGGCACCCTTTGCAGGGTGTGGTGAAGACTGGCTTTTATGTGTGGTGCTAAAGGCCAGGGTGCGACCTCAAAGGAAACCTTCTGATTTGGTTGTAAAATATCTTTTTGGAGGATGGCGGTGGGTGGAGTGAACTGCTGCATCATGTTTTTATGTCTGACCTGTTTAATAATGTGATTATTAAGGGTTTTTTTGCACGTAGAAAGACCAGCCTTTATGGGAGAAAATGTTGCAGGGATAAAGGCAGACAAATGACAAACTTCACCACTAAAATGGTCAGCCTAAGTAGGACTTGATTAGATTTACCATGGAAAGCTTGTACTTGAAGCACTCAAGCCTACATAAGGAAGCCCAGACCAGGAGACTAAAGTGACCTTATGTTTGCATCAAAAGCAGATTTTTTGTTTTCTCCTTAGTGATGCAAAATCTCCAAGTACTCACTTGCCATTTTTGGGACTGAGTCATCCTTGTGAGTGTGTTTTAGGTTTGGTGCATGTCTTTGCTGGAAACATTTGTTGGAGGTCCAACTTCATTTTAAAATGCTGATGCTCTCTGGAGAAGGCCAAAACACTGGTTCAGGTAAAGGATAACTCATCAAACCCCAATTTTATTGCCCTTTGGTTTGGAAGGATGGCTTTGCTACTTGAGCATTAAAGTTTGCTAGTGTGGCAATACTGGCAAAGCGTGTGTAGACCAGCCCTTATGGTTAATCTGGAGCAAAATCATTAATTTGGGAAGACAGCTCCTTTCCAAAAGACAAGTGTCTCCCTCTTGTCTCCTGCAGTCTGGTTCCTGACACCCTGCAGTGTAAGTAGGTCAGCAAACTGTGTTTGCACCCCGGTGACGCGAGGGCAGGTAAAAGTTTTGTGTTGCAAAGCATCAAACCCAAAGCGTCTGTCTCTTGTTTCCCAGATTTTTTGATGGCTGTTCACTGTAAATATCAGCAACCTGCTTGTGGTGAATGTGGTCTGGAGCATTCTCGTAGGCACAGTCTTTGCAGACAGGTGTTTTCTTTACTTGTTTAGGTACCAATATACCAGCACTCTAAGGATTAAAGCTTTCCAAGAGTTGTGCTCTTGTTCTCTTTATAACTTATGTGACCATTGTAAAAACACATCAGTTCTCTTTTCTTAATAGTTTACAGATAAGGCAGAGATTTCAAAGATGAAAATATTCCCACAAAATTATGTCTGACTCAGGAAAGCAAGTGGTGTTGGTGGTGGCCAAGTTCTTCATTTGAATTTTCATTTTGTTTGTTGTTTTGTCTAGTTGAGTTTTTAAAGGTGATTATTCCCCTCCTGTAAACTTTCAACTGTAAAATGTAAGAAAACCAAGTTTTCAGACACATGGGGTTTTTTTTCAATCTGCTTCTTATAAATCTTAACTGTCTCACAGCAGTGCTTTCACAGGGGTTGACTGTAAGGTTGGAAGTATGGTTGTGTTTTGATTTGTTTTGCTCTTTTAAAATGACAGTATTTGGAAGATCCATCTTAATTTTAACAAGAGCTGTGGACAGTCTTAAATTACCTGTTGGTTTGCTTTTTGCTTGTGGGTTTTTTAAAATTATTTGAATCTGTTTTATGTCATTAGATGTAAGTTGTCATTCCTAGCAGTATCAATATCAGTCCTTGAGCCCTGTTTTCATTTTGAGGATTCACCTTGCTTACATATACAGACAAGGTACTGGAATTTTTATCCTCATTCTGCCTTATGTAGAGCATTTGAGATGACTCATTAGGATTGTATTCCTTAAGTGATGTGGAACAGCAGATTCTAAATTTGTCACACAGACAACATCAAAACACGACATCAACCCATTTGTTCTTATGCCATGGCTCAAGGCGTGTGTGCCAGCAGTTTTCCTAGCGAGGCACAAGATGTTGAGGTGGATGTTGAGGATTTATAGAACAGTTTATATTACTGGAAGCCAATTCAACTTACAATCATGATCTTAATTAAAAAATGGAAAATATTGTTTTAAAACGTGTATGGAGTCAAGTTGCTCAAAATTAAATTACTTGAGAAAACAGGATGGAGAAGTTTCCTTGTTTCTTCCAGCTCTGTCTCGGCTGTGCTCTGCACCCAGCTCATGGGGGTTTTGGTTGGCTGGGAGGGTTATTTCCTTCTAGATCTTGATGTTCTGGTCTTCCATCTGAATTAAGGAAGACTGAAGCAGCCTTTTCTGCTGTGGTTTGGCAGCTTGGAGTGCTTTTAAAGTAATTAGAAATGTTGTCCGCAGTAGGAAGCTGTCGCATGCCCGTGTTAGAAGCAGCTGTGCTGCAGCTGGCGCACCTCTGCACCTTGGGTTGCTGGTTGCCACTTCCAGCTCTCAGCCACACAAATCACAGGCTGAATAAGTCACCCTGAGGAGGAGTGGGGCAGAAAGAAGGCATCCTCCTTCTGGGATGCTGACAGATTGGAAAGCCTCTGCTTAAGCATAGCTGGTAACTTATTTTCTAAAGTGAAATTTGATAGAGGGCAAGGGTTAAGTATTTCTCCATGTGCTGCCCATTGTCTTTCTGAACTGGGAACAAACGTGTTTGGAAACTTTCTCATTCTGTCTCTGTGCGTTATGACAGAGATGCCCAGGCCTCAGTTTGCTGGCGAGGTGTGGGTGCAGGTCACAGCTGGTGCTGGGTGATGCAAGAGGAGACGTGGCTCAATGCCCTCCACTTGCACACCTCCTACTTTTCTCTCCTCCTTCAGCTTTCTTTCCATTTGGACTTATGATTTTTTTTTCTTAAACTTTTCCAGTCCCAAACCTGGTTATAAGATGTCCTTGCATCATATTTTTCCTCCCCTCTTCCCAACAGCCAGTAGCTGTCCTGCACTTTTGATGTGAGTGACAAGGAGTGCCTTTGGGAATGGCTCTCTTGGCATAGCTCAGAAGTACTTGTACTGAAATAAATAACCTTGTATTTTATTAACCAACAAATTAAAATCATGTGACAGATGGATCACTATTGCTTCCCATGACAGATGATAGGAGCAAAACTTAATCTGAACTGAGAAGCATTTGCATAAGGTGAATGTTTGCCTACATACAAGTGTCTGTAACTTTTTTAAATAATTTGATTTGTTCTCAAGGTTATTTTTCTGCTTTGACTTTGTGTTTTGGCCTTGCATCAGGGGCTAGGTCATTTCTTTTCAGATTACCAACTGTTGATGCCTGAAAAAGTACACAGTAATTAGAACATCTAGCCTGATAAGACCCAAAAACTCTGAACAACACTTTCTTGTTACCAGGAGGTGTCAGTGTAAAGTCCACGCAATAAGGTGATTTAGCTTGGGTGTGTACAGGTGATGCTAAGATGAAAGTTAGTGATAAATAGCACAAGTCCTTTCCCTAATCTCCCCATTAGTGCTGGCATCGACACGGTTATTATATGCCTTGGACCTGTTTTAAGCCCCACAACGTGTTGGACTCCCCAGGTTCTGTGTAGATACTGCTGTGTATTTGATCATAACAGCTATTCCAGGGATCACCCAACTGACTCTCTTTTCTGCTGAAGGAAGCCAGGCACTGTGAACCTTGATACATTTTTTGTGAAGTTAAAAGAAAACACAGTTTCATCCCAGGAAACAAGAAGCGCCTTTTGTTACAAACCAAGAAACCCAGAAATGGAGCCTACACGACATAGTTTGGATAGACTTGGAAATGTGTGTAAAGAAGCCTTTGGTCTGTTAGAACTGAAAAGGCACGTTGCCCTGTGTGTGTATGCTCTGTGGCTCGTTGGGAGCGTGTGGACATGAAAAATGCACATTGCACATGGGCAAGGATGGCTGGAGTTGAGGTACACGTACATTCTGCTGGAAATGTACATTTGGGTTAGGAGTTTTCATCTGTCAAGCTGTAAATCAGTGCCTGCTATTGCAGCATGCGCCTTAATGGGAGTCACATAATTTTCCTAATCTCCTTCCAAGAGTTAGGAAATAAACAGTTTCCTAATCCATGCCACATTGTTGTTGTTGTTGTTGTTATTTGGTGTTGTGACTCGTGCCAGGTGCTGTACGGACAGGGTGAAGCAGCTGCAGCCCTGGTGCAGTGGTACACGGGCACCTGAGCACCACTATCCCTGGGTGTTCTGCACAGCAGAGAAGGGATGTGAGGACAGGACCACAAGTATGATGAACTAAAGGGCTAAAATTACTGCCCTTATTCACACTTAAAAATAGCTCCTTACAGACTGAGGTTTTACTTGATGTGAGTTGCAGCTTATTTTGTGAGAAACTAATTTATTCTGATATGAGTAAGTGAGGCAGAATCTGCCCATAGCTAAGACCTATTTATGTATTTGCTTAGGATGAGTGTGGATAGCAGGAGGCTGTGACAGACTGGACACTTTCAGCTTAGCAAAGCCACAGCTTTTCACATTAAGAAACTGATTCTGTCTAAGGATATATTCAAATGAATGTTAAAAAGTTTTAAAAGCTTTTATTTTAGTGCGCTGTGGTATAGATGTAGGTCACTATATATACACAGAGGTAGTGAAACAAACTTTCTTGTCTTTATGTAATGTATTCTTCGTTGACCAAAATGTGGAAAAATATGTTAAAAATGATCTTTTATTAGCTCTCATGACCATTTGCACCAGACTGGTGGGTGCTGCTCCCTTTTGAACACTTCAAGTTGTGTTCCACTTGAGCAGCACAGCTGCTCCTGGAGGAAGTGTTTGCACTGACAGCTGGTGGAAAGCCAAGTGTCTGCTGTGCTATTACTTCCTCACCTTTTCCCCTAGCCCCCATCATTCTATTCACAGGGACATCACAGTGCTCCTGGTATGTTTAAAGAAATTGCTTGTAAGTGAAGTGTCCAGTGATGTGGATGAATATTTAAAGCTCTGCTGAGCAGCACATGGGCTGTTTCCTGCAACTGTGAGTGTATGGCTTGGTTACAGCCAGGCATAGCATTAGGCTGATAACATCATAAACTACACAAAATGGTAATGCAATCCAAATGTTTGTGCTGCCAGTGAATATTCTGATCTTCTTAACTCTAATTATTTCTTTCTTAGTAAAAAAAGTTTTGGTTTTGTTTTGCTTTGGGTTTTTTCCCACCTTTATCAAAGCAAATTCTTGTGTTTCATCTGTCAGCAGAGCTGCTGTTCTGTTGGAAGGGCTGAGTGAAGTTTTTGAATGCTTGTGATGAATGAGCTGGGATAAAAAATACTTTGGCTCTTTGATGGCCTGGGTAGTTTGCAAGGCTGACATATTTGTTCAGTTTGGAAATGTGATGAGCAGTATCAGAGGCCATACCTACGTGCTAATTCAAGAGAGTTGTCCCATCACACTGGAAGGTTTTAACATCTCTGTTGTAGCTGTAGAGTTTATTTCTTCAGAAACAGAGCAAGCAATGCCCAGATTTTTAAATTTCCTCATTTTATTTTCTCTTCTCTTAGAACAAAATTGAATTACAATCCTCCAAAGGATGATGGCTCAACGTACAAGATTGAACTTGAAGGGATATCTGTTGATATCATGAAAGAGATACTAGATTACATCTTCAGTGGGCAGGTATGGTATTAAAAAAAACATAAACCTAGATTGGACTATTTGGCAAAATAACTTGAGTTTTAACGCTGCTATCCTGAAAGATGTTTAAAGCTTTGTGATAAAACTTCTGCAGAGTGGGGCTGTGAATGTGGAGGCAGTAGGCTCTGCAGGAGTTGTCTCTGCTTTTCTTGCACAGCGGGGGAGGACTTTAAAATTTAGAGTCAATGTCAAATACTTGTATCAAAATTGGTGGCTACCTTCAGTAACCTGCTTTAAAACAGGCAGTGTTTGTCAGCTGGGGCAGAGGACTGGTTTGGTAGCCACAGAGATGGAGATCCCATCACTGAGCATTATAGTACACCAGGCACCCTCCCTCCCTGCCCCTTGTGCCCACCTCTGGCCTCTTGTGAGATCTGCCTGCCAGGAGCCTTAGCAGGAATTAAAGTTGGTGTATCCAGTTTATTTGGAACCAGATTGAGATTGCTGAACAAGTTTAACTTTCAGCAGAAAAAGAAAAGGCAGATATGGCTTGAAATTCATTCCTGCGTGTGTGTTTTGAAAAATTATTCATTTATTACAGCAAAACTCATTTTAGGTTCCTGGATGAGATGAGCAATTTTATGGTTGGTTACTTCAGGAGCAAAATTTCTGCTCCTCACCTTCTGTCAAGTAAATGCCTTTCTATCCCTGTGTTAATTAATAAATGGTTAGCAGTCATATCAGTTTCTCCTAATTTTTACATGGGCATTAATAGTCCATTTTTCAGCCACTGAGAATGAGTGTTATGAGTGCGGGCATGTCATGGAACAAATGAGTGATAGTAGCTATAACTTCTAAATTAATTCTTGCAGATCAGGCTAAATGAAGAAACTATCCAAGATGTGGTACAGGCAGCTGATCTCCTGCTGCTTACAGACTTAAAAACTCTCTGCTGTGAGTTTTTAGAAGGTTGCATAGCTGCTGAGAACTGTATTGGTATTCGGGACTTTGCACTGCACTATTGTTTGCATCATGTTCACTACCTTGCCTCAGAGTATCTGGAAACTCACTTTCGAGATGTCAGCAGCACAGAGGAATTCTTGGAACTGACTCCTCAAAAACTGAAAGAAGTGCTGTCGATGGAAAAGCTCAATGTTGGAAACGAAAGATACGTCTTTGAAGCGGTGATTAGGTGGATTTCTCATGATTCAGAATCCAGAAAGGTCAGGATATCCACATGTTTGTATTTTGAACGTGGTGCAAATCGGAGTGCTTATTCTAATCAGTGGGAACTTGAAATAGATCTGTTTCTTTCCGGACTAATCTTGCACTTACAGAATTAATTGAGTTTTGCCCGAAATGCAGACCATGGGATTGCAGTAAAAGAGTGAAAAAAAAAGTGTGTTGATGATATATCATCTGCTGCCTTTATTATTTAATAGGCATTAAGAAAAAAAGCACCATTTTGACATTTGTTGATATAATCTGGTTTATGTGGTGAGAAAGCAAGTAGCATGTTTATAGGGAAACTTGGAGGACTTGATGCATTTTCTTACTAACACTGTGTTGTATAGTTTATTACTTGCCAGTACCAAAATCTCTCAAGTATTTGCTAGACACAGAAGCATCTGCATGTCCGGGTGCCTCAGTGCTGTGGGTGATTTTGTGCCACTGCTGCCTCCCCCAGGTCCACATGAAGGATGTCATGTCGGCAGTGTGGGTGTCAGGCCTGGACGCGGCGTATCTGCGCGAGCAGATGATGAGCGAGCCGCTGGTCCGCGAGATCGTCAAGGAGTGCAACAACATCCCCCTGACACCCCCGCAGCAGGGAGAGGCCATGCTGGCCTCCTTCAAGCCCCGGGGCTACTCCGAGTGCATCGTGACTGTTGGGGGGGAAGAGCGAGTGTAAGTGTGCAGTGGCATCACAGCTGGTCCCAGTGCCGGCGCTCATGGCAGTCTGAAAACACAGTGTGGACAGAATATGTGCACCTATTGCTTATCACTCTATCATTTGAGTTTGTTTTAGGTTGGTCAGACACACCTAAAATACCTTTGGGAATGATTCAGCAAAAAACAGTTATTTTGTTCCCGACATTCAACGCGTAATAAACATAGAGTAGGGTTGTTTGTTCAGTAACTGTTCGTTGGTTTTTTTTAAACTGAATAGACTTAAGCACAGAACATTGGAGAAACACCTTTCTGATGATCTGAAAGGCATCTCTAACAAAACTTAGAAGTAATGACTGCGTGCTTTAAACTGTTTTGTTTATAATAGATGTGGCTCTAAAAAAGAAGTTATTATTGGTGTATCTGAGATAAGGTGAAAATTCCTGTTCTAAATGATAATCCCTTTCTTTTCTTGAGTACCCCCTGCAGCAGATGGGAGGGTTCTGTCCTGTTAAATAAATTTAGCATTTAGATGTTAGCTCTTAATAGAAGTGTAGTAAACCACTCAGATAACATTTTGCATGTCAGTTTGTGAATCACTTTACTCAGACATTACTAATACTGTCTATCAGTCCTTCTTAGCTTGTTCAAAGTTCATAAACAAGGTTACAGGCAGATACAGTAGGAATGAAGTGAATCAGCTTTTTATGTCTCCAAGTCCGTACAAACTCAATTTATGTGTTTGGTTTGGGGGTCTTCTCCTCACCAGGGAAATGCCACGTGATGAATATACATGAAAGCAAGAACAAGCAAGCTTTGGACACAAGGTGTTAACAGTGAACTCGTAAAACTCTGTCTTTGTCTTTCTGTTTTTGTTTGTTCCCTCCCCACCCTGTGTTCAGATCACGGAAACCAACCTCAGTGATGCGGTGTATGTGTCCTCTTTATGACCCCAATAGACAGCTCTGGATTGAACTTGCTCCTATGAGTATTCCAAGGATCAATCATGGAGTGTTGTCAGCAGGTAAAGGGGACCTTTGTCTTTGTAAAGTCAATGTTATGAAAACTTACCAGTGCCTCAAAACCTGAGATACAGCTCATAATAATATATTT
Organism: Dicrurus megarhynchus; assembly: GCA_013399195.1. NCBI lineage: Eukaryota > Metazoa > Chordata > Aves > Passeriformes > Dicruridae > Dicrurus > Dicrurus megarhynchus. Next base: position 1,720,411 of record VXAD01008061.1, read on the forward strand.
TCTTCAAGACTGACTGCACTGGGGTTATTTCATGCTTCCCCTTTGTCTGCCCAAAACTGTACTTGATTCTGTGAAAATCCCTGTCATCTGAGTGTCTTAAAATCACTATTCCTGCAACATTTTGTGGGAATCTGCTACATCTGTCTCTCCAGGAGTATTTAATGTTTTAAGTGAATTCTATTTGCTGCATCACTGAATATGTTGAAGGGTATCTGCAGGGGTAACTTGAGTCAGATGTAAGTATATGCTTTACCTTCTCCAGTCTGGAGAACTGACTGGTCTGCATCTCTTGGTGAATTCCAGAATACAGCTCACCAGTCACGTTGTTTTGCTCAGTGTGCAGGTGTGAGTCCTCTTCTTGAGAGTCCTGTTCTTAAGATCATGTTACATTTTGTTTTACAGAAGGATTTTTATTTGTGCTTGGTGGTCAGGATGAAAACAAGGGAACGCTAAGCTCTGGAGAGAAATATGATCCAGACACCAATTCATGGAGTTCCTTACCACCAATGCATGAGGCAAGATCTCTATCTAACTGTTGGGATTTAAGTTTTTACTTTGGCAAAATGTTCCTTTTCTTCTGCAAAATTTTATTCTGAATCTCCAGTCGCTTGCATCTTACACATTCAAAATCATGCTACAGACTGACTTCTGTTTATATCCTGTTGTTCTTGTGGTCTGATGCTGACTGCTGGATCTGGAAAAACTAAACAATTGGTGAAGAGCTAACTGTAAGATGAACTACAAAATTTCAGGAATTTCATAATGAATCAGTCCTATAGTATACTTAATGTTCTGCGTATACTGGCCTTCTAAAACAAGAGACCTCTGAGATGGACAAAGAGATCGGACTGTGCAGAAAAGATGGACAGAGGACTGGCCAACATACAGAACTTGGCTTGCACAGACATATTTAGGTTTGGTTTGAGTTAATGCTTCCTTCTTCATAATTACATTCCATCAAAAAGTAACAGTTTGTTATTTGTAAACATATATCCTTAATACACCTGTGTTTTTATCTTTGTAAATCAGCACAGGGTGTTTATTAAGAAGTTGTTTAACCACAGGATTTTCCTCTTTGCAATCTCTGGTTGACAAAGGCATGTCGATCTGGCTACAATTTTAGTTATGATGCATTAAGTTTCCTGCTTGTGATATGTTTGCTGTGAGATTGAGGGGTAGCTGGGCTCATACATACAAAATAGGAGAGCTGCCTTTGCACAGAGAATGGGTCCAGGCTTTGCTGCTATAGAGACCTGAAAGCAATAGCTTCATTGTGGAGACCACCACTATGGGAACTGAAATATGGCCAAGATCTGTTCTTAGATTTCTGTGTGGTCTCTTTGGCTTCTGCTGCTCTGCTTTTTNTCTTTGTTTTTTTTTTTTTTTTTTTTTCTTTTAATACCCTTTGTTTTGTTTAGTTGATTAAATTTATAATCTTATGCTGGTGTTTAGGACTTCACCATTAAAAACAAAACAAAAGCCAGGCATAATACCAATAGCACTTTGCAGACAGATATTTTGAAAAATAAGATTGTATTCATTTATTCACAATGGCAGTTATATTTTTCAATGTTGACTTTATTGATATTCCTTAGGCACGACATAATTTTGGTGTGGTAGAGATTGATGGGATTCTGTATATTCTGGGAGGTGAGGATGGTGAAAGGGAGCTGATCTCTATGGAGAGCTATGATATTTATAGCCGGACCTGGACCAAGCAGCCAGACTTGACCATGGTTAGAAAGGTAAAAACTACGTCCTATATTATTGTGTTACTGCTTGTTAAACAGTCAATGCAGCTATATGTATGTATATATATATAAATACATATTTTAACCTTTTACTTCAAGTAGAAGCTGTAGCAAATAGTCTCAAAATGAAATGAGAGTGAGCAGCTTCTCTGTTTATACACCAAAACGAAACTGTGGCTGAGCATTTTTATGCCTGGCATTGTTTGACACGTGGTACAGGCAACCCAAATGCCTCTGTGTGTGTGTGTATAGACAGCTTTGAGCTCTCAATACTGTGCATTTGTGTGTCATTTTAGTTATACTTTTCTTTTTTTCCGTAAGATTGGCTGCTATGCAGCTATGAAGAAGAAAATCTATGCAATGGGTGGAGGCTCCTATGGAAAACTCTTTGAATCTGTGGAGTGTTACGACCCCAGGACTCAGCAGTGGACAGCAATCTGTCCTCTCAAAGAGAGGAGGTGAGGGAAAATGGAAGGGGGGAACTAGATTGCTTTTCCAACCCTCTGATGAAAGTGTCCTTTTTCTGATGGATCTGTAAAGATGGCCTATGAATCTCACCAGGTCTTTCTGAGTCATGGTGACCTGTAATTAACATGTGGCTGAGTAAAGATAAGCATCCAAGCAACAAGTACAAATTTTGTAGAAATACAGTCCTGGTGTTAAAAGCAATAGTTCCCTGATGCACAATGAAAACTAGAAATTATAGTTCAATTGTAGCTTTAGAGTATTTTTTAGAGATAAATATTTTTACTGTTTTTTTCTTTTGTGATCTGAATTAGGTGCTTACGATTCATATCCATGACTCATCTCATCTTGTTGGATATTTAAGGCATCTGCGTGTATAAATAAATGAGTAAAAGGCGAAGAACGTTCAGAAGGGTGTGCAAAAGGGTTTTCATACATTGCATTAATATTTTTTCCTCATTTGGATTTTCAGATTTGGGGCAGTGGCCTGTGGAGTTGCCTCCGAGCTTTATGTATTTGGTGGGGTCAGGAGTCGTGACGACAGCCAAGCCAGTGAGATGGTGACGTGCAAATCTGAATTTTATCATGATGAGTTTAAAAGGTAACTGGTTGCAGCTCTAACCGTAGAAAATAACTTGCCATCCAGTCATCTGCCTGTTCCCTCGCCCCTTGTTCCTGCACTCCAAAGCCTGTGAGGTCTGTGCCATGTATCTGTTGCTCATTTCACTTTTTGTGACCCAGTATGGCTGTTACTGAAGGTCCATCCACTCCACTTTTCCCTCTAACATGCCAAGCCTAAAGCCCTGGGGCCACCATGTGGGTCTTGAGTGTCCCTGGACAGGAGAAGCACCTTGGTCACACGGGGAGTTTGTGGTTCTTCCCCTGCACTCTGCAATTTCCCCAGGTGCAGGGTACTGCTGCCCCTACCCCTCCTCATGCCCAAGGCTCCATGTTGAGTGCTCATTACAGGTCTTTTCCAACCTAAATGATTCCATGGTTCCATGGAGGAATGTATGCATGTACAGGGATATTTCTTCCTGATCCAATCCTATCTCCAAAGATTTGCAGTTTAGGGGATTCTTAAACTAGAGATGAGAAATTCCATGCATTTCTGTTCCAAGCGTTTCTAGCTGATGGCACCCACGTAGGCTTTTGCCATAGGAAAGGCACTATGGATGCTCTGCATCCCACAGGCCTACCTCACCACACTGCATGGCTGATCTCCTGTGTGGTTTGAATCTGCTTCTGATTACTTCATTCGTTATCTCTTGGCTCTGGTAGTGGAATCCACCTTACTACGTGTGGTAACCATTCAAAATGTTACCTTACACTGACTTTTTTGTTTAGTCACCTTATTCTCCAGTCATGACTGGCAAGCTTTGGTTCCTCCAGTGACTTTTTTTCTTGCATATAACTGTAAATTGGATTATTCTTTTTTCATAAATTAGATTTTAAAAAGACTTTGTGGTCAGATGTTTCAAGGCTTGTTGACAAGTGAAGGAGATTAGCATGTCTTTATTAGAAGATCAAGACTGATTTATGACAGTGACCTGTATAAAAGGACACAAAAATAGAACAGTAGATGTAAATTCATTATATAATTTTCTTGCAAGTTATGGTTGTAAAGAGACTTTAATTTCTGTATGAAGAGGTCTTCTGTGTTGTTCAAAGTGGTGTCTAAACTAGCTATAATCAAATGAAGCTGAAGAAAAACATCCTTTAAATTGGTTATAGGAAGCAGACAGATCAGAGAGGCTGTTGCTGCTGATGCTCCCTTAGTGTTTTTGGGCCTTCTGGAGGCTGGGGAAATTGTGGAAGTTTATTAATGTTTTGCAAGAGGTCTTTGAAAGGGAAAGAACTGTGGAAAGAAGTGCTCCCCTTTCTCTTACTTGCTATTTTTAGCTGATTTACTTTAAATATTTCCAGCCTGATTCTGTTCTTCAGAAAGTTCTAGCTCATGATTCCTCAGCAGTGACTGCAAACCCATTTCACTGGTTGTGCAGGTTGAGCTTCCACAAAGTGGAGTTTGGGAAGCTGGGAGGCCCCAGCCTGGGTGCTGCAGGTGAATCCGTGGTGCCACCTGCTGACTGCAGCACCCACAGCTGCCACAGTGAGATGGATTTGTGTCTTTGCTTGGTGGCATCCCCGAACTCTTTCAGGATTCAAGTGGAACAGTGACGAAACTCCAGTTGCTCAGAGTGTGGGGTGTGCGGTGTGAGGGCTGTGCTGGCACGGGGCAGGGGAGGAAGCAGAGGTAACCTTGTGGAGCTGATGCAGGAGGCACGTGGGGAGGGCAGCTGGGAAATCAGACTTCGCCTTTCTGCTCTGCCACTGCCCAGTCTGAGCTTAGAAATTTAACTCAGCACGAACCTGCTGCTCAGGCAGGGCACAGGTTGTGGGTGTTCCTGTGGAGACTGGGGATCGGGGTGGCTGGGATGGTGGCAGCTGCTGCCTGGGGATGGTGCTCCTGGGGTTTGGAAGGCCCCAGCTCAGCCCAGGGGTGCTGTAGCCAGAAGAGGGTGCAGTGTCCCTGTTACATGTTCCAGCACTCAGCTCCAGGGTCTGTCAGTTATCCCTGGTTTTGGTACCCTCAGAGATCTGTGTGGGGTGGCTCCTTCTCGGGGGGTTTATGGCAGTGACTGTGACACCTGAGCAGTTGTACCTATGTGGAAAAAAGAGAAAACAGCCAGAATGGGACTTCTCTTCAAAATCCAGATAGCAAATATTTCTGCTTGCCCAATACTGGGACAGAGTATTTCATTGTCCAGTATTATTCTTTGAAGTAAGATTGAATCTGGGAAATTGTAATAATTTCATTATAATGGTGTTTTATAAATAAATACCAAATGAATACCAAGTGAAAGCAGATTGACCTTCTGGAAAATGTGAGGGTATTATTTAGTGGGCTGATTGAGAAATAGAAGAAAACAATCTAAATCACTTTAAGCTTCCATACTTCACTCAAAATAAATAATATGCTTTTTTCAGTCTGTGAAAACATGCTTAGTACTGTAACTACTAAATACTTGTGTGTTTGATTAGCTTAGCAATACCACTTGCTCAGTTGTGCATAATTCACTCAAGAATAAAGCATTAGTGATGCCATAGAGGTTATTACAGGTGGACAATCTCTGTCAGCTCCTTAGTGCACAGTTTCTGGGATGGATACACAGAGGCAGATTCTTCGTATTAAACATTGTGCAGTTGCTACGAGGTGATCGATTTATAATTGAAAAGTGCATTTATTTCCTCAGCAAATTTCTGAAGCAAATAAAAGGTGATTAGTTCCCCCTCAAACCAGCAGCTTCAAAAAGTCAGTCATGAGGGATATCTGCACCCTCAGACTCCACTGCACACAGACTTTTTGTAGTTGCAGTGAAGGGAAATACTGGCACTGTCAAAGCTGAAATATCACATCGACAATGGATGTGTATATCATTGGCAGAAGTCTAAAAGTGTTGGGCTAAGAAATTTGTGGAAAGGAGGAATATATTTGCAAAATGGTTTAGAGCAGTGGGTTGGAAGCACAGAGCATCAATTCTAGCAGTCTCAAACCAAAATTCACTGTGACTTTTTTAATAGTTACATGCCAATATTGCATACTTTGTAATGAGCTGTGGGCTTTTCCAGCTGTTTTTAAGTAAGTGCAGAACTCCATTATGTTCATTTTCTCTGTGGATGGAGAGAACTCTGTGTACTGTGAGTTCAGCCATGGGATGGTGTTGGTTATGGGGTACGTGCAGCAGTGCACACCTGTGTCATCTGCACAAATTTCCATGTGTGCCTCAGGCCTCATTGCCAGAGCACAGGGTCGAGCATCATCCCAGGCACCCAGAGACTGAGTGTCTGAGTTACAGGTTTTACTCCAGTGTGAATGTCTAAGGATGTACTTACACCAGTATATAAACATATTAATTCATGTAAGCTGCCATAATTCTGGCTTGAATTGGATCAAAGGACTGGACTTGTTTAATATTGTTTACTTTGACAGTAACTTACTCCAAAATAACTCACAGTGCAGAGTCTTTCAAAATTATTATTCTTAACCATGACGCAGCTTTTCAAAGACTGAGGATATGCTGAGATCTTCACACTAGCAAAAAAATAAACATTGAGACTCCTGTTAAGCTGTGCTGTATAAACAAGTAATAAAATAAATGAAGTGAGACAGAATAGTAGCATCCACATGAAATGTGAACAGGGTGATGTAGAAAATAATTCTCATACTTGAAGTGCTGCTGTAACTGAGATTTTTCAATTAATAAATGTTTTGTCAGCCTGTCTTTGGAGTCATGTGCATGAGTGAATTTAAGTGAACCCAAAGATAGAAAATGCTGTACATCAGACTGCAGGGTTTTTGCAGGATGTATATTTTTTTTTCAAAGGCTGTTGATTGAGCTTTGTGTGCATTGTATCCTGTTTTTTAAATATTGATCAAGCTAAAAACAGATTTAATAAATGTGAAAGTGGAAGATGGGAATGTGAATCCTTCACTCAGTGATCCAGTGTTGGTCTACTCCATAAAAAGCAGGAAGTCTCAAATACATACTCAAGACCTTGGTGGGTCAGGCTTTCCTTCCACCAGAGTTCATAATTTACAATATACGTTTTTGCACCACGTAGGTGTGTGGAGAACTGGATGATGTCTGTACACATTCAGGTTTTTCCTTCTCAATGTGGATGGTTGGAAATATTTAACAGAGCCCAAACTGACTTTAGGATTCTTTGCAAGATCTGCTGGTGGTGCTCTGTCCTTGAGTATGGCCACTGCTGCCTTTCCCTAGTGGTCTGTAAGTGTCTGAATAATTTCTTTTTGTGATTCAAAAAAGACTTATGAAAATTTGCAGGTATTAAGGGGGATAAAAGTAAGAGATAATTTTCAGAAGCAGTACTTTGGTAAAATATCCTTTACAATGTTCTTTTTGCTATTGGAACATCATAAAAATAAGGAACGGCTTTCAGCAGTGTATAAGTAGTGAACTAAATAGTCTTGTAACATAGTATATGTAATTAGCAAGATTCTTCCATTCAGTGTGCAGGAATTTCATTAAAAACAAGTGCTTATGCAAATGTAATGAGAACACTGACTGACTGGTAGCACTGTCAGATGAGAGGAACATGGATTTTCATTCATTTCCAGGCTTCCTTTCCCAGCTGGGGTGAGCTTGAGGTGACGTGTCTGGAATATGTTGGTTCTGTATCACATCTTTATTTACTTCCCACTTGGAAATAAAGCAGTTACCATCCTACTCGTTAATTACAGCAGGGTGGATGGATCATTTTGTTTGTCTCACTTTAAGACTGAAAAAATCAGGATTCTTTCCCTTCTTTTTTAAATTGGGTGGGAGCCTGCTCCAGTTTCGGAGCGATCACTTCTGCCCATGGTTGCAGCCGGATTTGCCTTCCCCCTGCTCCTCTTGGACTCGGTTTGAGTGGAGCCATCCCAGGGAAGTACGCAAGAGTTATGTTCCAAGGACTGTTTTCAGATTGCTGAAGATTGTGAATTTTTGGTCATGGTGTTTTTTCCATAGTGTTCAAACAGCAGGCACAACCCACATTAAGTTGGAGCTTAGTCAAATTCTGATGAAACGTGACCCCTTGCCCTTCCTGGCTTTGTTCCTTCCTAGTTTTAACTGCTAAAGCTGCTGTGAGTGTTCCTGAAAAGTGGTGCCTGTTTTTTAAAGTATACACGTTGAGAAAGCCTCAGGATGAATTTTCACAAGCAACTGCAGATACTTTAATCCTGTCCTTTGGTGATGCACAGTAGGAAAATGCTTGGATCTCACCCCATGGGTTTAAGTTTTCTTATTTAAACTCCAAAACCCAGAGTGTCTAATGCAGATAAACCCCTGATTTGAGATTTTTCCCTTCCTTAACACTGTCCTATAGTTAGAATAAAAAAAAAATTCCAGTCTTCCTTCTGCATTTCTCTGCCACTTACTCAGTTTTCAGAATTCTAGGTCACTTGCTGCTAAAAAGTAGTGAAAATACTGTGCCCTCCTCCTACAGTAAGGAAAGGAAGCTAATGAAATATGGTGCAAGATGTTTTGATCTGTGAGAGTTCCTGAATCAGTGTAGAGAACTTCTTCTTTTCTCTCCTTAGTTCATCTGTCCTCCCCTGTGACAGCTACAAACCATTTCCTTGCTTTCTGCAGAACGTTAATCCTTCAGTGTATGGCACAGACAAAACAATGGACAGCTAATCCTTTCATTTGCCCTTTAAAAATTGATTTCTGTCTCCAAGATAATTGATATGGAGCAGCATCTCCTTCAGTGCCAGAAGAGTGGTTTACTTCTGAATCAGGATTTCAGATGATGCAGAATTTTCAAAGATCAGCAGTATCTGGGAGGGCATTTTCTAACTTTTTCCTTCAAATTAACCTGGTATGGCCATGGGGTGATTTTCAAAGGTTTCTCAGACCTTCATGTACTCTGTAAATTATTTAATGAAAATTGTAGGAGCAGTCCCCTAAAATGGCCTTGATTTGTACGTCTCAGGGGCTGTACATAGTAACTGTGACAGCATCTGCAAAGGTGCAGCAGCATTTTGTAGGAATTTGCTTCAGAACCACAGACAGGATGCTGACAACTCTTGGCAGTGGGACCTCTTTATAAACCAGCATCCCATATGGATGAGGAGTACATACTTACCTCCTTTCCAAAGGCTTCAACACAGAAAACTGCTTTTCACTTGGTGGAAAGATCAGGCTGATGTAGTGTTGAAATGAGACTGTGCTTACCGTGAACACAGGGGAATTGTAAGATTACTGTAGGAGCTGGAAAGGGATTGAAAGGAGCCTGATATGTGATTGGGAAGGTCTGTGGCCATTCCAGATAAGGGACTTTTCTTTTCCAAATTCCATTACCACTTTGATTTCTAGTCTTCTATCTCTTGTTTGAAGTTAAGCATTGCCAAGTGCTGCATTCTTCGTAGCAGGCAGGGATTTCATGTCCCTGATAAAGCACAATTAAAGAAGTGAAAGAATTATATGGGGGAGGCACTGCTTAATTTCAAAGTTCCGCTATAGCAATTTGTTATTTCCCCTACTATGGATCATTAAAACTTCATGTGTTTATTTCAAAGACAATTTAAAAACTAATTTTAAGACAAAACTGCCTAAAATTTTCTCTGTAGGGAAAATTGACTGGCATAGCTGTTGTTGGCTCTCTTACATGCCTGCTCTCTTCCAGAAGGTCACACTGGGTGGCTGCAAGAAGAATTTATTATAGGTAGATTACACAGATGAATGGAGCAATTCTGAAATTAAGCAACTTCAGGATACAGCAGTACAAGCTGCTTTTCCTGGCTGGGAGAAGCCAGGACTGTCCCAAACTAGACAATGTTCTCTTTACACAACAAATTAATATGTACATTCTGCTTTTGAGTCAAAGATTACGGTTGCAAAAAGAAAATCTGGGTTATTTTTTTAATGTGTTCAATAAAAATCAAATCCTGTTTTTTAATTGTTATTTTTACAGGTGGATTTATCTAAATGACCAGAACCTATGTATCCCAACTAGTTCTTCTTTTGTGTATGGAGCTGTGCCCATCGGAGCCAGCATATACGTGATTGGAGATCTCGATACAGGTCAGAACCAGAGCTAAAAACCTCTTGATGCTTATTTCCTTCCAGTCTTTGGAATATTTGGCACTGATGAGACTGAACATTTTAAGAGTAAGATGCTGGGACCCTGTTCTGTCACTGTGGGTCGGGGAATTATGCTGGACATACAGGAACACACAGGCTGGTTTTGGACTCTTCAGTAACAAGTTCAGGGCTATGAGCATTGGGTTGATTTTGCTGATTAGTTTGAAGAGCACAAGAGGTCAAGACTAAGAGTGTGTTACTGCTTTTATCTAAATGTAGGAAGACCTGTTTGTACCTGAGGTTGTAGCTCCTGTCTTTGCAGCAGGAAGCAGGCAATTCTGCATTCTAGGGGCATTGTCCAGTGGTTCATATGGATGTGATAGTGACTCTTGGTTCTTGATCCCAACCAAATAGATGTGTGCTAGCAAACATAGTTCTCAGCTGTCAGCATCTGGCCACGCTCTGTAAAAGAGATTTGGAAGACTTTTGTGGCCATGTGTACTTATATGAGTGTGTGGCAGGAATTTCTCCAAAATATAAACAAGCAAAATCTCAGATGTGGTGGGTTTAAGTAGATCAGAAATGTCACAGTAGTTCCCTTTTGACAACAATTTCCACCACCCATCCGGACACCGATTTGTGTTCCTGTCCATGCTCTCATTCACACATTTGCCTTACCAGAGGTTAAAGGTGCTGGTAGCCTCAGTGAGTTTCAAGCATTCCATCTCTTTTTTTTTTTGTTAACTCAGGTACAAACTATGACTACGTTAGGGAATTTAAGAGAAGCACGGGCACCTGGCAGCGCACAAAGCCGCTGTTCCCCTCGGACCTGCGCCGGACCGGCTGCGCAGCGCTGCGGATCGCCAACTGCAAACTCTTCCGACTGCAGCTCCAGCAGGGATTGTTCCGCATCCGCGTACCTTCTCCGTGATCCACGTGCTGGCAGGGGAGGAGACTGGAAGAGTTCTGCGCAGTCCACCATAATCTATCTCTATTTAAAGGAAAAGCTGAGAAATTACAGCTGAAACTTACACTGTATGCTGTGCTTTGGTATGGTAACTGTTTTTGTTTTAAATGCTTACAAAGCTTGAGTCTCAGTACTTGTTTCGGGAACAAATAACTTAAGTACACATTAAAAAGAAGAGAAGGGGGAAAATAAAAGGGGAGATCAAGGAAACACCTTCAGTCGTAACCATTTGGAGTTTAAACCATGTTATTGAAGGAGGATTTTTGTGTCTGAAACTGGTGGGAATCGGTTTCCTTTGGCGAAGCTTATTGAAAAGCAAAAAATAGATTTCAGGTGCGTTTCCCCTGCGGGGAACAGATACGAATCCATGTGCTATCTGGGACTGGATAGCTGTAATACACAGAAGCTATACGATAACCAACCTCCCTGGCGTGCTGCTGTTGGAGCATGAGGCCACAAGAGCTGTTGGTCGTTGCACCTTTTATTTCTAGTCCTTTCTCAAAAGATAAGGTCTGTGCCTAAAAAATGGTGGAGGTGTGTACGTACGGTTTTTCATTCATTTGCAACGGTTTCATTCCGACAAATATTTTTAATATATATATAAAATGGACTAATCTGAAATGGATACACCCCAGAAAATGGATGCAATACACCACAAAGAAGTAAACTTTTTTTCTACGCTGTCATTCAAGTAGCCTGATGAACTGGTCTGCAGGTGGGTGGCGTGCGCTTCTGGGTGGGCTTTGGTGGCTGTTTTCCTTGAAGTGAAAAGGGAAGATGTGTTTGGAACGGTTAGTGATGAATCCTGCTTTTGGTAAGAGCAAAAAGACAAATTAAATAGATTGTGTTCCTTTTTACTTCAGATTGCTTGCAAGCTAAGAATGGTTTTTAAGACTGAGGATCGTAGAAAGGTGCATTTTATCTCTCTTAGAACAAAGGTGAAATATGACAAGGATATATTTATTTTGCAAAAAACATGGGGTTTGGACTAAGAGTTAAGGAAAATTTGTACAGTGACTTTAAATTGGGATCAAAAGTTGGTTTACTAATGATTTCTGTGCTACAGTACAGTCTTGTTTACTGCTGTCTGACTTTGAAAGCTGGGTTTTATGGTGTGGCTATAGTGAAGAACTTAGTATCTTGCATTTTATTTCTTACTAAGCCTTGTTCACATCAGTAGTGATATTTAACTGACTTTTGTTTGTAGTCAAGATCAGCTGGTAGAACACTTTTACCTCAATTTTTAATTTCATTGTTGTTGTGATGGGTGGGACATAACCTGTATTTATTTAAAAGGAATAAAATGGGAGAGATGACAAATAGAAATAATACCTCCTGCCCTTCAGAAAAAGAGACTTTGTACAACCAGTATTATAACTACATACAAGACTTTCCACTCTGCAACTTTGTGGACCTCAGACAAGCCAAACTCTGCCCTCAGTTGTGTTAGTGTAAACCTTTGTCATCTTTATTGAATCATCTTACATATGTCGAAATATGATCCCAAACTAGTTCAAAATATCGGTATTTCACTAAACAGTCCTTAAAGAGCCATTCTGAAACTTACTTCTGCTCAGTCCTTCCATAGCACTGATGTATGGTTGGAATTACTCTGATTTCTGAGCAAAGGAGTCGGGGGGCCTGGGGAAAAGGGCAGCAGCCAATCCATTGACCATTATTTATTATTTTTTTTATTTTTTACAATGCTGAAGTGCTGCAAAACTTGAACTATATACATTGATTTCCTGACCTATCTTAGTTGGCATATTAAAAAGTTTATATATTTATGCATTGCAGTAAACTTGGTGTGTGTATATATAGATATGTCTTTAGATTTTAAATTTATATATAATGCTTTACTACAGAAATGTGAACCACTATTTCCATCCTTGGCTGACTTGTGAAATAAATCAAGTGCTGTTAGTTTATCTGTAAAACTTCCCTTTTTTGAAAAATCTTACATGGATCAATTTTTTTTTCCTCAGACAAAGTGCCAAGATCCCATATTCAAAAGTGATGAATGTTCCTAAGTATCTGTTTCACTTTTGAGCTCAGTTTTCTAAGTGGCTTGGAAAACTTCCGAAAATGTTGTTCAGAATATTGCCAGCTGCTATCTCCTGAGTCCCTGTATCTTCCCACTACACTTGAGGGCATTCAGCATCCAGAAAATGTAAATGATAAATGCACATGGTAAATCCAAGTAAATTCTCTATCAGTGTTTTGCAGTTAAAGTTACTGAACCGAATGTTTACACTTAGAGTAGGATTAACACTAGGTGTTCTTAGTTTGTTTTTTTTTAAAAAAACCCATAAATAAAACAAACAAATCTACTGGTGATTGGAACGTGTTGCAAATGCACTCAGTGAGATTTGACCAAGAAGTTTAAGCCTCTGTACCTGAACCAGTCACAAGCTGAATTTCTGAGCACGTTGTACTTGTGTCACGTTTTGTGTGGCTGGGGACCAAGTCTCCAGCGATGGTCTCCAGGAGTTTTGGGTGTGTGCTCAAGATTTAGGCACTCCTGGGATCGCAGAAGTGGCTTCCTTGGCCTTGCCTAAGAGGATGGGGACCATTCCCCACCCGCATTGCCTGTAGGACTGATCCAGGAGCTGCTCTAGCCCCTGTGTGTGCAGGAGGGAAGGGATGTGTCTTCTGGGGTCTGACTCCTGTTTGTCTGTCTGTCCGGCTCTGAGCTGTGAGTGCATCCCTTGGATTGTGCAATAACCAGGTTTGATTTCCCTCTGAATTTGGAGCAAGGCTTTGAAGCCAAGGCTCCCCTTTCTTCAGGGATTGCACTGGTGATGGTGTAGAAGTGAAGAGGCAGAGCTGAACTCTGACTTTTCTTTCTCTTTTCAGAAGGGATGGTTGACTTCAGAAAGCGGGGGAGGCTATGATGATACCAGAGGTGCTGAGAGGAGGGAGGTCACCAGTTTGCTGAGTGTGCTGAACGTGCAAACAGCTGTAGATTGAACTGGGTTCACTGGTAAATGCCACCACCCAGCTGTCCCTGCTCTGCTGGCACTGTGTACCCCTGCACATGATGGCTGAACCGCATGGGAGACAACTCAGGAGTTTTTTTGAGTTGCAGTCCAGGGGTTTTAGGTGGTTTGGCAGTTTAGAAACTTGTTTAAGTTGTCCTTGTTTGGCACAGTGGCCTTAATTCCTCCCAGCTCATGAGTCGGCACTGACATTCAGCCAGGTCCTCCACAGGTGGCTGTTTGAATGTTTTTCCTGGCCAGCTGTTTGTGCAGGACAAGGACTGGCTGGGCCACCTTGAGCTTGAGGGACTTGGGCTGGGCCTCTGCATCTCTTTTCCTTGCCCTGCTGAGGAATTTGGACAAACCCCAGCCACTGAAATCAGAAAATCACCAAATACAGGGTAGGAATTGTGGAAGATGGCAAGAGTGGTGGCGTTTTTCACCCCTCACTCCATCTCATAGCACAATTTCCCCCCAAAGAGTTTCTTCTTCCTTTTTTTCATGTGCCACAGATAATTTTGGAAAAATTTTAGAATTGCTAATTTTAGATTAAAAGTGGGGGGAAAAAAATATATGCTACTGTAAGCACACAGCAGTGTCCTCTGTGCTTGTTTTACACGTGTAGTCTTGTGGCTGCTCTGCACAGCAGAGAGGGATAAGGTGTGAAGTGCTGTTGCTCTCATAAAATAAATCCCTTGAGTTTTTGAGGGAGGCACATGCCTGGCCTGGCTCCCTTCCTTACCTGACCTGGACAGATGCTCATATTCCTAAAGAGTCAGGGTTGGATTTCAGATCCTCTCCCTTTCTGGTTTTATAACCTGAAGAAGAGGCATCCTGAAGAGTCTTCTGTTTTTCTGTATCACAGCAAGGTCTGGTTGTCCTTAAATATTTTATCAGCTAGTCCTTAAATTTTAGTTATTGTGAAAGTGCTGTGTCAACCCAGCTGCTTCTGGTCAAGTGAATTTCTGTAGCTTTGAGGGTACTTCATCTTTAAATTGAAGGCAAAACACAAAAGGACAGAGGTGAATCTGAAACCAAAAGAAACTCAAAATCAGCTCACTGATAGCTGTGGGCAGGCTGTGTCCCTGGTGTTTGCACAGCACGTGCCTGGCACGCAGCCTGCCTTCAGAAGCAGAGATCTTGATGAAAATAAGAGGTTTTTATCAAAGCTACTGAACTGCCTGGCTAATGAACTCCCCCTCCAGAACACAACAGGCAGCTTGGTTGCTTTGCAATATTTCCTGTGCCTGCATGACTCAGTAAATGCACAGGAGTGAGGGGTTTGGGGGGGGGGGGGTTTCCCTGTTTTAACTGCAGTTTCTCTGTTTTTTCCATAAATGCTGTGGCCGTGCAGCCTGCATGGGCTCTGCTACCGTGCATGTGCCATGCAAAGTGGAGGATGCAATAACAAATGCAAGTTGTTACAAGTGCCAAACTTTTGGGTTCTTCTGTGTATAACAATAATTCAACTGTTCTACTAAAATACAGAGATGCTTCAAATTCACTGTGTTCCAAAAAAGAGCAGTGGTTCTTTTTTTTTTTTTAATGAATGCTATTGAAAGCAATGTAAATCTACTTTTTTTTTTAATACTGTTCTGCAGGTTTGTGTTACTCTTCACAGCTGCCTTGAATATCACTCCATGTGGTGCATATGGACACTTTGCTCTTTATTAGAGCACTGGTGCCATGCAAGTATATAATAAAAGGCAGCTGACAACAGGCTTTAGTATTTAAAATTATAACTCTAGGTTAAGTGCAATTCGTTTGCATTAATCGACCTGCAGAAGGGAAGCTGTGCCTCGGGAAGTGTGGCTGTGCCCAGGGACACAGGCAGACTGACCATTGTAACTAAGGTCTGGTTTGGTGCCACTCACAGCAATGTTTTCCAAGGAATTCTATTTAATTTAGGGTTAAATGGATCCTTTCTGCCTCTAATTTAGCACTGAGGATTTGGGGGTTGTGTTCTCTTTAGCTCTTTGGAGCACTTAAACGGCTACTGCAGGTGGGTGGGAGGGCTGCTAATTGCATCCGTGTTTGTAGAAGCTGCTATTTCCATCTTCCCTCGGAGTGTTTCCTTTTCCCGTCCAGGACTGAGTGCAGGCCTGTGTTTCAGTCGTCACTGCTGCAGCCTTTTGACATTTGCCATTTTCTGTTGCTCTTCCTTGTTTTTTTCTTGGAGCTGGGAGCTGTGTCCGTAGGGTCTGTGTTTCCAGGGCACATTGCCTGTGAAAGAAAAGCACAGAGCTTGGGAAGGTGAGCCTGGAAAAGCTGAAGGCAGTGAGATTTGAGGGAAGCTCTGCTCGTTTTCTGTAGGGGTCACCTCTGTGTGCTCTGAAGTTTATTAATAAGTTTGGCATTTGCTCTCCATCATCCCTATGAGGTTTGGTGGGGTTTTTTTTTTTTCCCTTGGAAATTCCTTGCTGTAGGAAGGATTGCAGCCAGGGTTTAAGGTGACACCTCTGACCAGCCATGCCCAACGTGACTCTGCAGTCTGACTGCTGCTCTGCTCCAGCAATCAATTCTCTCAAACTTTTGACTAACAGGTTACCTAAAAACATAGATTAAAGCCGTGCAAAGTGCCCAGCAAGATAAACACCTGCTTAAAAGGATTAAGGGTAGTAGGAGAATTAAACAATGAACTGCTACAAGCAGGTGATTATGTTGAAAATTTATTGGTGATACAAAATCTGAATAATATTTTTTAAAATTACTTATTCTAGGTAGCTGCTTCTTGGTTATAAAAGAACTCGCAATACATAAAGGATTGGTATAGAATAATATTTGGAGGTTATTTGAAATAATCTATTGAAATGTCTTGAAAAGTGAGCTGGAAGATTGGAGCTTTTCAATGGAAAAGGCTAAATCTTGGTGCCCAGCAGTTTTGCAGGGTGAGCAGAGAACATCTGCTAGGGCACTTCAGTACATGAAGCTGCTCAATGCCACTGCCTACTGGTGCCCTTGAATTTGCATAATGAAACCAGGCTGTTCTGAGCCCTGGTAAACCTGATGGATCTGATTACAATAATAGGATAGAAAGAAGCATCCCCTGTGTAATTAGTGTTATCTTATTGATAAAACAGGAATTTTTAAAAACTTTTTTAATACTGAGGCTTTTGAATTACCACCTTAGGCCCTTGATTTTTTTTTTTTTTAATTTCTTTGCCTTTCCTCCATTTTTTTTCAGTTACTGCTAAGACATCCTCAGTTTTGGTTGAGGGCAAGTTTCTTTCATCTGTAGTTCTAAACCCTGTCAGAGCCTGACAGATCCCCTGCTACAGGCTGTGCACTTGTTTCACAAGTGTCATTTCTGTGCATTCTGTTATTGGGCTGCCACCTCTGCCAACTTCAGAGCAGAAAAAACCCCTGTGGAACAATTTTGTACCTGCTGAAAGCAAGAGCCATTTTGGAAAGTCTAAATTTCCATCTGCAATATGCAGTGTGCTACAGAGACCTGCTCCCTGGCTGGGCTTGAGCTTCTCACCTGAATGATCTCACATGCGAAAGCTTTGGGTTTTATGAATCTGCTTTATTAATTTACACATGATAGCAGGAAAGCATTATCATTCCTGTCACTTGTTTCACTGGTTTTAAGTCTTAAAAAGCAGAGCCTGCTTATTTATTAGAGTGAACAAACCAGCACACAGGGGTGTCTGCCAAGGTGGTCAGGTTAAACACAGCTGACATTCTGTACAGCTCTTGCTATAGTTTCTTTCTGAAGAGAAGCCAGGGAGTGCCCTCTTAAGAAATACTTTCAAACCCTTTCAGAACTGGTCTTAAACTAGTCCAAAGGACTCCTCTGGATTGCTTAGAGAACATGGGGTCTGTTCTAGCTTTTGTTTGCTTTGGGAAACACCTGCAAAGTCAATTTTAAGCCTTTTTCTTTTTTTTTTTTTTTAATCCTTAACTTCCAAAACCTGGGTTTTTTGCTTCTTGCAATTGACAAATTGACAAATGTTTGTATTTAAGGGTCTGACACTGCATTTTGCAATGTATTTTGAGTGTTCTGTCCTGTCTTGGTTACATGATGTAAACAGCAAGCTGTGTTCTGGGGGCCTCCTGGAAGGTCCTTTACAGTGCTAAGGGGTGGAGAAGGATCAGTACAAGATTCTCCTCGTACTTCACAGGCTTGATGTGAGTGTCAGATGGGGCAAGAGGCTGGGTTCGGTACAGAACTCATGGAATTGCCACCTCTGGCTGCCCTCAGTGTTTGAACCCCCAAAGCCCATCAGGGGCAGGTCCTGGGCGTTCCATGCACGACGTTTCCTCTGGCCTCAGGTGTTTTCTCTTTTGCTCTTATTACAGGATTTTGCTTTCACTCTCCCTCTGAACACACAGCCTGTGCCCATGGTCCCTGGGAGCACAGCTCCTGTGGGTCAGAGGGTGCTTGCTCCCTGTGGCTTTCTGCACATCCCTGCACATCAGTGTGTGTGGGAACAGTGCTTAGTACACAATGAAGTGACTTTCATTGAGCTTGTAAAACTGATGCCAGCAGGTCAGAGATGAGCTGAACACCTGTAAGCAAACCTGCAGGTAATAGTTTTATGACCCACCTTCTGGTGTGTGTCACTGTGGCTGGAAGTCTGGCGCCTTGTCCGGGGGGAAAAGCCCCTATTCCCAGCTACCTCATTTTTTCTTTCTTTGCACTTTGTCAAATACTTTTTGTTTTGTTTTAAATTGCATTTTGTCCTTCAATTAAAAAAAACCTAAAAGCAGACAAGAAGCAGGACAGAATGGTGCCATTGCCCAAGGACAGTTTACTTTAATTTCATTTTAAATTAATGTTTCTGTACAAAAAGACCAAGGTTGACCTGCAGCTGCTGTAAAAAGTAAATAAAAATTTCTATTACTTGAAAGTAACTATTATACTTGGAAATGAGAGTAGCAATTGAAAGGCTGTCCTAATGATTTTTAAATAGGAAAAGATCTGTTTAAAAAATAGAAGTCTCTGCTCTTTTAAGGACAGATCAGATAGTTTTCTGTCTGCCTCTACTCTGCTCTCACTGTTTTGCCTGTGAACTTGATCCATTATTTTAATAGAGAGATTCACTGATTTTTCTGTGATGTCTAATTAGATATTTTTCTGTGGAGTTCCCCATTTAATCACCTGCAGAGGAAAAACTGTTCAAATCAATACCCACCTTCCATACCTGAACTTACATCATTGCCCATTTCTTTGTGATCTTCAGGTGTGTGGGATTTTGCTTAGATTGAAGAAATTTTTTAGAAGTGTGTTTTCTTCTGCTTCTAAAGGTGCTATTTTGACATAGTTTTGAATTCCTTACACTGTGCTTGACTTCTAAAAGTACCAATATAAGCTGGTAATCAGCTTGTGTTTGTTCTGTGGAGTTTTTCTTTGAGTATTCAATCTCTTTTTAAAAAAGCATCCCTTTTCATAAAGACGGCTTCCAAAGTGTCAAAGGCCTTAATAATACAAAATGTCATGGGAAAATGCTACTTTTTTTCTTTCTTTGTAAAGGCAAAACCAAGAAATCCTTCACAGAGAACATTTTCCTCTAAAATTTTGAGGAGCAGCTCATACTAACTTTGAATTCAATGTAGCAAACATTTTAGTGGCCATGCACAAATAGCGGGGGTGAAACAAGGAGCTATTCATGCCTCTGCAGACTGTACCAATTAGCTGCTAATTCCAGAGCCTTCCATTAGCATCATGGTGGCTATTCCATAAATATTAATCTTCTCAGGCTCGGTCCCAAGACCCACCTGTGTGTCTGGGACATGCTGGCCTGTGTGGCTGGCAGAGCATTGGGAGGTTGGGCCCAGTGTGGGGTTTGTCTCAGACCCCTCCTGCTCAGGCCCCCAGGGTTTGGGTGCCACTGGTGCTCAGGAGGAAGGAGGGAACATCCCAAGTGCAGCCATTGCAGTGACATTGGCTTGGTCACTCTGAGGAGAGGCTCTTGTAGACACAAGCCATGGAGGAGAGAGCTGAATTTTAGTCCTGCACAGGAACTTTGTTGTTGTCCTTTCTGTGCTGTCTTTATTTCGTTTGATCCATGTCATCAGTCTGGTTTGAGCATTTGGTAACACTGCTACAGGAAGGTTTTTCCTTCTCTGGAGCACATAAAATCCTCCTCCTGCCCTGTCTGAAGCAGCAGGACGGATCAAGGGTTGATGTTTGAACTTGTCCCATCTCCAGACAGGAGGTTATTTATTGCCTTCTTGTAGGCTCTGCAGTCCCAGTGCTGTAGCATTTCTCAGTCTCGTTAATCTAAGAGCCCTTTAGCCTTTTGAAAAGAGTCCAGAGGCTGCCTTGTCCTTCTCCTCCTTCACACACTGCGTGCTGCCCTCTGGACCCTCCGAACTCATCCAGGCTGTCACTGTAGAGGAGCCACCAGTTGGTGGCCTCACAGGAGTGTCTGTGTCACCTGCAGCACTTCTGAAAAACAGCTGATAAATGAGGGGCCATGGAGAAACTCTACTGAGCTTGCAAATTCCTGATCCTCTCATTCTAGGGAAGGCTGAAGAGCAGCATCATTCCTTGCCTTGCAGCCGCTCCCTGCTGCACAGGTAAGGATGAGTCCGCACTGTCCCTTACTTAGGGGCAAGATACAAAGATTTATGGACTGTTGTAGGAGATCCGCTATTTTGCATTTGTTGTATTTAAATCTGAAACTTCTGGAGCATTGGAACGGTGGGTTCTGGAACTATGTCTGCAGTGTGGAACCACAGGTACTGGCCTAAATAGCTGGGGAGCTTCTGGCCACCTGTTTTCCCCCTGCACTTTCTTTTTTTCTGAGAAACCACAGATGTGAAACTGCATCCCAGTTTGTATGCCCACTGCTTCATAATCCAAAGTGGGAGCCTGACAAGCTGGAATTGTTTTACTTTTACCTTCAGAAGGAAAAACTAAAATTTTTTCACATTAGATGCTCTATCTTCAGAGTTTTCCCTCTGTAAACCATGTTTATTGAGTTCCATGAATCTTGTGGGATTGGGTTAAAGAATATGAATACATATTATATGAATGATAAATAGTGTACTTAGTCTGACTTTGTACAGTAAAAATACTCTATTTTATCTTAAGAGAATGAAACGACTACATTGAATAATCCAATTGTGGTATCTGTATTCCATGAACCAAGTAGCAGGAGGGTGTTGGAATGTGATGCCACATTGCTGCCACTCTCCTAAAGGTTCAGTGTTCTGTCAAATCTAAGATCTTGATAATTACCAGGATATTGTCAGAATATATTGCCACTTTTTCTACAAAAGGTATGTTGGTGTGGTGAGGTGAAAGCACTCACCTCTTGTTCACCATCTCTAGCATGCAGCTCGACAGCAAGGGTTATTCCCATCATCCAGCTGTTGTGCTCTGACTCCTGTATTACAGATGTGGTTACTGTTACAGGCTTTTTATGTGTGTACGTGTTCTGTGGGTCCTTCTGTGCTTTGTGTGGGAATGGAGTTTTACTTTTATTTATGTGTCCACACCAAAATCTTCATGTGCTGCTTTAGAAATGAATTGATGAAGCACTTGGGGCCAGGGTTTGGAATGCTCTGACCGGAGTATGTTAAGTTACTTCTGTTAAAAACAGGGAAAAATAAGACATAAATGCTCTTTGACCTCAATCAAACTATGCAATACAGCACACCAGAGAGCTGAATTCCTTGTGATACAGAAGTGCAGCTCCTGTGTCCTTCCAAACCCAGTCCTTGGTCCAAGGTTAGGAGAGCTTGTACTCAATGGCTGCCCAAGAATCTTGTATCCAGATCAACTCTAGTTCACTGCTTTTCCTCCTGCCCCCTCGCCTTGCCCGGCAGTTTATCCGGGTCAGGTGGTTGGGTGTTTTGGCTCGGAATGACATGATCTCCAAGTGTGTCCCTCCTGTCATCCCGTGGTGTTGTCAGCTGGAGCTTGCCCTCTAACCCCACCAGTGTGGCTTTACCCGCTGGGGCCACTTCACCGTGTTTGCATCTCCCTGCCCTAGAGCATGTCGGGCATTTGGGGTTTGCTGTGCCCCCTTGGGTTGATGTTGTCTTGTTTTCCCTGTGTCAGTCAGTTGTGGGTCTGGTGCTTACAGTAAAGAATCCCTGTGATGTCTCAAATCCAGTCCGAATTTGTTTTCATTTCTGCCACTTCTGTGTGTGTCAGTTTGATTTTTCTGCTTCTGAGGCAATTCAGGGATAAATGCCCCTGAAAATGTGGTCAGGACTGCTGGTCAAGGTTCTTTGTTCTCCCACTGCTTCATTTTTCCAGTGAAATTTGTTCCTTGTGTTCCTCTTCTTCTCCCTGTTAAAAAACGGGTACAGTTTTCCCTGGTTCTGCCTCCCATGAGGAGCCCTCCTCTCCCAGGTGATCATGAGTTCTCACCATTCTTCATTCACTTAACCCACCCTGCACCTCATATTCTCGTTTCTCCCTCCTAACTCCCTTTACTATTTTGTCTCTCTCTAATTCAGATTGACCTCGATTTCTTTCTCTGATTCCAAAAAGGGATTTTGGTGCATAACCTGGGAGACAAGCAGAAAAGCTCTCTCTGCAGATGTCTGTGTACATCCATTACCTCCCCAGCACACACAGCGTAAGGGGCTCAGCCTGTTCCATTCCTTTCCCCAGGTTTTTCCTAGAGCTAAGCAGATCACAGGCTGAAGCCATTTCTTATTTCTTTTGGTAATTGAAAATATTAGGAGATTTTCTTCTTCAGAAATAGCCACTGCAGATGAGCAGCTGGCATGAGAGAGGGTTGTTATGCTTCCATATTCAGTATTTTTAATTGAGGAACAAATAATTTATTTTGGGGAAAAATGTAAATTTTTTTGTATTTGTATGTCAAAGTGGCCTTTATAGGAAAAGCACATAAAATATTTAGATTAAAATTGCTTAGTTGTGTAATTTTAGTGGGGATTTTTGTATTGACAGGGTTTCTATGCATTTTTCAAAATATACTTGCTGTTTTGTGTTAGAATTATTGGAAATCTTTTTAAAAACATGTATTACCACATTTTCCATGGTTGATCCCTTTACTATCATTCCTTTTGAATACTAAAAAGATTTTAATTAACCCTGTAAATTAATTTTCCCCCACAAATATTTGCATTAAGTCAATATACTGAGTTATAGCACGGGTATGTAGCTTTAAGGGAATAAGCCTAGTAGTGCAGCTTAATTGTGGAGAGATGTGTTTGCAGAAGGGCGGTACAGCAACGTTTCAATTGCACTTAAATCACTAAATTAGGAAATTAGGTTTTTGCTGTACCTCACTAGGGTTTTATTAAGCCGTGTCCATCCTGTATTGTTTACACTTGAGCATAATTTAACAATGTGTTATTTGTGCAGTCTGCAGTTCTCCGTTCTGTTGGGATTATGTGAATGTTAACATAGGAAAAGTTTTGGAGTGTGTGGTGTCCTCGTGGGTTTGACATGAGTTTGGAGAGGGAGGAGAGGAAAGTTAGATCCATTAGAGTATTTTTCCATTTAATTATGTACATGTTTTCACATTAGCTGAGACAGAATAACTGAACTTACAACTGAACTGTGAGTAAAATTAGTGGTTTGGGGGTGGGAGAAATGAAGGGGTTGCAGAACTGCAGGCAAAAACCCTTTAGTTGCACTGTGGTACAACTGCCCTGACTGCCTGTGCAAAGCATAGCCCGAGGGGATACATCAGTCCCTGCTCTCATTGCTCTGGTTTTACTTTCTCTTCTTGAGGTGTTACTGTGAGGTTTGCCAAGTAGGACCTTCCCAGGAACGTCTATCAACTGAGACTTGAGTTTTATCATTTTATGTTTGTAGTTTTAATTTTTGTTCTTGTTTCTGTTTCGTAGGAGATCCCACATGTTCACAGGTTAGTGTAAGTGCAGGCTTTCAGGTATAGCACCAAACGAGAGTTTCATGCAACCATGCATTCTGTAATTGAGGAAAAACGTGCAATTCTAATGGCACTTTGACCCATTGCTGAAACACTGGGTTTTGCAATTGAACAAACTCAACAATTGAAAACACTCTGTGTCTTCTTTAGATGTCTTGAAGGTGAAGCAAAAGGCAGTTACTCCAGTTGTACCCATGGATAATTTGGTATGGATTTTTTTTTTAATAGTTTTATGATCTGTTTTAGAAAAACACTCATTTCTTGGTTTACTTTAGTTGCCATGAATTGCCCAGTGCAGAGTCTGGTCCACCTCCATTCGTTTATTTTCATGGAGTAGTTGCACAAAAACTGGTAACAGCAAAGTAGGAAAGCTCTTTGGTTACTCACCAGTAGCTTCCCTTGCAGAATTGCTTTGTGGCTCACACATAGTATGAAAAGGGACACGGGAATTCTCCTGGATTCGGTAGCACTCGCTTTGTTTACGTGTTCAGTAGAACGTTGGGTGACTAAAGGGAGGTTCCCTTTTTAAAGTATTTGACTTGTGCTTTGAGGACTTAGTTGCCACTGTGCAAATTGTGCTGTAATATTGTACCAAGGATCAGTGAAAGTGTTTTATCTTTTTTAATGTCGTTTGTATTTGACTGGGTTTTATAAATGTAAGAAAACAGAGTGTTGTATTTTGATCTGAAATTTGCGTATGGTAAAAGTAACTTTGCTTTATGTTTCGGAGGTTTGTTCAGAACTTGAATCATTTTATAGAAGGGTACAGACCAAAATTAATTGTCTTAAAGGTGTTTAATAAATTAACCAAATAAAACATTGATTGTTTGAAAGCTTGTTAACTGCACCTTCTGCTTTTTTTTTTTTTATTTTTTAAAGAAAGAATGTAGTTCAAGATTTTCTCTCAAGGTCTTATGAAAAGTGAAAAAAAAAGAGCAGTAGATTTTATAAATATCATCTCCCATGAGTTATCTGTTTTATTATTAAACATTCCAGCATGCCAGAAGTTTAATCAAAGGGGAAAACCCAAAGGAAATAAATGGAGGAGGAAAGGCAATGAGGAAATGAGGGGAGGCGGGATCAGTCCCTCCCTGGCTCTGCCCAGGCAGTAAATGCTTGTGGCCGCTGGGCTGTGGGTGTTGTCAATGGCCCCTCCAGGAAAAATGGGAGTGGGAAGGAGCTTCAGCTCACCTGGAAAATCTCTCATGGTTGTTTCAAGGTGTCTGTTCTCCCCAGCAGTCACCCTCACTCCTCCCCTTCACAAATACTGCTCTTCCACGCGACCTTTCAAAGCAGAGGAGAAAAATATGTGAAGCATAACTGCTCCCAAGGGCAGGTACAAACAGCTCCTTCCAGGGCTGCCTGATATTCCGACCCTTGGCTGCGTCACAGTGTGCAGACGTAACCCCTGAGAGTTCAGAGACCTGGACATTTTTAAGATGCCAAGCAGCTGCAACTCCAGTTGAGCAATATTCTACCTCCATGCTGTGCTGCTCCCTGCACTGGGGTACTGGCCCTTGCCTCTGCCAGGGCTGCCTCAGCTTGATCTTCAGGAAAATACCCAGAGCTCTGTCTACCTTTTCTTAAACAAAAGGACATTGAGGCAAGGCCAAATGTGAGGTACGAGTCAAGGAAAAGCTGAGGTTTGGGGTAGCTTGGGCAAGGGAAGTGAAGAGAGAAGGCAGCAGCACAGCTTCAAAGCAGAGTGCAGAAATGGGGTGCTATAAATGTGTGTTCTAGAAGAGATGGTGGGTACTAGGACAGAAAAATGCATATTTATCCCACAAATCCCTTTTCTTACTTAGTTCCACAGCCATACCAAGGTCCTGAACCGCCAGCCAGGTTGGTGCAGGGAGCCTGAGGCCTCCAGTGTAAACACAGACTGATGATAGGGAATCCTGTGTTGATTTACCCTTGTTGCTGGTGTTCCCATGGTTATGGCTGCGTAGATGGGCTCTGCCATATCTCCCCTGTCTTACTGAGTCTTGGAAACAAAGACAGGAGGGTGAACTTGGATTTATCTTTATTCCACAGCCTGGAATCCTAACAGAAAGGGAAGAGGGCTGCTGCCTGGTTTCCTTTACCTTTTATGCACAGAGGAGATATAACTCTTGAAGTTCCCATTTCTGCCTCTTTTTAACCCCTCAATTTTTTTTCCTTAAGTCTCTCAGGAGAAATCCAGAACTGGTTCCTCAAACAGGATTTTCAGCTGAAGCTCTTGATGCCTGGGAGCAAGGCCTCTCTGTGCTTCCTTAACTGCAGGGTACTTGCCAAGAAGGCAAAGTATTGAGTTTATGCAACCAGACTTGTGACTCTGGTGATTTCTGTGTACAGGGAGTCACAGTTGTTCACCAGCTTCTACCTCAGCCTGAGAGAGGAGTGTCTCATCAGCTTTCTCCTGGCAGGAATGTGCTAGGAGAGGCATGCAGTTGGCAAAGGATCCCTGCAGGCTGGAGCTGCTGTGGAGGCATCTGGGTGTGTGAGCAGCCCCAGCTTTGCTGAGCCAGGCTCTTCCCAGGGCTGGTGCCTTCTTGGTAAGAGGTGGCATCTGTGTCCTTTGCACAGCCCAAGTCTTGGAGCCATCTTTCAACAGGCTAAGTTTTCCAGGTGAAGAACAGGCTTCTGGCCTCCAGAATCTCAAATCAAGCAGCAAGACCTGTTGTTTGCTAAATTCCATGTTACTGAGTTGTCCCTTTGCACAATGATCGCTGGAATCAGTAAAATTAACAGAATAATTAATTGCTTCAGAATTTAATACAACCCATAACTTTTCATCTGAAAGCAGCTGTAAAGGCAGAAAATTTATGTGGAGTCCATGGGGTCTTGGTGCAAGTAATTTTAGCTGAATGTTTTTGCCACTCCACAGATTTCTCTGCTCCAGGTGAAGCCAGTGGCAGCAGGATCAGAGCTGTTACTTTTGCTTTTTCCCCAGTGTATTTGGGCACGCACAGGCCAAGCTCTGTCACATGTGGCCTCTAAGGAATCAGAAACCCCAACACTGTGGGCTGGGCTGATGGAGTTGGCTAATGGAGAATTTACGGTAAGAGCAAAATGTATTTTTAACCACCAGGATATGCTTATCATCAGGAAAGGGCAAGCAGCACTCCTATCTCTCCAGGGAAGGGGAAGTGTTGAGCGTGACTTAATTTTTTTCCAACTCCTTTTCAAACTCTGAAAGGGTTTTTTTTCTTGCTGAGACATGTCGTTGGATTAAATCAGGGAGTTACACAGACATCAATCCTGGGTCACAGGTGAAAAATATTAAATGCCAGGCATGCAGTGTTTTTCCATTGCATGTGATGTACGTTCAGGAAAGACCTTCGGAAAGAGTGCTTTGAAACGAGTCTGTTTTGCTTTTTAAAATACACCAAGAGCCCGTCCAGAAGCTTTTAATATTTTAGGACAGCTTTGATGTTTTCTGTGTTGAAGAGGAAAGCAGATTCCCCTCCTTGTACCCCACCCTGTGCCTTTGGAACAAGCAGCACATCAGGTGCCTGCGACTGTGGGCTGCTTTTTGGCTTGGGGTGCTTTGCTCAGATGGGGGCTGGACGCGTCCCCTTGTTTGTCACCGTGCCTGTTCGGACTCTGCCATCCCAAGAGAGCACCCAGGGACGCCTGCCCGAAGCGAGTCCAGGGTTCACCCTACCAGCAGCAGCAGCAGTGCCTTGACATTTTCCATTTTCCACAGTCGGCGCTGCTCTCCCTTTCCATAATCCTGCCCCGGGACCAGGAAAGCCTTTGAAGGAGACACCGCGATTTGCTTGCAGGACACAGCAACGATGCCTTTCAGGCCACCTAGGCAGGAGGGGCTTGGCTGATCCTGTAAATACCTGCTTGCCTGTTTTAGTCAGCGGTTGGAGTCACAAAGGAAAGAAACGCTTTGAAATGCTAAAAGCTGCCTGGCCAAAGAGACGGGCTGAGGGTGTTCCCACCCTGCCTCGTTCCATTCCCACGTGCGCTGCCCACCCCCTCTCCAAACCAGTCTCGCCTGTCCTCCCGCTGTGTCCTCATCAGCTGCCAGGCCTCCCTCTCCCCCTTCTCCCGGCTCCCCCCTGCCCGTGCTCGGGGAAGGTGTTTGAGTCCTCGGAGCTCGGATTTAAAAGCCCACGCACAGAAACAATCGCGCGGCGCTGGAGTCTCGCAGAGCGAGGCGGCCGGGCAGGGGCCCAGCACGGCCCCGGGGCCGCCATCGCGGCCTCCTTCCACTTCACCTCGGTTTTTCCCTCAGCGCTGGATGCGATGACCTGTCAGGGACGGGGACGGGAGGCTGTGCTGTGCTCTCCTCCCCGCGGAGGGGCTGGGTGGGTTTGTCCCGCATTTCTTCCCCGTGCTGCGGCTGTGTCTGAGGGTGAGTCACGGCAGGGAGAGACGCGCCCCCGGGACTGCGCCCTCCGAGCCTTGGGAAGGGCCTGTCTGCTCCCATCAGCCGCCCGGGGAGCTCAGCGCAACACTCTCCTCTCTGAAGGGCTTGGGCTTCAGATGGGGGTGATTCTTTTCTTCTTGCTATCTGCGCTTCGGCAGGTTTCGCTGTTTTGCAATTAAATCTCCTTTCACGTTGGTTTTAATTGCCTTCTCAGTTCCCCATACTACAGAGTAATGCTGAAGAATCCATTTTTAGCCTTTCAGTTCATCTCCTCCTCATTTCAGCTGCGTCTGTGCTTTTCTCCTTGCTGTTGTAGTGTGAAATATTCAGGGAGAAATGTGAAATTCTCTCGTCTGAAAGTCATGTACCACATCTTACAGCTTGCCATGAGGCACGGGAATATTCCTGGCTCTACCTGCTTTGAAGAGCAAACAAAGGAAAGCTGCAAGCACCACAGTGTCTGGTCTTGGCAGATGCTTTGGAGACCAGCCCATTTTCATGGAAATTAGGTTGTTGCTATTAGTTTATATTTTTTTTGTCAGGACCTGAGCGATTCCTCAATCACTTTTCCATTTTCAAGAAGCAGTTTGTGAATCACATACATGTAAAACGAAGGAGTTAGCAAATGCTGCTTCCCTTTGATGTATGGTAATCTGGCCTTCTTGTTTTTAACTGCTCCCTGGAATTTTCCATCTTAGTATGAATATTTCAATGAAAGGTAACAAAGAAACCCCCTCACTACCTTGTACTTGTTTAAAGACAACAGGAAGGTTGTGAAAGCTAAAATGAAAACAAATCTGGTTTGCAATGGAATGGTTGTGTAACCCCCATGTTAAGAAATGAGAGAGGAAAGGGCTGAGGAAGAACATTCAGAGACAAAGCCTTCAGGTGTGAGGCAGTGGTGAAGGTTAAACAGTCCCTGCTCAGAGAGGTGTGCTGGACTCACTCCTTGGTACAGGTGTAACATTATGCCATTGTAGCATTCTCCTGTGTTGGAAAAGTGGCTTTAAACACAGGCATGTTCCATTTATCTCCATTTGGAGATGTAGCATCAGCATCAGGACCAAGTGCACAACTCAGTTCAATGTTTACATCTTTTCCTAATTTTTTCCTTCATGCTGAATGGCATTTTATATCCTTGAGATGTTAGTCTGGTGGTTGGCATAACCCAAAATCTAACAATTTACCTGCTATCAACTGCTCCATCTTTCTGGGCTCCTTTTTTTTCCTTAATCCAACCTGTTCCTTGGAGCTGATGTAATTGAAATGGCACCACCCTCGGACCCTGCTCTGAGATGACACATGCTCCTTGGATTTGCTTTTCTTTGTACAAACATGTTGTTATAAAAGTCCTAAAGATTAACTTTTTCTTGCCTAAATTGATGCTGGGAATAATTTAGGGGTAGCATAGCTGTTGCCTACTTTATCCTTGAGTTTGAAAAGGAAGGTATAATATTATTCCAAATTTTTTCATAGCTGTAGAAGTGAATTTGAACAAGAAGTCTTTTCTGTTTCCACTTTTTCAGTCTCATTGGTAGTGTGGTGAGAGAACATCTTCCTACAGGATTTCCCTGGTACATTCAGTTCTCTGGATGTACTTTGAATTTGTGGTTAAATGGAGAGATGTCCTCTCTTTCTTTATGACTGCATTTAACCATTGGGAAAAGACAGTTACTGAGTTGGAGAACACTAGAATGACGTTGTTTACTAGAGGAAACAGCCATCATAACTGCCACAGGTATCTCTATCCCTTTGTTGGTTTCAGAGAAACTGGGAAGGAAAGAATATTCCACAAAATTTCTTGGGCTGAACCAACACCCTGTTTCCAACATGCGATGGCAGTGTCACTCTTGGGGCTGAGCCTGGTTTGTGAGCAGCATTAAGATCTCAAAGTGAGGCCCCAATCCAACAAATATTTAGAGCTCTCCTTAGGCTTTTATTTGCAAAGTCTTTGCTCTGACATTGTGAGGCACCTGTGAATGCAGCAGGCTGCTAGACAGGGAAGTGTTGCTTGGACCTAGAATGGCGCGTGGTTGAAAGCAGAACAGATTGGGAAATCTGAAAATTCAGAGGACCAAGGGAGTGTGTGCTCAGCAGAGCTTCTCACAGAATCTTCCACCACTCCCCCACGGCACCAGTTTATTAAAGAGACCTGAAAAAAAAAAAAAAATCCCTAGTTCTTGCCAGCCTGGGTGACTCCTATCAGAGCTATGACAGGTTTATTCCATTTGCAAGTCAGAACAAGTTTCTCCTCTCTCTTGAAGGTACATAATTATCAAGATCATCCTTATTGCTACACCCGTTACCATTGCCTATAATCTTTGGGTATTTGCACTTTCCTGGCACAGTCCTGATTGGCAAAACAAAGCTTGCATGTGTGATAAGTTTAGTGTAAAAGACTCTTCTCATTAGTGCTGGGTGCCATGAATCAGAATGATTAAGTGATTTGTCCAAAGCACAAAACAGATTTAGTGTTTCTGCACTGCAGTCCTACTAAATCATGAACGTTATCAAATTCACAAATATTACCTTAAAATACTAAATCCTAATCTTGTAAATGTGTTCTGTTTCTATTTATACTGGAGGCCTCAGACCTTAACTGTTTACTTTTTCCTTTTAAAAAAAGAGCTCCTGGTAACTTGAAATTATGGTAGTTTAAATTTTCTTCATGCTGAAAAAGTGCTGTTTGGCACCAGGAAATCATCTAAAATTGTATCTGTTTCCCTCAGTAAATTGCCCCTGCTTTGGCCAACTGGGGTAACATACCTGCTGTGTGTCAGTGAGTGAGCTGCAGGTGGGAATGCTGGAGAGCTATTGTGAGAAACTCGGCAGAGGTGAAGACAAATGGTCCAGCAAGAGGATGGAGAATTGGTCCCTGGTGGCCTCTGTTCTGGTCCTTGCCCTTTGCAAATCTGTGTGACTGGCAGCTGAGAGAGAGGCAGATCTATGCCAGAAATATGCCAGAAAGTTGTTCAGGAAGATCCTCTGAACTCTTGACTTCAAAGTCGGGTCATACCTTGGGGGAGCTGCTCCTGTCAGGGGAGCACAGAACAGACTGGCCCTCGGTGCTGACCCTTGATGACTGAGAGGCTCTCACCCCTCCTGAACAGGGGATGTTTGAGTTTCTGCAGTAGCTCCAGAGGTTATTTGGGGAGCAGAGCCATCTTGATGGTGTGTAGACATGGGGGAGAGGGAAAAGGCTGCTCAAGGAGGTGGCTGATACCATCACGGTTGGAAGGACTTTGCTTAGAGCTTCTGCTGTCAGCTGACTGAGAGATAAGTGTAATTTTTTGCACCACTCCTGCTCTGAAATTCCCCCATAGCTGCAGGGGCAGACGGGTATCTCCTTTGCCACAGGGCCCAGTATGATGCAAAGAGGTCTCACCTTTAATGCCTCAGTGCACAGCAGTGCTGCTGGAGGAGGAAGTATGAACGAGATGAAACTGCTCCAGCACCTTTAGGCCTCCCTGCTCACTCTCTTTGCTTTTCCGGTCATCTTAATCCTCTCCTGCTCAGCAGAAACGATATTCTCCAGGGAAATAAGCCTCCTGAGAATGCCCCTGAGCTTCTGATGGCAAGAGGAATGAGTTCCTACCCTTTCTAAAAAAGCCTCTTCAGTATATTCCCATGTTTCAATTTGCCTTCACGAGGCTACTTGGTGACAAGTGGCAACATAACCTTCTCTGAGGCTCCCACCCAAAGTTTTATGCAAATTGTATGTAAACTTACTCTCACCATGAGTGATAACCATGAGATAGGTCATGCTTGAATGCCATTTTGTTCATGGATGTTCTGGGGATCACCAGTGCCCAGTGTCCTAGCAGGGGCATGCCCTAAGGCATGCCCCCCAACCTGGAGCATCCCCAAGGGGTAGGGAATTTAGGAACAAAGGTGACTCCTGAAACTTCCTGGGTTCCAGCTCACACTCTCAAAGTCCTCCTGCTGCAGCATCCAGCCCTCCCACGTGGCAGTGGAGTTGTTCTGCCATATCAGCATCATTGTGATTCTGTCCAGAAAGGAGCTCCCTGCACCCACAGGGAAACAAATCCACAGTAGCCACTCAGTGGGAACAGCTCCATATGCGGCTGCTGTTGCAGGCAGAAATGGCCCCGTGCCCAAAATGGGATGGTGAGCTGCCTGGGTGGGCAGTGCAGCAGAATCCCACATGCCCCCTCCCTCTGGTGCTGGCAGGTGGTGCTGGCCAAGCCCAGCCTGCACCCAGAGCTACCACAGCCAGGGCCACAGCTTCCCAGGGGTGCCAAGGTGCTGAAAACACACATGGCCTCGGTCGTGTACTATGGAGCGAGCACGTCCTGCTCCCCACTGCTTGCACACGGTGCCAAATCCCACTTCCTCTGATGCTCTTTCAGTATTAGCAAGTCAGGTCATGCGTCTGATGGCTGCAGGCACAGAGAAGTCTGATTAGGGCTTTTAGCTCTGCGTACATCTGGTGGGGCCTGCTCCCTTTCTGTGGCTCCTCCTGGACCCTATTCTAGTCTCCTCTTCCTTTCTTTAATTTTTTTTTTCCCTTAAAAGGGAGTTGTACCTACAAACCACCATCAGAAAGCACCTCCTGGGACTGCCTCTGTCTTTGCTCCTCCTAAGATCACCACTGGTTGTGTTGTCATGCTGGAGAAGGAGACTGAGGTGTCACCCAGACCGATGACTTTTGGAAATGAAGAGTGGTTGGTTGTGATTTATAAGCTGAGCCCTAAATAATAGGAACTGAATCTATGCTTCATTTCCACCTGGTGGCTTATACTGAGAGATCTGTGCAGGCTACTTTTGTCTTGCTTTTTCATCCCACCTTTGGTGTAGCTTTCACATCACTGCATGTAATTATGCCAGCAAAGAGAGGCTGGAGGGCTTGAAGAGCTGAGGGAGGCTGGCTTTTCCTGCTCCTGTTACAGATGCAGTAACTTCTGCAAGGAGTGGGGGAACAGGCCACTCTCCAGTCACTGCTCAAAGCCAGGCAGCAGGCCACAGGCAGAAGAGAGAAGCAGCTGTGTCAGCTCCTCAGGTATTTGGGGACCTCTGCTCTGGTACCACCAAAAAAATCACGGGCATTTCTCATGCACTACCCTGAGAATAGCTGGACTGTTTACACCACCGTTTGCTGGAATAGGTTTACATGCCATGCATTCAAACCTTTGTTTGCTTTGTCCCAACTTCCCCGTGCAGGCAATCCCTAAGTAACCACGTTGCCCAAAATTACTTGCCCACTTGAATTTGGCTAAGTACATGCTTTCCCAGCTGGCTCATTGTTCTGCTGCTAAATATTGCTCAGATATCCTAGCCATGCCAAGCCTGATTTTTATCTGTGGATTCTGCAAGGCAAGCTGTGGAATGCAAATCATTCCAGTGTATTTGCAGGTCGGTGCTGAGGAGGAGATCCCTGGAGCTCGATCCTTCTGTTTCCCAGTGAGTCATTATTGTTATGTAGGTTGTATTGCCCCACCACTTTGAGATATGAAACTGGGGTTTTGCAGGTCACTTGTCTTTTGCAAAAGAACACAGGGTCACAAAATCTCTGTTCGTCTAGCAGGAAACCAGCATTCCAGTGGTGCATACTGCTACTTGTATGCAAACCTTTCTTCCAAAATCTCACCCAAAATCTATCTCTAGGCAAAGGCGGTGTCCCCTCAAGGCTTCGAAGTGCTCAAGTGCTTAAGGAAGGAACTCTGACTGCAGTGACTGTCAACATTGCAAAGTCTAAGGACAGGCAGGCAGCTTTCTGCAGGGCCTTTTGTCTCAGGCAAGCAGTTTAAATCTTTGCTTTCACTTAATAACCCCAACAACCAAGAAAAGGTGGGGGAATCTTTTGATAATTATATGTTCATTTGATAGAGTGCACATAAATGACTGCTTGAAAATTTTATTAACTCTTGAAGTTACATTCCAGTTGCTCTGGTTAGGTGTCCTTTCTGCTCTTCTGCTGAGCAAAGGAGGCAACTCTGTCAGCTGCCTCTATGAGAGAGAGTTTGTGGCTTCCTTACATGGAACAAGGCAAGAATAGGTTAAAAATCTTCCCCCACATGCTTCCCAAACAGCCAGCTATCTCTCTGCAGTCAGGCTGGGTGGATTAGCTGCTGTGCCAGGAAAGAATGATGATCCTCCTGCACCCACTCGCCTGTGGGGAGGGCTGACCCAGAAGGGAGCTGTGAGAGGGTAAGGAGTGCTCAGTGAGAGGAGGCACTTCTGCCTTGGGAGCAAATTAGAGCACATTTGATCACTGGATGGATCTAGGGCATCCCCACAAAGCTCAGCCCTGCATGAGAAATCTTATGGATTAAATGAATGCCTGGATCCAGGGATGTGAATGCTCACGGCTGCCTCTTGCTCTGAGTTTG
This sequence comes from Dicrurus megarhynchus, assembly GCA_013399195.1. Classification (NCBI taxonomy): domain Eukaryota; kingdom Metazoa; phylum Chordata; class Aves; order Passeriformes; family Dicruridae; genus Dicrurus; species Dicrurus megarhynchus. Next base: position 1,754,701 of record VXAD01008061.1, read on the forward strand.
CTCTGAGCTAATGCACACTGCCACAGTGACGTCTAGGCCTGGGTTTGTCACAGCCTTGGGTTTTTGCAGGGGAAACCCCCAAATTTCCTCTGTTTGCACCTTGTTCATGCAACCTGCCCTATCCATAGCTGCTGCAGTGGGGAATGATGTCCCTGGTAAGGCACAGAAGGACATGTGTGGTGCCACAGCGGCGGTGACCTGGCCGGGCAAAGGACACAGGTTTTGTGTTTGCCACTGATGATCCTAAGCATAGAGTGAGGGGTTTTCAGACTGTTCTGGAGATCCAAACCAGGCAGTTTAGGTGATTTCAGCAGAATGCAGGCCAGGATTTGACTTTAAGCACCTTTCCTTGTATTCACAACTAGTTTTAAAAAAATGCTGGCAATAAACAGCAGAAAGTTGCTCACTTTAGCAAATGCAAGAATACAGACTCTTCTACTTTCTCTATTTTCGTGCTTTATTTGACAGTGGTTTTTGACTGACTTCCAGCTAGGCAATAGTCAACCTGACTAGTATTTGTCACCTCCTATGAGCTAAATATAATTTGGATTTTATTTACCTCATAGTATTTCTTTAACAAAATGTGTAACTCACTCTCTGATGTGAGTTTTTCCTGGAAATAAGAACTCCCCACATTGCCGTCCTTACGCAAAATAAATAAAGTCTTTCTGTCTTCTTGCCACATTTAGATCTATATATATCCCTGGTACACAGAGGAGATATCAGCTTGGGAATTGGCACACTGAGGGAAAATAAATGAATTTACAGTAAAGGCTGGTTATTGTTTTTAAAGACCTATTGAAAGGAGAAGCCTGTTCTTAATTTTCTCTCATAATCTCATTTCAAGATGTTTAGCTCATAAAGTTCTGTCAGAACATGGGGCCTGGGCTTTTATCTTCACTCTCCAGTTGAAAGCCTGGAGGACACTCTGGTTTTTCACTCCTGGCTGTGGTCACGAGGAGAAGCCCTAGCCAATACGGGACAGGATCCTGTGGGCCACCACCGGACCAAACTCCTTGTCCAGAAGTGAAAAGAGCTGTTGATCCTGCCTTGTTTGCTTTGCACACCACACCCCTGCTTATTGCCTACAATCTAAATTACAGAGGCGGCCAAACTTGCTTCCTGTTCCAAACAATAGCCCTGGCTGACACATCCCCTCGTAATGCACGGAGCAAAGGGAGCGAAGTGCCGGAATGGCCTCGTGGGTTTGATGGGCTGCGGCCGTGGGCACTGCTGGCCCCCGCGGAAGGGTCACCACCTGCACCCCAGACAGGATGGAGGAAAACCTAGCGGTTGGGGAAAGATGTAGGGGCTGCTGTAGTGTGCTGTGGAAAGAAATTACTTTATGGAGGATGTTAGTTAGGGGAAAGGTGTCTGGAAATATGGGGAAAACTTCCTGGAAAGAACAAGTGCGAACGAGATCATCAAAGGCTTATGAATTTAGTAGGAATTCCTATAGGGAAGCTAGTCTGTAAGTGTCCAAGTGTCTCAAGGTCTGAGTCATGCTTTTCTCTGCAAGAAAGATGATATTACTTTGTTGCAGAAAACATTTCCATGAGGTAGTTTTCATTTGAAGGATTATACGTAGGAATGCAAATTCTAATTTCCTCAGTTGTTTCACCTCTTCTAGGAAATGTATGCAATAATCAGAGCTGATGTTACTTGTGTTTAACAGCACTATAGGGAAGAGTTGTGCTGCGTGGGAGTCCCTCTGCAAACAAAGGGTATATAGAAAACATCCCAGGTATATCTTGGGAACTGTCCTGGATTGCAGCCAGAATGTCATGAAGGACGTAGGTAACAAACCCAGCACTTCCATGTACAAACACTGTTGTGTTCACAGTGTCTGCCTGACAAAGGACACTACAAGCTGGCGTGGGCACGTTGCTGTCCTCTGAATACCTGAAAACTTCTGATTCTGGTATACCATGATGGTATCTGTGGTCTTGGGATGTGTAACAGCTTCCAAAACAGGAATTACCTTCCTCTTGTTTGAAACAGAGAATGTCACAGTGCGTGGACAGGGCCACTGCTGCTTCCCCGTGTTTCCCCTGGTGAGGTGCTGCTGGTTCAGTTGTTTACGCTGCAGCTGAACTGGGAGAATAGTGAATAGCGCAGAGAAGGGGTGGTGAGTCAGGCCCATGATTAAGTGCAGGAAAACAAGCTGTGTGTGCAAAGTGATCTGGGCACCGGAGCTGGAAAATCCATCCGACCCCTTGTGCTGTTGGTTTGAGGAGACTTGTGTTATGAAAGTGTTCCTGGGCCTTTATTCAGACTTATTTTTCAGGGGATGCTGGCATGTTGGGAAGCTTTGCATTTACTTCCATTTTAAAGTTCTTTTGTTCTGCATTCTGACTCAGAATAATACCTTTCCCTGTGAGCTGGAATTACAGCTGGAAGCAGGGTATGGGTTCCAAATTAATCTGGTATCCTAGAAATCGACCTCACTGATAGCAGTTAGAAGTCATTTGCCCTATCTCTACCCACAGTTTCTCAGGGAATCCTGGGCATATCTTGTGAAGGTTCTCTCTCCCTGTTTTTATCCTTGCTTTGGGATCAGATGACATCTGGCTCCATTACTTTCTGAGCCTTTGGATAATTTACTCTTTCCATTTCCCTTCCAGCATGATCTATACGATCCTCCCCTGAGACATTTTAATGTCTGGAATGAACTCCCCCATCTCCTCCAGAGAAGACTGAGGCAGATGATTAACTGTAGCCAAATCTACCCCCTTTTCTCTCTAAATTATCCCTTACTGTCTCCTCCTTCCTTCCCTTGGTTTTAACAAACAACCTCATGAAACATCTGACTTCTTGTTTTTTCTAGGGAAAAATTTTAAACAAAACCACATTCAGACACACAGACATATACACACAAGGCAGACAATGAATGCTCAGAGACAACCAGCAGCATGCTCACAGAGGCAGGCTTATATACAGATACAATGACGTAAATCAACACCCAGAAGCATTTATTAAATTACCCAGATATATACACACAGGGACAGGCAGATGGGTTAAGGCTGCATTTTTATTGGTGGATAAATGAAAACATCACTTTAATGCCCACAGGAGAGTATTTTGGAAAAGCAGTGGCAGCAGCAGCAGATATTAAAGGTGATAATATCTCTTTATTCACTCTTGCAGACTAATTGGCTTGTCCTAGGAAAGGTCAACTACTGCTGCATAGCAAGTGCAAACCCATACACATTAATAATCAAAAATCAGTGTGAAAGCAGCACAGCAGTCCTTTACAAAATCATCCCCTGTTCCCAGGCAAGGAATGGTTCCTGGAATGTGCATCCCTAAACTCCCACTTTTGATTGCTCTGGACAGCCCTGTCTTTCTCTTCTTTTGCTCAAAGATATGGAGCATACTGAATTCCCTGTGTACAGTCACAGGAAATTCCCAGAAACCATCTACACAGCTCTTAATGTATTAAATACACTTTTCCTTGAATGCCCATCATCCTCAGAGTACGGAGCATTTGCTCCCACACCCAGTTAGGGAGGCATTTTAGCCATAGATGTAAGCTAACTGAAACAACTGCATGAATTAAAGTGGCCAAATGTCTGTCTTTTCAGGCCCACATGTAGGATTTCTCATTAAAAACTACTGCTGAGCTAACTGTAATTTCCTTAGAGGACCTTGAACCTGTAATATGGTTATAGTGAGGTATAAGTTACATACTATGAGGCCTCTAAACATGATAGCTCGGCCCCATCATCCCTATTTACACCTTCCTACTTCCTACCCACTGCCCCAGTCCTGCTAATTTCACCCAACATTTTCTTTAGTTCTTGTTTCATTGTTTATATTTGGATCGTGTTTAGGACTGTAGTGATCTTTGCTCTTGACTGCGGGACAAACAGGAGGCCAAACCCCAGCTGCCTGCACTCACAAACAAGGTCTGGAGCACACAGAACGCCTTTATTCTCCTGCTGTTGATAATGATAACCCAGCCCTGCTCCACGCTGCCCACGTTGCATCCACTCCCTTTGCTCCCATCACCTGTGTGGCTGTGGTAAACAGATGTAAATTGATATCTGCCTTGGTGCAATTTGCTGGTGGAGTTAACCAATCCACAAGATGTTTTGTAGCAGCAGCAGCTGTACCATCCCTAATGCTCTCAAGGTCTTACTAGAGGCTCAAGAGCTGGTGCTGGATAGCTGGTGTTTTCCTGCAATGTCTCATCCTGCATTTTTATCTTAAAGCTTTCTATAGCATTAGTGAAGAGCTTAATCCAAATGTACTCTTTTCAGCTTATCTTTTTCATGTTCTGAAAAAATAGCCTTATATACTGGAAGAAATTTTTATATATAGAAAACACCTCCAGTTTGCAATGTTGTAGTAGCTCAGAAACTCTGATTTTGGTGGTCAGCTGCAGCCTTGACCACTACCAAAGTTAGAGCCATGACTTTTGTTGTTGCTGTTTGGTGTGTAGGGTTTTTTGTGCGTTTGCTTTGTTTGGGATTTTTTTTAGTTATGATGTGTGATGCATTTCTTCCAGGTATATGGTACAGTCTGTCCATTACTGACCATCTGTTCTTTTCAGAGAATCCTTTGGATTTATCATCTTCTTGCTCTGTTGCATTTCACCTGGGGACTGTCCTAAGCAAATGACTGATATTTCTCTATTTTCTGTTGCCTTTTGGATGGTAAGGCCTTCAAGGATATTATACTTTCAAGAAATAATCTATGCTCTGCTGATGGGCAGGTAAAAATGACAAGGTATGTAATTACCAAAGTGTTCCTTTAGCTGGATCTGTGAATCTATAACCATGAAAGATAACACATTAATTGAATGCACCTCTCTGTCCTTTGTATTTGTTTGCTTAGACTTCTTAGGCCAGGGTCTGTGTTAGATGTATTTACAATGTTCTTAGCACAACAAAGCCTCCAGCAGTGGATGATGTGCATTATCATCAGACGGGAGTTTACACTTCACTTTATAGCCCAGCTCATATTAAGGCAAGGAAAGGACTGTGGACAAGTGGAAGAGTTTCAGCTGCCTTTTGTGTAACATTGTCTTGAAGCGATTGTAACACAGGAACTTCATAATAAAAACAGTAATTTTAGGTGTGTTATCTTCTCTTGCTGTGACACCTCTTCACAAGAGAACTTGTGATACTAATCCTGCTAATACTTGATGCTTTTTCCTATTCTGCTTTTTTTTCCTCCCCTTGGTCTTTAAAAAAAATAATCCAAGACTTCATTTCATCCACTTCTAATTTCACTTCTCCATTGTGTTGGTTCAGTGAGAGAAGATACACTTCCCTAATCTGGGGACTACTTTTTTCTTTCTTAGCTGTTCTTCCTCTGTTTTGGGGAAACTTCACCTTATTGTGACAAGCTCAGAGCCCTGCATCATACCCCACATTTCCCTTTCACTTTTTATGCTTGGTTGTGTTACAGTGATGTTTTATATGTGTCAAGAGCTAAATAGAGCATTTCAAACTGATGAGCACTTGCAGCTTGGAATGACTGGTAGGATGTAATCTATTGATGAAATAGGAAATATTAGCTAGAGGTAGGAACAATAATGCAGACTGTGTAATGGAAATGGTGACTTTCAACTGCCTCCTGCCAAATGATAATTTTTTACATGCATCCCGATGGCAGTAAGCATGAAAGTAAATGGAGATGGCAGCCTGATGAGGGTGCACCTTTTTCCAGGGTTTTTCTGTGTCTGGACATGTGGGTGGCCCTGGAAGAAGGCCATAGAGAAGAAGTTTAGGACTGCTGTAAGTTGGAAGGGTGAAGGTTGGAGATATCTTCGCTGCATTATCTGGTTGGGAGCAGCAAAACAAAAAAAGAAATTTCAGGCTCTTTCCTCTCTGTGTCTTCCTCTTATCTCTTTCCTACTGACTAATTGGTTTATTTTAGTTGGCTCTTTATTTCTTTGTCCGATTCAGATTCAGACCTGATATTGTAAGAGTTGGGACTTCCTCTTTCCACTTAAATAAACCCCTTCACCACAGAAACTCTGTTAATTCTGCTTCATTTCAGATACATTTAACCTACTTTGTGTAGTGTTTCATCCTACTAAATCAGATCTGGGAAAAGTCAGACTGGAGTGCTGCTCAGATCAGCAGATGGCAGGCTCCTTCTAGCAATTGGCACCACCAGCTTCATCCTACATCCCCCTACATCAGAGCATCTGATGATGATAGGCAGGAAAAAAAGTATTTCTGCATCATGCACTCAAGAGTGTGCATTATGTCAGAGCAGAATCAAAGATATATTTGTCCCCAGGGTCTGCACAGCTCACAGTCAGCCCTGTGCTGTAATGTGCATCAGCTGGGAAAGCAAGAACCCAGTGACTGAGTAATTTAGAGAAGAGTAGAAATCTGAGTGCCAGAGATGTCAGAGAATTGCAAGTTCACAGCAGAGTCTGATTATTTCCCACTTACTACTCCTCTGTGAGGCATCTTTCAGAATTACTGTTAGTCTCAGGAGTGGGTAATGAGAAATTTGGGGAAAAGAAAGAGCTCCTTGCAAATCCAATCTTTATTTTATGCGCCTCTGATCAATGGTGCCCTAATCAAGTCCTCCTTTCCTCAGGGGCAGCTATTTCTTGCAGGGTGGGTTTCTTTAATCTTTATCTACTTAGGTTTAAACTTCCGGCACCCCTTTTGGGAAGCAATTCGGTTGCCCAAAGTTTTATGACTTACTGAATCCTCTTAACACCATCACGCTGATTAATTTAAACACACTTCACATGCAGGACTTTTAGCATTACTGATACAGCATCCCTTTGATGTTTTAGGTGTTTGCTGGCATGTGTTGTATTCCCCGGTTTCACTAAAGAGTGGCTTAAAAGTATTTTTTAACAATACAGCATTGTTATGAAAATGAGCTGACTAGTGAGTCTGATAGCAGGAATTTGCTCTGAGTCAACAGTGGCAATTTGCAAGCATTGACTAATGAATTCCATAATCCAGGCAGCACCTCTGTGAATAAGGGAAGAAAGCTCCATTATCTCTAATATGCGTCGAGGATTCAAACATGGGAGGAACAGCTGCTGTGTAAGAGTCTAAACGGATATTGAATACAATTTGGGAATTCCTGGTCCTTGCTGCTCTGCTTGGAAAAGCCGTATCTCACATCTTTGAAAAGACAGCTCCCAGGGACGTGTTAAGCAGACAAGAGAAGTGTTTTTGGTTTTTTCGTTACAAAAAGCATGACTGTGGTAGGCCCTTAGAGCCTCTGACACAAAATTTGAGTGAGAGACAGTAAAAGGAGATTTATCTTTTCTTCCCTCTTTGATTGACTGGGGAAAGAGTTTGTCAAGTCATGTGTTAATGTCTTAATACTGTAAAATGAGCCAGGGGTAATTAATAGTGCAGTAAGTGGTTATTATTCCTTTTTCTTGTTTTCTCTTGTAAAGCATACTACAAATCCTGCAAAGCCCCCGTGGGGACAGTGGTCAGCACATCCCCTCTTGAGGCATTTAATTCTGGCCCTTGCCACAGCTGCTCTGTGTTAGTTCCCTCATAGCTTCTCAGATATCCACTGCATGGGTTTACACTCAGACAAGGTGACTTTAGTAAATATTTTTTTCCTGCACAGGTTTTGGCATCTCAAGTGTTTTCTCATGGGTGTTCCAAGCCCCTCACCACTATGAAACCTGTGCTAGTGGCACTGAGCACTTGACATAAGTTGCTGCTTTCTTTTCCTCCAGAATATCACATTTCTTTTGTTTCAAGTCATGGCTGTAGGTGGGTGTTACTAAGCTTAAGAAGGTCTGTCAGGAGACTGCTTCTGTTTTGGCACCCAGAAATGACCTCTGCAGAGCACCTGATGGAACTGAGTGTAGATCTACAAGAGACCAAATGCTGGAAATGTGTAAAAAGTGGCAGTTTTGTCTTAAGACTGGAATCCCAGGTATTTGCAAATGATTCTGTTCATGAGCTTTCCTGGTTTTACAGACACACAACTGAGCAGATGAGTATTCTGAATAATATATGTCACAACTGAATTGGTTTTGAAAAATGGGGAAAAAAATCTGTTGCTGACCCGGAAGTCTTACCTGCTTTAAACTGGCAGGTTTACCCACAGTGGGTGTATCCATGGTGGGTATATCCCAGGTTTCCAGGCTACAGAGTCTTTCAGGAAGCGATGCTTCTGTTTACAAAGCCTATTATGAAATGGCAGGGAATAATAAAAAGAGGGCAAGATACAAAGAAGTGCAAAGGAAAGAGCAGAGTCCAGAAGCAGGGTACAGAACTGGCAGGTGGGTCTAAATTGCCCTTCTGCCAACGTCCTCTCTTCTGGAGAAAACATCTTTACCTCTGCTCATTTCCCTGCCAGCTCCACTCTTGTTTTGGTCCAATTGCACTGATATTTCTGCAGAGTAGAACAAATCTCTTTCTATCTCCTTCCCTCTTCAAATTTTACCTATACCTAGAGGCCCTGACTTAAAAGAGCTTCTACTTGGTAGCAGTATCACCAATAATAAATAAACCATTCAATTTCCATTTCCAGAGGTTGTATTTCTCTTGTAGCACAGAAATGAAGTATTTCATAGAAAACCTCACAAATTCTTGAATTATTCAAAACTGATATCATGCCCAGAAGCACCTTGTGAGTAGCTAGAGGTACATTTTCACTGATGTGCTTTTTATTATGAATTATTTGCTCTGTGTTTATTATTTAAATGAATTATTGTCTCACATTCACGATAAATTTCTGGTTGGATTTGTTCATTTGGGGGGAAAAAAGAAAACATGCATCAATTCCCCAAACACCACCTTGAAATACTGCCGAGCATGTATACCTGAGACGTCTGTTGTGCTGCATGGAGCCAGAAGAGGAAGTCTGGAAGAACAAAATAGCCAGGATTGCAACTGATCCAACTTCTGTTTGCCATAATTGATAGGAGATACGAGGAAGGGTGTTAATTTTAACGTGTTCAGCCCTGGGTCACATACTGGCTATTTACTGCGGGTTGGATGGCTAATGTGCATTTCAGCGAGCTGGGCAGCCAGCAGCCTGTTTCAATTTCACTTGTCTAGACAGGGTTTTGGGTTGCCCCATTCTGGCAGGCAATGTGAGATTTCATACCTTGATCTTATCGTGCTGTGCTGAGCTTACTTCAGAGAGAACACCTGCAGCCTGAGAGTGGGGATTCAGGGGGAGCTGCAAATGCACAGTCTGAGGATTTGGACTTCTGTCCGTGACAGGTGTTGCTAGGAGTGGCTTTTGCAGTGTCTCAGTGGATTTCAACACTTTGGAATGGTGGATTTCCAGGCTTGGATCCTTTCAGGTAACTCATGGGTCGACTGCTATAGACCAGCCTTGATTTTTTGCTGCCTTCCATGGAACACAAGTGGAAAACATCTGCTCTAATTTGCCCAGAAATTCACTTAAGGACACCAGACTCTTACATAACGTCCTCCCGTTGTCGAGCAGCTCTCAGAGAGGACAACTGGGGTAGATTTAAAGCAATGGTTTGAGCAGGTGGCTCATTTGCACAGATTTTCACTGGAATAGTCCCAGTGGTTGTATTTCTGAGTGAAGTGCTGGTGCAGGTGAGTGTATGTGAACAGTCCTACTATCGACACGATTATCATTTGTACCAGAACAGTGCCTCGGGTCAAACAAGAACAGGTCTCCCTTGTACCAGGCACCCTATGAACTCCTGGAAACAGATAGTTCCTGCAGCAAAAACTTGCATCTAAACAAAGCTGTCCTTTTCCACTTTGGTTTGCAAGTATTTTTTATTATTATTTTTATTGCAGTTCCATGCATATTTATAGGTATGAGTAGATCTGGGTTTATTTCAGGGCAAATGCCTGCATCACTCACCCCTTGCAGTATATGGTGCACAAAACTCTGTGGGAACCGCCTGTAATGTTTACTGCACAATGAGCAGTCACTTTGTTTAAAGTTCAGGAGGTAAGTGATTACGAGGACTATGAGATACTGACAATTTGAACCTCTATAAAAGAGATTTTTGTCTTCCTGTTGGTTGTATTATTCCTGTCATTAAATGAGTGGCTTTCTTCTAACCTTTGCCAAGTTGCATAATTCTGCATCATTTTATCAGCTGGTACTCGGGAGTACTCTGGAGACTTCCTTGCTTTTTATAAATAATTTTGATGCTGACATGTAACAAAACTGTCCTTCGAATTTGCTAGTAATTGATAGGTTAAAAAACCTTCCTTTCTGAAAGTGTTTAGACAGCAATTCTCCTGTCAAATGCAAGCCTATTTCAACACAACAGCTCTGTAACAACACACGTGATGGACATGCTCGCTGTAATTGTGGTCCAGCCGGTCATGTATTGTCTTTGACAGCAGCCACTACAAAAGGTTTTATGGCAAAGGCTCCCAAGCCCTTCCAGTAGCAGCTTGCCTCTCCAACAGATAATCTGTGTGTGACTCGTGATGCGAATAGATCAGATGAAAGAGCTTTCTCTGGGGCGGGCTGGTGACGCTGCCCGCAACTGCTGGCACCTCTCTTGGCATGATGACTTATCCAACAACTATTGCACGGGGAGATGCCACCAGAAGCCCAGTCAGAGCACATGCTCTGCAATAACTGGCTCATCACAGAGCAGACCCTCTCCCAACCTCCCTCAATCAGAGGGGAGCTTAAACTTTTAAGTATTTCAAGTATAAAGGTTTATACTTTCTCTGAATATGCTGCAAGCATGAACTAAAACTGCCCTGTAAATTCCTTCTAAATTCTTGACCTTGGTAATACCCATTGTGAGGGGTCCCACAGTTCAATGGCATGTGCATGTATTATATAAAATGTATTTTCTTTAATTGGTCCTAACCTGGTTGTGCAAATGAGGAAATTGGAAACAAGATCTGAGTTCTTCCACTGAGAAAAAAGCAAGTATTGATGGTATCATTTTTCTGGGCATGGCATCCATATTGCACACAGCGTCCCTCAGCTGTTAAGCGGTTTAGAGGGCTTAGAAGGGAGTTGGTTTCTTCATTGCTTTCTTTTTTTTGATAAACGATTTTGCTGCTTCACGGACGAACAGAGGACACTCCACCCCCTGCTCAGCACAGCGTGAGAAGGTGCTGCTCCTCCTGGGTTTCCAAGGGCTGGCGAATTGGGGAGCGCAGCCGTTCCCAGTTTCCCCATAAAGCCAGAGGAAAGGGAATATCACTGCTGAAGTGCTAGCAGCCTGGCACGGGCTTCCTTGGCCATTCTCTGCAGTGGTTGTACAAGAGCTTAACGCCGGAGTGAGGATGCTCAAAACTCAACCTTCGATGATTTGTCACCTGCAAGGAGAGGTGGTCACACCCCTGCGTCCCGCCCGGGCTCCTGCCGGCGCAAGGGCCGCGAGCAGGGGACACTGACCGCACTGAGTCTCCCCCTTCCCTCGGGTTCCACCTGGGGGCTCCCCCCACTGTGGAGGGGCCTGGCGGTGCCCGCACACCTCCAGCCCTGTCCAGCCTCATGCCTCGGTGAGCCGCGCTGGGCGAGGTTTAGGTCGGACGTTAGGAGGGATTTCTTCACAAAAAGGGTGATGAGACATCGGAACGGGCTGCTCAGGGAGGTGCTGGAATCACCGTCCCCGGAGGTGTTTAAGGAAAAGCCAGGACACGGCACTCGGTGCAGCGGTCCGTTCGACGAGGTGGCGTTCGGTCACAGGTCGGACCCGATGATCTCAGAGGTCTTTTCCAGCCCGAAACGATCCCCAGGTTCTGCGAGGGGCGCGGCGCTTCCCGCTCACCTCCCGCGGCCGCCGCTGCCCGGAGCGGCTCCGCGGCCATTGACGTCAGGCAGGGCGGCACGTGACGGCGGCGGGGCCAATCGCTGCGCGGAGCCGCTCCGGCAGAGGGGCTGTGTCGGCAGCGCCCGCTGCTCTCGCCGCCTCCTCCTCCTGCCGCGGCGGCGGCGGCGGCGCGCGTGGGGACCCGCACACACAGACACGCACACGCAGAGGCAGGCNAGCTGACCCTCCGCTCGGCCGGCGCCCGCCCGGCAGCATGGACGCGGCGCTGTGACCCGCCGGGGGCGGATTGGGAAGTTTGAATAAGGATTTTATCGCTTCCCTTTCCCCCTTCTCCCTTCGGTGCGGCTCAGTCCCTACCCCCATCTTCCCCGACAGGTTTTGTTGTTGGTTCTTTTTTTTCTCTTCAGCGTGCGATTTTTTTTTTTTCTTTTTTTAATTTGCCGCGTGGGGTTGGATTTTTTTTGTTATAGTTTTTATTTTGAATTTTATTTTCTTTGGTTGTACCCGTCTCTACCGGCCGTAGAGACCGGTCCCCGCGGGCGGCCGAGCGCCACCCCCGACCCGGCCCGCGGGGCTGCCATGGATCGCAC
>VXAD01008061.1:1767036-1785299 GCA_013399195.1 Dicrurus megarhynchus
CAGGGCGGCACGTGACGGCGGCGGGGCCAATCGCGGCGCGGAGCCGCTCCGGCAGAGGGGCTGTGTCGGCAGCGCCCGCTGCTCTCGCCGCCTCCTCCTCCTGCCGCGGCGGCGGCGGCGGCGCGCGTGGGGACCCGCACACACAGACACGCACACGCAGAGGCAGGCACATACATACACACACACACGCACCCGCACCCACGGGCGCGCACCCGCACCCACATACATGCACGNGAGGAGAGCAAGCCACTGCTGGGCGAGATGTCCGCTCCCGAGGGGAATAAAATGGGTGCCGCGCCGTGCCGGAGAGCCCTGCTCCACTGCAACGGCATGAGGTACAAGCTGCTGCAGGAGGGGGACATCCAGGTGTGTGTCATCCGGCACCCCCGGACGTTTCTCAGCAAGATCCTCACCTCCAAGTTCCTGAGGCGGTGGGAGCCGCACCACTTGACCCTGGCGGACAACAGCGTCGCCTCGGCCACGGTAAGAGCCCGCCCGGGTCCAGCGGCCCCGCCGCGGGGGCGGACACGGAGCGGCCGCGGGGATCCGCGGTGCGCGGGGGCCGGGGGATGCCCGCGCCCTCCTGTCCCCGAGCGGCCGGACCTGGCGGGGACCCCCGGGGCCGCCGGTGGGCGAGGGGGGGATCGGCTCGACTGGGTCCCGGAATGCCAGCGAAAATCCTGAAAGGATTTTTTTCCCCCCTTGTTTGTAATCCTGTGGAGGTTTATTTTTGCAGTTTCGGTGTTGTTTTTTCTTATTTTCCGAGGAAGGCTATTATTATTGTTGCTATTATTGTTGTTGATTTATTTTTTCCCCTTAAAAAAAAAATTCCTTCCTTCTAAACATGACCCCGACATAGAATCACCACACTGAGCCCTTTCTATCCGAAACCGAAGTCGGCAGATACCTGCTGGCACCTTGGCCAAGTTGGAGGTGAGGGAGGTGGAGGATGCTTTTAATTCGAGAGCGAAGGCTCGGGTTGTGCGCGGACTTCGCTGTGGTTCAGGCCTGCTCGGGGGGCTCTGGTTTGGCGGTCACATAACCTGCCCAGATACAGGCAATGTGATTGGAAAATATGGAGATTCCTTCAGGGTTTTCTTCCTGCTGGAAAATGATGCAAGGGAAAAATGCGAGGTGGTGGTATCAGCGTTACAGAAGATGTACAATAGATGGATACAATCTTGAAAAATATTATTTATATTTTCATATCCAACTTAAAATTTCATGGCCAATGTTATTTGAATATTTGTGGAGTATACAGAGTGATTACACACAGATTTTATCTAATAAGTGATTAACAAAACATATTTTACACTGGTCTTTAATCAGTCTGTACTTGGATCCTGTCTTTTTTTGATTTATATGTAAATATCTCATTTTTCTCAATGGCTTCGTTCTGGCCTTCCTATAGGACACCGATACGAGAGAGTGGATTGGCTTTTGTGTAGATTTCTGTTAATGGTGTATTTCAATGGATTTCATCCAGCCTGTGCCGCGCTCGGAGGTTGAATTTTTTCACACTTTGGTACACAGACACAGTGTGTGTAAATGTCTCTCCTGCATCACGCTCTGCTCTGAAGTGTTCAGAGCAGGTTTTCAGTGGGAGCTACTTTAACCTTCAGGTAGGCCAGCTGCCTGTTCTCACAGAGCTCTTTTTTTGTGCTACAATGACATCTCTGCTTACCGTTTCCACTGGGCTCTCGAGGATGTTTCCAAGGGAATATTTTCTTTCTTTGATAGAACTGCTGTCTAAAAGGAGAAGGAAGATTTGGTCGAGCACTGCTGGAGAAAACCCCTGAAAGACACGAGCACGAGGAGTTTTTGCAGTTCTTGATTTTGTTAAGATACCATCATTGTAGAGGGGGAGTTGAATATTAGTGGAGATGAGGCATTTTCCTGGCAGTATCCACAGCTGATTATTTCTAAGCCGAGGAGGAGGATACGGGTAGAGAGAGGCATGATCACGCTTCAGATGTTGTTCTCTGCAATGTGGCAATACCAGGCATGAAGTTGTATTTGTACAGGACACGTCAAACTCTGCTCGCTGGCAAAGCTGTCACCAGAGAAACCATCTCTGAAAAGATTTCTCAAGTCCTATGGGGTTGTGCTTTAATTAATGTTGAGGTGTTCTCATTCCTAATTATTTTAGGTATATAAATAGCAAGAAGATACTAAAGCATTGTGCGTAGCATTGCAGGCTCCATTTTGTTGAGCAGTGCTCTTCATGCTTGGTCTTGTGCCTTGTCATTTTTTCCCAGTGCTAACTCGCCCTACAAATACCGTTGTTCACAGAAATATCTGTGCTTTATTGTTTCAAGTAGTGTCTTTGGTTTCCAAGGGGTAATTAGGGCACATGGATAAGATCTGCATTCACTTGTTGCCTGACTGTATGGGTAGGTTTAGCAGGTATCTTTCAGACATTGGTTCTATGATAGCTACATTTTAGTCTTTTTTGTTTTGAGCTGGAAAGATGTGATTTTAGCAAAATCCATGGTAGTTTAACCCCCACCCCCTAGAGAAATGGGGCCCAGGCACAGTGCCAAAACCTCCTCAAACTGGAGGTAGATACTTGAATGCAAGTAATTTGGTTTTCAAGAGCTATAGAAAAATATCCATTCTGTCCATTGAAAGTGAGCGTTGGGAGCACTCAACAGCTTTGATAACAAGGTCATTTTTACACATGGGGCTTTCCACAGGCAGGATGCTTTACGAGCAGCCAGTAATTAATCTTCACATCATCCCTTTGCAAATCCTCTGGCATGACGAGTTTTACTGCATTCTATATAACATGAATAAAATTGAACGGGAGAATAACATCACTTTGTTTTGCATTTGAAAGCAAAAGTTGTAATGACAGCTAAATCCAGATCTGGCAAATTACGTCCCTGAGTACAGTGGATAAGTTATTTGTTGATTCTAAGCACTTTATATCCTTTTTATTGTCGCTTGAGACATATATTTGAATTAAATTCTCCCCACAAGCTCTTACTTGTCAGTCCCTGGGCTGCAATATAGAAGTTAGCATTAGTTTGTGTATGGATTATTCATCTGTAGTTTATGCCATGAATAGACATGGTATGTGCCCACGTATATAAGTCTGAATAATGAGACCCTACCTACATTTTTTTGAGAGATAACTAATTTTATTGTTTATTTGGGCAGCTACAATTTTTGTGCTGACAAGATAGTTTTTGGTAGCAGAAGTGCTATGCAAGAATGCAGTGGAGCAACTGTTAGGCCATCTTATTTTAGCAAAATTTAGGGAGGAAAAAAATAGTATTCTCTATGAAGTGCATTTTCTGACATTATGACAAGTGACTGTTTCAATTAAAATAAGTTCATGTTAATCAAATAATAATAATAAGTGTGTTCTGAATTGGTATATGCACTCAGTTAACAAACATGGAAAGGTATTAATTTGTGGACAGTCCCATAACTGTAAGTGTTGGGACTTCATCTGATTTATGTATCATTTCCATTGTTTGCTTCATGTTCTTATTTCTCAAAGAATTGCTTATATATAGCACAGTGTCACCATTACAGTTTCACTCACATCATGTCCAGGGTTTCATTCTGGTTAAGGGTTTTTTGGAGAAAGTGAATACAGATCTGTAGCTTTTTTTCTGTTTTGTTTTGTTACTGTAAATGCTAAAGTCCCAGCAGGAAATTTTGACACTTAGAAACTTTGTTTGTCAGACAGCAGCTTGCCTGGGGATGAATTTGACTTTCTCCCCCATGGGAGGAATAATGTTTATTTTATAAACACCTACCAAACTCAAATGTAGCACCCTTATTAATTTTTTTCCACCGGTGAGATCTGTCCTTGCACAGCTTGAGGGGCAGTGATAGTAAAAACAAAGACAGAAAAAAAGTCCAGTTTAATATTTCTTACGTGGTGTTTTTTGTGTGGGGTGAGGCAAGGTGAGGAGTAATGCTGTCTTCAAGAGAAAAGTTAAAATTTGATTTTCAGTGGTTTAAACATAGGTGTCATTACTGTTCCGTGTCTTCAGTATCCTTCTGCATTATCCCTTTCACGTTTCTGCCCTGCTTTTCTCTTTCATCCTTTCTCTTGCACCAGTGGGGAGTAGATGTTGAGGACAATGAGTTTTAAAGTCCTGGGTTGCAGGGAAGACTTGTGATACATATGTATGTGCAGCAGACAAGGAAAGAATAAATAAGTGATTCATTTTCTCTGGCTAGGGATGACCTCTCTAATTCCCATCTGGGAAGATAAGACTTTATTGAAGCCATGAAGTTACTCATTAATATCCCTCAAGGAGGTGGAAACTTTGGCTTTTCATGCCCATTTCACATTGCTCGGTTTTGCCTTGGCAGGTGGGTTGAGTGTAATGTAAATGTTTTGTTCAAAGCTGGTGACAATCCTGAAAAGAGTTGAGTTTCTTTTAAACATTTTTCTGTAGAGACATGATGTGTGAGGACAATAGTTTATTGACAGGCTGGCTAATCGTAAATGCATTTGAAACAAGAATGTAAGTGGATTAGGGAACTGCATTTGTGTTTTCTTCTAGAGACAAGAACATACCCAATTAATATTAAATGAGGCAGGGCAGGATGATCTGTTTCAAACAGGAGAAGTGGAGTAGAAAATTGTCTTCTAATTGTTTTTTAAAATTCAGCAGTTCTGCTACTTCAAGTGTTTCAGCATGCTATTACATGTCTTTCCTTCCTTATTTTGGTAAAGATAGAGCAAAAATTTCTATCAAGCTGGACTCATTGTTTACTTTAGCACAGATTCCCATTAGTTAGAAAAACACACTTTTTAAAATTAAATTTCCCTTTAGAAACAATTAGCTCAAGTGGGAAGTATTATGCAGAGCTCAAAAGTTTCCAAACATCTTACAAGAATAATTTTTTAAAGTTTTCCTGAAAAAGGAATATTGTAGCATTATCCAGATTGCAAGTAGAATTAATATGAATTTATTATAATAATAATAATACACAGTCTGTTCAGTAGACCAAGTGCTCTCTTTAAGTCCTGCACTGTTGATGAGGCTCTACAAATGTGACTTAAAACTAGATTGGTGTGCCTGCCATCATTACATGTATAAATAAGTATGAACACATAAATAACAAAGCAATTTAAGAAAATTTTTTGATTTGTTATAATAATGGAATGATAAATTACTATTTATGTTTAATATTTCTGTTTACTGTTGCAGATGATTGCTTTCATTTGATGAGAACCTACCTATAGGTTTTGGGTGTACATATATTTGCCTGTCCTGGGTTGTTGCTATCTCCCAGGTGTTTGGTTCAGGTGCATCAGGAAGGGCACTGAATCTCATAATTTGCATAAAAGCCGTGACAATTTAGAATTCCCTGCAAATTGAGAACAAATTGCTCCAAGTTATTTGTACTGTTGAAATTGAGATTCTCTTTCACAAGTGAAGGCAGGCATGCGCCTGCATTAACAAACCCCAAATTTTTTTGAAGATCTGGTGATTTAATGGAATATTGCTCTTCTTTGACAAACTTATTTTATTGCAATATTAGTTAGTAGTTCGACATAAGAAAACCTAAAACAATATTTCTGTAAAGTTGTTTAATGCCTATCAAACACACCTTTGCATATATAGTTCCTGCAGTGGTTAAAAAGCATATTTATAAGTCAGTAGTGTTAAGGTATGTGTTTATATGTCACAGAGCTTATATAAAATATGAAAACAGAAGGTATATTCATTGACAGAGTGAGAGCTCTCAAGGCTATTAGTGTTAACACCCAACCAGTAAATTTTACGTGTTCAGGAACATAAATAAAAAGGATACTCAGAAATACTTGTGCCTCATTTTTCGTTTTGGCTGGGGAGTAAAGATGTGGTGCTAGTCACTACGTGGTGGTAATAGTCCCCATGGGAGAGACTGTAAATTGCCTCTGGTCCTCAGTGGGACCTGATCCTGCATCAGAGCAGGGCCTGGAAGAGCTCAGCATCCCTCGCAGGGCTGGGCCTTTGTGGAGCTCTGAGATAAGTTTTTTTGTTTTTTTTTTTTTTGTAGTGGAACATTATGACTGTGATTATAACAGTGATGGGATGAGTGTGATAGATCATCCAAGGTGGGGTGGAGTCCTTCTAGGAAACGATGTGTTGCCCAGAGAAGCTGTGGCTGCCCAATCCCTGGAAGTGTCCAAGGCCGGGTTGGAAGGGGCTCGGAGCAACCTGGTCTAGTGGAAAATGTCCCTGGCCATGGCAGGGCATGGAACAAGGTGTTCCTTAAAGGTCCCTTCCAACCTAAATCATTTTATGATTCTGTGAAAGTCAACAAGAATGTTTGGTTTTTCAGAGGTGAGAGGCTACGCTGAGTGTCCCATCTGCATTGATGTTCCAGTGTACAAGGTTAGGTTTGCTTTGTTAGCACCTGTGGGAGAACAGAGGCTGAAGCCTTGGTCCCACCAAAATCATTCCCAGAACTGTGTGCACTGAGGGACCTTTTTGCAGGAAAAAGGTGTCGAATTTAGTACATAGAAAAGAGTGATTTTTTGGGAACTGTTCAATTTCTTGTGTATAATTTGTTGGTACTTTTGGAGTTCATGAGTTTAACACGATACAATTTCCTTCTATGTTAATAAGCATGGCTGACCTGATAGGGTTTTACTCATCTCCTCATGTAGGATTTATGAGAGAAGAGACCTACCTCAAACAGTTCAAACCTTTTGGAGTCTTTAGAAGTAATTAGATTGTGGGTAGCCTGGATAGATTGTGGCTTGTTTATTGGGGTTTTGAGCAGGTCTAGTTGCATCAGTTTTGTTCTATGTATTCATAGATAATGTAGTGCTTAATTCCACAACATCTTGCTGTGAGACAAATTTAGGGGGAAACGCTCTGGAAGGAACATCTCCTCCCCAGAAGACAGGTTTCAGTGCTCCCTCCCGTACCGATAAAAAAGGAATTTCTTGGATGAAAGTGAAAAAACCTATTTATTCAACAAGCAGAGTGCTGGCAGGGCACAGAAAAAATGAGTGATGTCAGATAATAAACCTTCTCGATGCAGAGAAAGCTGGTGGATTTAGAGTTCCCTCTGTAGCTGGCTCGGCCCCTCCCGAGGTCTGAGGCCGGGATGTGGTGTCCCTGCAGCCTGCCTGCTGGTCCATGGGGTCCGATGATCTGGTTTTCAGATCACAGCTAGCCCCAGCAGTTCCAGAAGAAGAAGTAGTTCTGGAGGATTTCGGTATACAGTTCTGGGAAAACTTTTTGCCTCAGCTCACAAGCTGGTGAGAAGCAGGAGTCCACTCTGTCCTGCTGCAGGCAGAGCTGAGCAATACGGGGGAGTGTGTGTGAGTCCTTGAACACAAACCACGCTGAGGAATTTTCCCGGCTCACCCCCCACTCTTCCCTCAGACCCAGCTTAAAGCTGCGGGACCCATTTCTGGGCAATAAGCAGACGACAGGGAAATACAGTATTATCATAAAACCACCCCAAGACACACAAGCAGCCAGGTGTTTGAAGATGATTGATATTTAAGCACGTATAATCCATTTGGAGAACTTGTGCATGTATGTGCACTCAAGAAAATAACTTTTTTTGCACCGTCTGCCGATGCTGTGTCATTGGCAGCAGTGCTGGCTGAGTCAGCCCTGGCCTGTGCCATTCATTTCTGCATCTGAGCCATACCCTGTCAATCCATCTTTTGTAAGCGCTTAACAGTTTGCAGGGTCAGGTTGAGAAAAATCTCTGTGAGCTGGCTGGGGAACACTCTCTCTGTTTGAACCTTTTGCAGATTTGTTGTCTGTCTTTTAACTGGATCAGGGAGCTGGTATGTTTCAGTGTATAGTCCGCCAGACTGTTGAGGAAGAAGAGAGCGGGAAACATGGTAGGCTGGAATTGGTGCCAAAAAAAAATGTATTATTAAATCATAGCGTAAAATTTTCCTGTTTTGCACAATATTTAAGAATGCAGGGACAACACCAGGAAAGGGAAAAGACAATTGAAAAGCATACATTATAAGTGATCACGTCAGTGGGGAGTGAAGTTTTAGCTTTTGTGGTTGTAGAGGAAAACATGAAGCAGTCAGAACCAGATGCTAAGTTAAAAGACCTTTACTTCATAGGCTTAAAAATTAGGAGAATTTAACAATACTGTGTAGATTTTGGAAGAGGGGACTCTTGTTCCAGGATTTGTGGACATTTGTTGTTACCAGTACTGGCATTTCCAGTACTTAAAGTGATTTGTTGACTTTGCCCCTTGGGCTGTCCCATGACTGATGGGACAGGGCCAGTAGAGTGGGAAATACAAGCAGGTAACCTACTGGATCACAGACTGTGGTGTTCCTGGGCATGAGGGTATGGGGAAGGCTATTTTCTTCTACTTTAATCTGAATTTTTAATAAGCTTTTAAATAATTTTAAGCATTTTTCCTTTTTTTGCGAAACTTACCAAAAAGGTGCATGTTTTTTCTGGATTTGAGTGTTTCTGCGAGATGTGTGCCATTACTAAGTGAGCTCAAGAAACTCTTCAAGTCGCAATTACTTAAATCTGAACTGGAAGTACACTCAGTCACGTACATTCTTGGTCTTGCTCTGTTGAAATCAGGAGGGTAATTTGAGGAGAGGGATTACCATTCATTGCCTGTAACGTGAATGGCAGGATGTGCTGTTCAGAAAGCCAGGAAGGTTCAGCGAGGGATCACGGTGCAGCTCGCACTTGGCTGCAGGCTGGGGCACATGGCTGCCTCTACTCTTAGCCTTGTGTAGGTCTCTGCAGAACAGAGCCCCACTTTCTCCCTCAGCTTGGCAGATCAGTGGCTGGAGTGGCTCTTGCCTGAGCGAGAGGGTTGCTGGAAAATTCCCTGTTAGACAGAACTGGTGTAGAAGCTGTTGCTCTTTCACCCGTTTTATGCCAACATTTAGACAACACTGTCCTGGTGGAAGGTGAGTTTGTGACATTCATCTATGGGGAAAACCTCATTCAGAATGCTTGGAAAGGTCCTGCCAGCCGTCGCTGCTGCTCTGTGGGACGTGTGCCAGCTCTGTCCTGTCTCCCTTCCTCAGACAATAGAGTTTTATTAAGAAAGAAATGCTGCTTGCTGCAAGTAGCTCTCTTTTCCCCCATTTGGTCTTGAAATTTGCTGAAATGCTGCTGTGGTATGTGGTCCTGGCTGAAGTTTGCAGGAGGGTGGATCCCCTACAGGGGCAGCTGCTCCCAATCCCTTGAAGGTGTAGGAAGATGGTGCTGCCGCTTCTGCTGTTACCTTGCTTGATATTTGCACCTGTGGCCATTTTCACTTCTGAGGCCATGGCAAAGTGAGAGGTTTAAAATGGAGTAAGGCTGTTCTGAGCCCTTGGAGCACCTCTCTCCCTTGTCTGCTCAGAATATCAGCTTGTTTCAGGGGTAAGAGCTCTTGCACTTTTCAAAGTACGCTGCAGCTTCCCTAAAGTTCTTGTTCCTGTGACTAAGGGATTGTGTGATTTTCTTGTTGGATGAAAAATTTTAAAGGAATAATTGCTTTCATTGATTAAAAGAGTAATTACCAGGAGTTCAAAAGAGATGACTTAAAAATGGATATGCTTCTTAAACTCCAGCTCACTAATTTCTTGATATTAAGAATGGGAATGTTGAATGCTTGGCACTGTCACTGCATAACTTTTCCTTCTTGGATTTCTAGTGCTTAAAGAAAGGCTAAATAAAATGAAATATTTTTCTCCTTTTGAAAAATTTAAAACTCAAACCTTATAAGCACACAGAAAAGGATTTAGGTTTTGTAGGATTTTGTTTTCAAAGATGCCCCATGTGGTACAGTAAGTGTTGCCTGAAGAAAGCTGAGATTAAGCTAAATCAGAGGGTTTTGTTGAGACTAGATAATTGTATTCCCAAATACAATTCTTCTACATTTATATTTTGCATAATATTTTTCTTAGACCTAAAGAGAAACTGTATCTACAGAGAAACTGTATTAGCAGATGAGAATCAGAAATACTATTTCTTTTCTTAGAAATAAGTTGTACATATTTTGAAGTGTATGAATGTCCATGCATATTTTATGGATGAGATTTCTGATGATGTAAACCCAAAGGTAAGGCAAGAATTTTGTAAACAAAAAAGCGGCCTCATTTTTTATTTATGTATGGACAATTAACATTAACTGAGCAACATTAGGTAAGTGCATTTGCAGGTAGACAGTTTGGATAATTTTTAAAAGAACACCTTTTTTTCCCCCCAGATCTCCTAGAGATCCCCCATGGTGTGTTCCCTGCAGTAAATTTCAAACAATAATGAGCAGGTATTTCTCAATGGTGAAGCTGTGATATTGCTATTTTTTTTTCTTCCCAGTCTTTGTCTGTTTTGGCTATTTGAATATAAACTTTTGGGATTGGCAGGTGCCTCTTACCTGGCCGGTTCCTGCTGTAGTGGGATTCTGTTGTACCACAAAAGTTTCTTGTTTGCTACTGTAATAAAATTAGTGTGTATTGTGAGCGGGCTGGTTTTGCTGTCTAGAATAAAACTGAATGACTTTATCCATTTCCAGGGTTGGGCATTATTGATAGTAAAGTAGAGATTACTTTTAAGAAAAAGATTTTGAACCTTGTCAAGTGGACTCCAACTTTTTGATCAAAATACTAAGGGTGTGTGGGTTTTTTCCATAAATATGAATGTCTGTTTGACCTGTGAACAAAAAAGAAGAGGGATTGTTCTTGGCCTTTAAAACAGCCAGGGAAAAAAAAGTTATTAGAATGATAGTATAGTATCTTCATTCTAGTAATCCTTGGTTTCAACTTCACTGTACTTCAACCAACTCCAAATGCTTTATGGTCAGTGTTTTTGTATGTGGGGAAAACAAAGTCAAATAAATGTAGATCAAACGTGTTTGCCACTGTTGGTTCATGCTTAGTTTGCAGTTCATTCTTAGTTGGTGTGTGTATCTGTTGTTCACTCTGGAGGGCCTAACATTGGACACCAAGGATCAGCTGTGCCTTGTGCTAATGCTCCTGATAAATCACTGGTGGGAGCTGGAGCAGAAATTATTTTCCTTTGCTTTGTCTGCTAGGCTGCATCTTCCCTCCCGATTTTGATGGCTACTCATTTTCTTAATGGTTGTAAATGTCATTAAAAATCAGTGGAAGCGTGGGAGAGTGATTGACAGCAGAACGTGCCCCAGAGTGTCGTGCTCTTCTTACTACCCTTCAATCTTCCTGCAAAGAAAATACCTGCCAGGGAGCCAGGTGCCAATCAGTTGAAGTCTCTTGCTTTCTGCAGCGTGTATGCTTTGTGTATTCTCCTAATAGTCACTTCTGACAACCTTCCACTTTGCTCTTGCTTCAGAGGCTGTTAAGATTGAATTCAGAAATAAAGAGTAAGTCAGGGAAACCTTGACTGCACTGAAATTTTCAGGATGAGAATGAGCTTGCAAAATTGTTAAAGAAGCGGGGTGTTGCGATTCTTTTTTGTAAAAAGATTGGCAGTTCTCTCTCTCTCCTCAAACCTTGGGTTTACTATACAAACTTCTTGACATTGAGCTCAGAAATTTAGGAATCCCTTGAGAAGAATATGATTGCAGAGGCATCTTAAAACACCATGCTTCTCTCTGGTACAATGTAAGCTGTAAGAAGGTAGGAAACTAAAAGTAGAACTTTATGTGGACCCTTAAATAGAGGATCTGTGAGCCATTGGTGTAAGATAATGTAGTTCTGCAGATTTTTTTCTGGTGGCTATGCAGTTATTGTAGCTGGGGATCTGAGTGTTGCGTTGTTCCTGGCAGCTTGAAGGGGTAGTTGCACAAGGAGAGATTTCTTTGCCTTGGCTGTTGACGCCAGGCAGGGCACTGGATGTCAGTGATGGAGAGCTGTGAGTGTGTGCCTGCCTTCAGTGCTCTGGCTCCACGACACACTGACTGAGGATTGCTGTGGTGTTCTGTCATCTGAACGGTTTGCTCACTATCCTGGCTCTGAGAAGGAAGGTGGGAGGAGGGGAGTGAAACTGTGCAAGGCCCAGTGATTCTTGGAAGAACAGCATTTGCTTTCGCAGCAGAGATTTCCAGCTCCTTCGATGGACTGTGTTGAATGAGATCCGTCTGTGTCCTTGTCTTAGTGCTCAGCAGTGAAATGCCCGTGGTTTGAGTACCTGTTGATTCCTTGTGGAAGATTAATCACGTTCAATGAGGCAGTTGTGTTCCTTATCCGCAGGAACGTAGAGCAGTTTATTTGGGTGTCTGGAGGAAGAGAAAACAACGTCATGTTACAGATGTCATTCAGTCATTGTTTAAACCAGGAGAAAATCTATGCAATTGCTGTAAACTTCTGCCTTTAGTAAACAGGTTGTAGTAGCACAATTATTGAATTGGAAAAGGAGCTTCAGCTTATTCTTTCAGTGCAGGAACACTGGTAATTCTTCAGATATTCCTTACTAAAGAAATAGCCACTCCAGCTGTGTAAAAAGGGCTCAAAGTAGTATTCCCAATTGTGTTTGTTATGAAATGCAGCCCCTATATGGAAGTGAAGAGCACTGATGAAAGATATTATGCAAGTGCAAATTATTACTCATTACTTTAGTTTTTCTTTCAACTCTTCGTTGTTCTTTCAGATCCTCCAGGTTTTTTCTTTCTTGATTTTTTTTTTTTCTTTTTTTTTTGGCCAGTGCTCTTATGGTGACTTTTGAGGAAAGATTTTAAATTTTTAACTAAAAGGTAGCCTGACACCCAGAGCCATGAAACAGGCTCTTCCTTTCCTGGAGGAGCAAAAGGTTTGAGTGGAGTCTTGGCTCTGAAAATCCCATCTACTTTGCAATCAGATAATGTGGACATTGAAGCAAGCATAAAACTTGTGTTGGCACAGAATTTTGTGAAAGTAGGGACATGGTCAACATGTCTTGTCTGACTGAAAACACATTTCCTAAGGTTGGATAATTCATCTTTTGTAATCACTTTGAATGAAACAGGAAATAAAGCTGGAAAAGCTTGAAATTAAATGAAATGTGCAGGACCGGACATGCACTTTGGTATTAAATATTGACATACCCCTTCCAGGTAACCACTTTGCCTTTGCAGCCCAGCATTTGCCCTGAAGACTGCAACGTGTTCTTGCTGTGGTGTTTATGGTGAAAAATTAGTTGACGCCGAGAAATATTTCTAGTGGCTTCTTTCCTAACACTAGTGTACGCTTCTTTTGGTGCTATGTCACTGCAAGTAATCTCCTGATTTATTGTAAGTTATGTCAAATGTCCCTGGTGACTTGGGTTGACTAATATACTTAAAATACGGCGAAATCAAATGATCTGGTGTGGGAGTTGACTGTGTATCAGGCTGCTCCCTCGTGCAGATGGACAACGTGGGAAAGTACTGAGCCCTTGGTGGTGCTTATCCAGATACAGGAGCAGATCCTCTGTTGCTCTGTGCCTGTGGATTGGAGTGTAGGTTGGTCAGTTTTAAACCTGGGATGAGTGGGGATTGAGGCATTACTGTCTGCATTATCTGTGTATTGTGTGTTCATGGTACTACAGCATAGCCTGAGTGGGCTTGAAGGAGGAAGGGAAAGAAAGGAGGTGATGAGAGGAAAAAATTAAAGCAGCTTCAGGCTAGAGGTCAGATGGATCTGTGTGCTCCAGCTGAAAA
The DNA here is from genome assembly GCA_013399195.1 of Dicrurus megarhynchus. NCBI lineage: Eukaryota > Metazoa > Chordata > Aves > Passeriformes > Dicruridae > Dicrurus > Dicrurus megarhynchus. Next base: position 1,780,594 of record VXAD01008061.1, read on the forward strand.
GGGAAGTCTCTGAGTCTATGGCTGCCGAGTGCTTGTGACTGGAACGTTTTGACTCATTTCGAAGGGAAGTTGTTCACAGTGCAGCTTCTTCACATGGGGCAGTGATAGCCCACAGTGTGTGAGGCCTGTGCCATTGTACCTTCCCTTTTGAACAGTTAAAAAATGAAGGGAATGTTTACGTTTGGTGGGTTATGTGTTTCCTAATGCCTCTTCATTTATCACACCCGCCTTAATTGAGATAAAGATACAGTGCTGTGTAACGTTATCTAGGTTTAACGTCAAGGGTTTGGGAGGTTGTGTCTCTGCTTGTCAGTTTTTCTTAGCAGAAATAAGAGAACAAACTTGCCCTGTGCATCTTCTTGCCTGTACAGTCTGTACCTGGAGATCTTCTGAGTGCTGCTGTCTTGAGACCTTTGTGTCTGATCTAAGGCTCTTGCTGTGCTCAGATTTCATGTTACCCATTTTTTTATTTTGGAATTGTAAGAAAATCATGTACAAACAATGCTGTGCTGTTTCCAAACACTGTGAAGTTTCCTCCTTTGCTTCCTGTTTTTGTAGCGTGTTTGTGAAAAGACCTTGTCTGCTTTGCACTGGAGTTAGGCTTAATGTAAATGCATTCTGCATCAGCTACTGTGTGTTCCAGCATGCAGGGACCCGAGCTGCTCTTCAGCAAGCGTCATTACTCTTTATTTTTGGTAAGACTAGATTAAAAAAGACTGGTGCATGTAAAAGTGAAAGCAGAGGCAGTGTTAAATTGTGCAGTCGTGAGCTTGTTATTTCCCTTCCCCCCAGTGTGCAAGCCAGTTAGTAACCCAGTGATCTATACATGAGGCTTTAATTGGATATATGCCCAGAGTGCAGATTAATATGGAAAAGCTATAAAGGCATGGGTTCACAAACTTTATTTGACCACATGAGGACTGTCTGTGTGATCCCATGTGGAATGTGAGGGATTCTCAAAACAAAGAAATACCTTCATGTATTTGGGCAGATGTGTGTGTAAACCACGGGATACAGAGGTGATGTCTCTGCCTTAAAGTCAATAGACTGTTCATTAAATAGGATTTCTTCAGCCTTAGGTGGGGCTTAGGTGCATCTGTGGCCTCTGTGTAATTTACTTGACTTCTTAAGATTTAGTTTTGATAATTGCTGGAGGTTTCTCTTTACCATTGGATATAATCTTGGCCTCTTTTGGAGATAAGGGGGGGGTGTGAATCTCTCTGTAGTGAAATAAAAACAAGCAGATGTATGACTGCAGCTGGCTAGAGATAAATAATTTCATATAAACTTGCCTGGAGAACATGATCTTACTCTTCCATAAACCTACACTCCAGAGGGAAGGGAGAACCCCCATTAGTCCGTGACACCCTCCTGACCTAAAATTCCAGTGTTTCTAGTTTGCAAATCACATGAAACACAGGCTACTAGCTGCATTCAGCAAAGGCTTTTTCAATTTTGAAAACACTTGTAACAGAGATCTTGTGTCTCTCCTGGGGATTTTCTATTTTTAATTAAAACAGCAGTATTCCTAAATGTGTAAAACCAGCCACAGTCATGTACCTATATTCTCCAAGCCAGTTTAATATTGATAAAATCTCTTTTAAATTGGCATGGTATTGCAATAAAGAGTTTGGTGCCTTGGGAGAGCCCTGTTGCAGGTGAAGCTGACCTTCCTGATCATATCATGGAGAGCAGTAAGGCATTCCACCTATCTCAGAACTCTGTTTTTCCTCTTTACCCTCCTCTGCATGGCTGTTTGGCACATTATTCAGTTGCTCCCTGAAGATGGTGGGATGGAAATGTTACCTCCTGTAGCATAAGCCCTAATCATGAAGAGTGGGGAGCTGATGCTAAATATACTCCCATAGTTGCAGAAGGTAAGGTAACCTTAATTAAAGTTCTGTGCAAGTAGTTTCAGTGTTTGATTCCAGCCATTTGCCTGATGAAGGCAGGGAATAGTCCTGAGCTCTCTGCCTGCAGCAAGAATATGGGAATTGAAGTGACTCATTCTCAGGGACGGCGATGGGAATGAGGCACTGCTGCGGTTGCAGATAATTCCCTGGAAGTCTCCGTTGTGCAGAATGCATTAATTCAAGAGATTCATGAGCTGCTTAATGTCACATCACTTCATTTCCTCGTCAGGGAACTGAAAGTCTCTTCTGTGTAGGAAAAAACAGGATCTCTGGTTGGGAGTAAATCTTGACCTTAGTAAAAAAGAGGTTGTGTGTGTTGTCCATCATGTTTGCCCTGTATTAAACCTGTTGCCATGTAGTGTGAATTTTTACTTGCCCTATTACCTGTCAGCTGTGGGGACAGAGTCAGCTGTGTAAAGACGTGCATTTCTGAGTGCTCAGAAGTGAGCAGTGGAGATGAGGAGGGAACTCTTTGCTGTTGGGTTCTTCAGTGCAGTGCAGCAGAAGGATGGGGGGTTCCTGTTTGTAACTGATCACCATCTGCAACCACTGCATTGGCCACAGGAGTAGAAGCATATCTTTATATTCAAGAGAGAAGATGTGGCATAGGATACCCCTGCAGAGACCTGGAGATACAACAGTGCTGTGTGGCCTGTTCTGGAATGGATGGGTGCTTGTCTCCTGCAGACAGTAATGCGTTCCTGGTGGGTAGATCTGATGCCATGTGTAGGACATAAACAGTGCAGCCCACCATTTGCAGATTTAAACTGGAGAAGAGAATGTGCTACACGTGTGGAAATCAGCCTTGCTGTGTGTGATATCACGGTTTTCAGAACCAGAGGCACCCTGATTCTGGCTTTCCCCAAGTGCCTGAATTTTTCTGAATGTTTTGCCCATTGCTGGCTTAGGTGAGAGCTAGTACAGAGTGGGTCCTGTGGCATTTGCCATAGTTTATCACCTGACCTCTTAGGCAATGCTTCAGACTGAGTTTTTATTAGTTTTATGGCATGGCAAACATTGCACAGAAAAATACAGTTTAGCACTTATGTAGCTACTTGTTAAAAGAAAAAGGATACACTTTTCTTACAAGAAATGAGTCAAAATCAAGAGTCCTGCATCTTGATTGAATTTGTGAGTGTAGAGGTTGTATCTTACATCTTTTGATTTGATCATTGGTCAAGCAGAGCTGGTCAGTGAAAGGAAATGCCCCTTCCTGTGCCTTTATGTGCTACTGCTATCTAAAGTGTTGGTAGTATCAGTGAGACCTTAGAGCTGCTGAATTTGGACTCTTTCTGTCTTTCTAGCATCTAATTCCACCAGGAGGTCACAGTGGTTTCAGTTGCGTGACTCAAGCTCACACCTACCTTGAACAGCCACAGCGCGATAGCTGTGCTCTTCATCTGTGGCAGCCTGGTTAAGAAATAAGAAATACCTTTTATATCCACTAATAACTGAGTTTTCCTTCATCTATGCCTTTGGGAACATTTCAGTACTTTGCCTGGCAGTGTATCACTGCTCTGAATCGTGTGTGGAAAAATATCTGAAGCAAATTAAACAAAATGACTTGTGAGTAAAAGATCAAGTCAAAACACTGTAGAGATGAAAATCTCTGAGTTGATGGGTGCAGTCTGTCTGTGGCTGGGAAACCTTTAATGATGCCTGGAGAAAGGCTTGACCATAGTAGACAAAGTTGCACTTGAGGTTTCTGTGACCAAAAAAAAAAAAATCAGTCTCTTTATTCCTGTGATTTATTATTTCTGTGATCACATGGCCCGAGGTATTGCGAACACATGGAGTCTTAGTGGACACCACAACAGGTTGCCTGTCTCAGTGAAGTCCAGCTTGAGAATGAATCTCAGAAAATTAAGGTGGAGAGAATGACAGGGGAAAAAAAAAAAAAGGAATTATTTTTTTGGCATTATATTTGTGGCTTGGCATGTCCAGATCCTGGGAGTCCATTCCATTGTTTTTACTCATAGCATCTTTCTCTCTTGTTGGGAATCACTAAGAGTGATTTGGCATCTGTGCCATACTAGTAAAAACAATCCTAACTACTTATAATTAATGAATTGTGTAAGCTGCCAGCAAGTGATTTGAGGGGATGGAATAACAGCCATACGGACAATATGAATTCTGCATTGACTGGCAGCGGATGTCAGAGAAAGTGCTGCTTTATTTTTCTGACACTGAATTGGTTTGGTGTGTGGACTTCTAAATAATTAGTGCTTTAGCAAAGTGTATCAGTTGCTTGAGCTGAAGCCTGTGTCTAGGATGGCTCAGTGTAAAAGCAAAAAGCCATATTGAGATCCAGCAAGGGAAAAGAGCCTGTTTTCAAATGATGAAGCTTGTTCTTCTTGGAGAGAAGATGGTAATTCTAATTTTTCTTATCAAGAGTTAACCCCCAATAAGGTATTTAAACAAAACCAGCTGCTTGGACTCATTGTTAAAGAGATGATTTTTTTTGGGGAAACACTTCTTCAGTCTTTTACGTCTCTCTTTGAACTGTGTCTTTAGCATGTATATGTATGTCTAGTTCAGTTGAGAACTGATAGGACAGTACTTCCCTTGCTTTGATTCTTTTATTCTTTGAGCATTCCTCCTCACATGGAAATCTTAGAAAATGCTTCTGTTTCCCTATGGAAAGAGGGCCAGTTTAGGGAGAGTTGATGTTCTGGGAAGTATATCCAAGATAACTATAGATGCTAGAGGAAAAGAAAGCAGCCTCAGGAACAATAGGATTTAAAAAGCTGTTTAATTTGTGCCAAGCTGGTTTTCGTTTTCTTTTTTTTTTTT
>VXAD01008061.1:1785333-1928561 GCA_013399195.1 Dicrurus megarhynchus
TTGGTTGTCATAGAAATGTGCCAGCCCATGTCTCTCACAGATGAGCTCACTAAATGAATGGCTGTGCAGGATGAGTCTGGTTTCAATGAAGATGTTTATACTTGAAGAGCACAGATGGACTTAAACCACAGCCCAGAATCTAAACACCCCTGAGCTCCTGGGGGAGGGGAGTGATAGGAAATGAAATCTGGGTTTTATAGCTCAGGCCTGCATCTGTCCTCCTTGATTTGGCTTTATGAGTTATTATGGGGAAGTAGGAGAGGAATATTATCTGCAGTAAAAAGGGTTTGTTTGTTGTTGGATATTGGGGGAAGATGATTTTGTATTTGGCCCAGCTCCATTGGGTTGGGAGGACTTTCCTGCCTTGATGTCTTTGTATGACCATCATGGCTGAGGTTAATTGGTAGCAGAGATGTTACTCTAAAGTACAGTCTTTAGCAGAATTTTTTCTGTCTTTTCTGTACCCCTGTTACTCTTTCTCTTTTGAAATAAAATATTTTGAATGAGGGCTGACAATTTTGTCTCCTGTATCTCACGTGAAATGCTGTGGTACAGGTTTGATAGAAGTTTAGGAGTTGGGGCAAGTAACTACAAATGGTAGAAGCAGCATCAGACCGATGAAATACCAAAGAATTTGCAGCTGACACAACTACTAATCTTCAGTGAGGTGTGTCATGGAGCACTGAACAAATGTAGTGCAGTCAACCATCACAGTGTGCTGTGTTGAAGGGGCAGTGTTCAGTGCGGGCAAAAATGTTCTTTACAGGATTTAGTCTCTGGATTGTTTGCTTTGCTTATGAGCATAATTCTGTGAATTCTTTTTGCTTCCAAGAAGCCCATTAATTCTTTACTTTCATCTACATTTGGCACTGTCAGAAGGCCTCAGAGGAGCTTAGGTGTAAAATGACAATAGCTACAGTATCTCCAGGGTTTTCAGGTATCGGAATGATTTGTTTATCTGCCTGCCTTGCTTTCCTTGGTTTTCTATTCCTGGACCTGGGCTGCTGGAAATGATGCATGTTGCTGAATGCAGAATAGTCCTTGCTGTGCCAAGGCATGTACTTGGAAGAATGGGATACTATGTCCTATTAATTGGTATAAATAATCAAGAGTATGGAATAAATGAAGTACTGGCTGACTTTTAAAAAAATTTTTTTAAATGTCTTCCCGACAAGGGGTAGGTAGTATGTTCTTAGATGAAATCCACCCTTACCAGAAGTTGTCACTATTGGAAAATAATTTAAGAACTTGCCACTCAAACCTGCTTGAGTATATTTGAGCCTCAGCTTTGGTCATAGTCTTGAATTCAGCTGTGCACACTCTTCTCTCAGTACTCTGGTTTTGCTTGTTATTTACTCTTAATTATCCTGCTTGAACTTGAATTGGAAGACAGGTTAGGCTATAATTCCCTTGCCTTTTAAGAAAAATTATTTTTTTAAGCTAAAACGATTCTTCTTCACATGCTACAAGCTTTGGGAAATGGAGTTTCTGTGCAGAGAAATTCCTTTTCTGCTAGCCTGACCCCGGTTTTGTGGGATCTTAAAAGGTCTCAGCACTGTTAAAGACCTTGGTCTGTCAAGTCATCCTCAGAGAGGGAAGATGGAAAGGAGGGGCTCTGCAGTTAGTGGAGGTGAAGTCTTGTGCATGGTGTGTGCTGTGGACCCGAGCACTTCACTGGCATCTGCTGCCAGGCTATTCCATTCCACTTGGGAAAGCTGCAGGTGAGGAAACTGTTGAATAAAAGCAAAATGGTTGATTTACCTGAGGTAGGCAAAATGCCTGGGCTGCAGTGTCCTTCCCCACGGGGATGGTCAGCTCAGCAGGGCCGGGGGCTCGGGTGCTCCTCCAGCTCTGCCACTGGCTCAGCCCGCCAGGCAAAGGGCTGGAGAGCCCTGCCTGCTCCCCGTTCAGAGAAGATTTATTTCAAGGCCTAATCAATTAGGCAGCATCAGTTGGAATTTTTGAGACAAATTCATTTATAAAACTACTTGGTTTTCTGGTAGAGATCTGTGAATAATTTGTCCTGTATTTCTCCTACTACTAAACATTGACAATAGCTGTTTCTTTTCCCAAGTGCATCTCCTTCCATTCATTTTTGTAAGGGCCTTTCTGGAAAAGGAGTGCACAACTGATTACATTGCATTTAAGGAACTATGAAGTGATCAGTGTGACTGCTGCCAAATGCGTGGAATTAAGATGGGAACAATTAAAAGACCATTAAAAAATATTTTTTCCAGTTACATCCTAGAACCCAGACCACAAGAAGATTTTTGGGTAACACCACTGTTTTCAGTGTGCCTTGGGCAGGCTAAAACAGTGTCAAAGCAGAAATATTAAATGATCAGAGAAGCTGTGTTTTTATAGGACACATTTGCTGTCCTATTTGCGTGAGAAGCTTGCAGTGATGCAATAATATTGAAAATTATCACTTTCACTGTAGGAGCATTGATGCACTGCTATTGGGAATTACTGCTTTCACTGTAGGAGTGTTCATTTTTCTTCTGAGGTCATTAAAATAATCTTGTTTTTACTTTTATAATTGGCTTAGGTTGTCCTTCTTGGGGGAGGGGAGGTTTTGGGTATTTGTTGGTGTTGACTTTTTTTTTTTTTTTTTCACTTTTAATTTGAAACACAGTTTTAACATTTGGATTGTTTGAAACAAAAACAAGAGAAGTCCCAACATGAGCAGCGAATATTTTTAAAGGACTTTATGGCTCTAAGTTTCTAACACAGTCCAGATGTCTCCTATCTCTGCTCTTTCCGTAGCATTTTCTGGCACAGTGTCACTGGATTTTGAACTTAGTCCAAGCTGTGTGCCAAGTCCTGAAATAAAGTAAATCAGTGAGTTGTTCTTGGACGTTTCTCCTTAATCCAAACCAACCCAAATCAAACTTCAGCTCTGACCTCAGGACTGCACATTCAAATATTTTCCTTTGCCTCCTCAGTTTCAAAGTAGCAAAAGCAGGAGATTACCACTTTGCAGTATTTAAACAGAGGCTTGTGTGACATCCGTGCAGCTGAAGCAACTGCTTTCCTTGGGACCTGGTGCCTGTTAAAACACCAGTGATGTTCTCCAGCACTGTGATTCTTCACTGGGATTCCTTTTGTTGGGTCAGGATGCACGTTACGACCACACCAGAGCAGGATTTATTTGGAGCCATACGTTGTGTCAACAATTAGATGGCGACCAAAGGAAATATTCCATGGTGCTCTTTTGCAAATAGTTCTGCCTAGATGTCTCAGAGGAATTATTGATTGGACAAAACTGGCAGCCCCCAAAACAGCATCAGGACTAAGTTTTGGGATAAAGGACTGTCTTCTGTCTTTCCTTATGCAAGCACTGGTCTCCTTTGTATTGAAGCACTCCATTGATGCTGGCCTCTCATGCAAATAGACTGTGACTGAATGGGCCACCTATTGTCATTGAACATTCTGATGGCACAACAGCTTATGTAAGGAAAAAATTGTTGTCAAGGTGGTGATATTTTTAACAACAGCTTATTTGCTGGAGCAAAGGAGACTCAACAGTATGTGACACAAATTCTTTACAGAGTATCAGTGGGTTTGAGGCCTGCTGGTTGCATTTTTTTCTGACTGGCCAAGCTCAGATAAGTTTAATTAAACTGTATTTGTTGTCCAACTCTTCTTTAGACCCAGCTTCCACTGAAATTGATATGAAGTTTTCCTTTGGCTTATCAGGCTTTGCACTGGCTTTTCAAAATGTATGTGATCTGGGTGTTTTGGTGTAGCTGATCATCCTTGGTACAGAAAGTGGTCAAAGCAGGTAGGATGCAGGAGTCTGGAGGCATTTCAGTCAGTACTGTCTTGCAGAGGGGAATGAGAGTTTCCACCGTGCTCTGTGTTGGCCTCAGTTCAGGTTTTTGGGATCTCCACTGCAATTGTGTATACATATTTAGCCACTCAGAGAATACTTTTCTGTAGAGTACAAGTTCCTTTTTAAACTAGTGAGTAGCATATTGCCTGTTATCAAGGCTGGTAGGATTACTTTATTTTTATTAATCAGTTTTGTTTCCCTCTGGTCTTATAGCCAGTGTGTGTCTTTCTGTCTGTATTCCATGTAAACATGAAACGGGCAACTAATGGATCCTGCCTTGGGGCCAGAGAGCACAAAATTTACCTTTCAGAAGTAGCCAAAACAGCCATGTGCATAAAAATAACTTCAATTTTCATAGTGAATTCTCTCACTTGAGCTAGTTGTTTACCAGCACATTCATGTGCTATGGTAGCAGTGGGATGTGCGATTGCCAAGTTGTTATGCAGCAGTGAATAGCAGGGACATCAAGTAAATGAGTTCTTTTGCAGAGAAATGCCATTTCTCTGCAAATTTCAAAGATTTCAGTCCTTGGCTTGTAATTATTTCATTGCTTAACAGAGCTTTGGTATACAGGTGACTGATGTTTCCTGTGAGAGGCCGTGTTTGGTGCTCCCCTCGTGGATGTCTAGGACTGTTTTGCTCTCTGTGTGGAACATCAGGCAAGGACTGAGCAGTCACCCTAAGCTTCCCTTGCTTGTGCACTGGGCAAGGGATGTTCCCCCCAAGTGTGGACCTTGTCTGAACACCACGGCAGCTCTCCCAGCTCTGTCTGTTGGCTCCTTGCACACGGGGTGGACCTGGTTGTTCTGTAGTTACCTTTCCATCGGGGCTGACCTGCTGAGCTCACTGGCATGGGATCAGGAAACCAATTTCTGCCTCAGTCTGGTCTTCTGCTGCTGCTTAATTGTTGTAACACCCTCACCCTTAAACATCGAGATCTTCACCATATACTCCACATCAGAAATCACCTGGATATAGCAAATTAGGTTCCCTTCTTTGTCATATCAGGAAGGACCTAAAGTTGTTCTCTGCCGTGGAGGAACTGGGAGTGAATTTGCTAGAGCAGGAGGTATGTTTTAGACTGTGGGAGGTTTTCTTTCTATCAGTGCTACTCAGAGCTTGTCACTGAGAACAGTTTAGCCAAGATGCTGGGAGAAAGGCTGCAGTGGGCATAACCTTCATAAGTGTGTTTGCAGATAGATAAAAACTGCTCAGGAGATCTTATGGCTTTCACAAAGGGATGATTTGAGATAAAGCTCTGTCAGGGAACTATGATAAAAGAACTGAAGCTGAAAATGAAACAGCTGTTGGGTGATAAGAGGAAACTCTTGTGTTTTGAGAGCTGGACTTCAGCTAGATAAAAATCTTAAAAGCCCTGTGCAGATCAGCAGAGTATTGTTCTTGCCTAGGTTTCGCTTAATTTTCTGTCTGCCACCCAGCCTGGAGGAAGCAGTTTTCATGCTTCCCTGGCAGCAAGATTTTTGAATGTGGGAAACCTGATAGCGTGTCTGCTTAACTACCAGACTTTGGCCTGGTGCCCTTTCTGGTTTCCTTATGGGGTAAGTGCAGTGATGGGAAGAATGTGCTTCTTACACATGTAGTCATCTCGGTGATAGTAAACTGTGACACCGATACCCTGTTAGCCTCCCCTGCCTGCAGAGCCACTGCCATGGGCTGGGGGTCACCGGCAGCATAGCAAGAACTCTGCTCTAGGTTTTGAGTGTAAAAGAGAAACTAGAAGTGAATTTGGGTGGTTTTTTTTGTTTTTTTTTTTGGTCTGATTTGTTTTTTGAGAAACTGTAGATGTTTGTTCTAAACTGTCAAACTAATGCATGTTAATCTAATTTGCTCTGTTGAGGCTTTAGCAGTGACTGCTAATGTGCAAACAGAAAGCCTCCACTATGTGCTAGCAGCAGTTTTCTCAAATTAGTCCATTTTAGCTGTACTTAATACGGCCAGTTTGCCTGCAGAATATTTCCTTGGGTGTTTAAAAAGCTCTGCTACAACCATTTGAGTGTCTTGGAGTAGGTACAAAAAGAACCCCGTGAATTTTGGATGGTTCACCTTACAACGTTACATTTGTAAAATTGCTTTAGTATCATTTTGTGTGACGTTCAGGTCAATGGAAGGGAATTTAAGTAATGGAAGTAAGAACAGCCAGCCGCTAGGAAGCCCCAGCCTGCATGTGACTGATGGCTTACTGAATTGGATGTGTAAAGCTTGCCAAACAAAAGCAACATGTTTTGAATTATAAAAATATAAACTGAAAATATTAAGGCGATTAATTTGTCCTGCGGACAAAAGGCTCCTAAGATTATGAGAAAACAGCTTTATTAGTTTATTTGAATTTTAATGTTTGCATTTTGTTTGTTTTTATTTGGGGTATGTGTTTAGAAAATCAGCTTGCTAGGGATGTTGCTTGTTTCAGACTTTGCTTTCTGGCAGTCCCAAGTGGAAATGAAACTGTAGGTGTCAAGCACATTAAAAACGAATTTAAGATCCTGGGGAATCAACAGCTAGGACTTGTAGATCTTGATACTGCAAAATACCGCATACGCTGAAATCCTGCTGGGGATGGAGTGCTCTGCAACGGGCAGGGTGGGAGCCAAAAAGCAGTCAGGGCAGGTAGACGTGCACTAGGAAGTGATTTGGCAAACACTCATTTCATCATGACAGAGCTGTTTGTGATGGTAAATGCTTACAGGATCCTTATGAGTTGGTCCTGAGCTCCAGCCACGCACAACTGCAGTGTAGGAGCTGGATGCAAAGCCTAATTAAAGTGGGGGATGTTTGGATTGGCTACAGTGGCCTTTGGATTAAATCTTAAGACTTTAGTTCTGAAGAAGACTTGTACTTTGCGTGTAAGTAATGTATACACTGGAGGAACATGATTTCTAACAGTTGTTATTATTGGAGAGTGCTTTGTTTTTCTGCTGGGAAGTGTAATTTACAAGGAAGAATATTTCTGAAGTATTTCAGAAGTTTTGTATATATTACATGTCAAATGACAAATTGTTTATTGGTATGGGGTCATACAAAGGGGCATTTACTAGCACTCATTAAGACTGTCTGGTGCAGTTCTGCCACTTCTTAGGTTACCTGTTGTGGACTGTTATCCCAGTGAATCTGATAAATCATGACGTGGTTTCTCATGATACACTTTTTAATTGGTCAGTATTATCTGTGTATCTTTGGTGGGGAAGTGGAGCCATGTACTGTTATCCAAAACCAAATCCAAAGTCTGTGTCAGAGGACGAAGAACTTCAGAAGTTCAAGTTAAACAAAGGAACTGAATGAATATTGGAAAAAAAAAAAAAAGATTGTTTTGAATACAGACATTTCTAATCTTGATACAACCTCCTCTTAAAATAACAAGCCAGTTGTTATTACAGACACTTTTGGCAATTTAAGGTTTTTCAAGTCAAATTGTGTTCAAGTCATACAAAGATTTTAAAAAAGAGTAACTGATGAGCTGTTCTTAAAGGCATATTCCCTCCTGGAAGTGCTCAAGAAATTGGATACCTGCTGCATCATTAAGGTTTTTGGAGGAATAATGTTTCTAATACTTGGTGACAGGTTTATATCTTCAGATCCTTGTACAAACATGGAATAAAGCATTTAACTATGTGCTACTGGAAAATAAGGTTTAATGTTCAGCTGTAGTGCCTCATTCAGCCTTTTCTCTTTTCGGTTTCATTCACCAAGAAATTTCTAATAAAAGGATATTTCTTAGTCATGGGTGAAGGTGTTTTCTGATCTTCTGTCTGTGTCTTATGTGTCATTATTAATCTGTTTTCCCAGTCACATGTATGACTGGATAATAAAAGCCAGGAAAATAGGTCAGCGTCAGTCAGTATCTCTATCTCCAATGCTGCTAAAACACCCCACTTGTCAGACTCTGTTTTACTACTTTCTTGTTGCTGCTTTTGCATAGTTTCTCTATCTTTGAAGGTCAGAGAATTTTAGAAAGCAGGTTTTCAGCTTGTCTGATGAATATGTTGTTACTAATATTCATATGGTACCAGGCAAGGGTCTCTTCCATTCCACTAGCATTGTTGTTGGCAGTTTCCTGAAGAGTTGTGTTGGTAGGTCTCCATTTCTGCAGCGGAATGACTTGGAATCCCCCCTAGCAACAGCTATGGGGAAATTAGTGGTGCACCTTCCCAGTGTCAGAGGGAGGCTAAGAAAGCAAGTGTTGCAGATTTTCCTGAAATTACCTGGTTAGGAGGGACCTCCACACAGAATGAAAACAGAGTAATTCTGGTTGGAAAAGTTCCTTTAACTCACGGGATGAATGTGATTTCAGGTGTGATGTTTTCTCCATTCCACTGAGCCACATTTTTGTTCTGTTTCTCTGGGTTTTTACAAACAGCAGCAGAGGAGTAAAAACACTGGGACTGGAACCTTCTGAAAATGAAAGCGTTTTTTCCTCACAAAGAGTTTTACTGCACATGAGGAACTGGCTCTGACCAGAATTGCAGACATTCATTGGCACTGCATTATTTAAAGAATTGAGGGCATTCATTCTCTTTCACCCTAAACAGGCTTTTGCTGTACTTGTGGTCATCCTGAGCAAATCCTTGTGTCTTTATTTGTGTGGGTCTTTTACTGCATTAGGCCAGTAGCATTCAATAAACAATGTTAACTTTATGTAGCTGTTAAGTACACTGACCTTTAGTATTGGTTTGCACAAGCCGTGCACAATGAGAGTCCCACTGAAATACCACGGCTGATTTAAGCAAATTGCTGTCCTGCAATCAAAATATGACATTTCTATTACTGAACAGATGCTTCATCAGCGGGGGCGCCGCTCTTTCCCAGAGCTCGTTCTCCCTGTCTTTTGATGCTCTTTCAGTCCTGGTTTCCTCACCTGAAAAACAGAAATAAAAATTCCGTGTCCTCGGGAATAACCAGGTTAATATTTGCTGAGTGTGTTGGAGCTGCATGGTCCCATGATAGGCTGTACAGGGTCAACGTGACTATTGCTAAATCGCACTCCAGTCAGAATTACAGTCATTAATAGCTCTGAGTCTGGGGAAAGAGTCACTGCAAATACTGGAACAGCTGCTTTAACTGTTTTCTTTTAAGCAAACAAAACCTCTTGACGTTTCTGCTGAGTACAAGTTATAATGGTTTAACTTATTAAAATACTTCAGAGTGTCTTGTTCCTCACTGGCCACAGGAGCCTTTTTTTTCCTTTTCACTGAACCGACTGATTAGGGAAATTCCACCCAAAATGATGGCAGTTCTTCAGCTCAGTGGATTTAGAGAATGGCTTTCTTGCAGTTACTCAAGTTTGTGTCCTGAGAACGTGCAAGCTACAGCAGTTCAGCAACAAGAGAAAAGGGGAACCCAGAATCACTGACGCACGTTCTGTAATTCTACTTCCCATTCTCAGTGTCTTGGCTTTGGGTTTTCAGCACATGAATCAGCTTTGTGGAGGGGAATGCCTTGTTTTAACAAAAATTTAACTCTCTATTTCCCAGTGTGTTGTTACTACTGTAGCAGCTATCCTTTGAGAGATCAGGAGCAGGGAGGGGCTGCTTTCTGGAAACATTCAGGCAGCTGTCCTTGGGCTCACAGTTTCACCATGACAAATACTGGTAGAAGAAGTTGGGGCTTTTTTGGCTTCCAGACATCCCTGTGCAATATGCACTGTGCCTCCTTGAGATGAGAAGAGTGAGACTACATGTGCATTAACATTCTGCAAGATGAATGAAAAAAATGGGAGGGGGGAGCATCCACAAGATCCAAAGAGTTCTTGGCTATAAAATTAACATAAAATTATTTTTTAAATTTCTTGGATATCTGTAAAATGAAGGCAATTTCTCAATGCTTAATCACCTAATAAATAGTGATCAAATAACAGAAAACCAAAAACAAAACAATCACCCAAAAGAAATAGTAGAGCAAAGTGAAGCTGGAGAAGCTATTAAGCTTTTTCTCAGGTATGAACTGGTCTTCTGTCAATCCTTTCCTTTGTTTCTTTTACAAAACAGAGAGTGTTTCCATAGGGGAAATGAAATAGGGGAGTGAAAATATTGCAAACAAAAAGCACTAGGAGAGGGAACTGAAATATTCTAATGTAGTTAAGAAATACTCTAGTACAGTTAAAATCTGTGTGGAAGTGTAGGATTATGTTCTCCTCTGTGGACAGCTAAGAAAAGGACACTGGTTGCCAGCTGAATGTATCTTTGGATAAGCATGTACTTGCAAGTGACAGATGTCAGGAGAGGGGAAATGGGGTTAGTCCTTTAATGTAATTCTCATTTTGTGGGTCTTGGCTTTCTGCTTTGTGAACTGTTGTGAGAGATGTGCAAGGGGAAAGATTTATTAGTCAAAAGATTCAGGAAGTAGATACAAACTGAAAGGTTACCAGTAACCTAATTCACAGCCGTCTCTTTTTTCCCTGACTTAATAACAAAAAAAAAAAACAAACAACCAAACAAAAAAAAAAAAAAGGAAGAAAAAACCCCCATCAACCACACCTCCTCCTTAGCTAGAATGGACTGCAGTAGGCAGCTCTATTGTGTTTTGTTTCTTCTCTCAACTGGAGCTCTGATGTTGCTCAGGCCTTTAATTAGAAGGGCTCCTCTCCAGATTCACACTGGGACTAAGATGAGCTTGGGACAAAGGGGTGAATCTTATCTCATTAATTTCAGTAGCTGACCATAACCAGGCCCAAAGACATTATTTCTTGGATCAGCGCTGCCTTGTCTTTTATCCCTTTTCTATCTTATTTTGTCCTGTTGTGAGGATTCTGACTCAATAGGCAAATAAAAATAACCAGAAACATCAAATGGGGAGTTACTGGTACTGAGCTGAACACTTCAAGCTAAGGCTGGGTTTCTCTCACGTTGTCAAGGACTGAGAACCTGAGGATTTCATGGTTTGTTTTAAGCCTGTTACTCTGTGCTATAAACAACAGGGTTATACCCCCCCAAAATTGCCACCCAGTCCCATCCCTCTTGTACACCTACTTGAGTTGTGCAGCTGCATGTTTGGATTAAGGTTGTGATCAACCTGCAGATCTTCCATGAAATAATTTTATTTACTGTAGGGTGAATTTTTAGCCCTCAGTTCTCAGTTTAAATTGCAAAATGTATGCTTCTCATATTCCCTTGTGAATGGGTGGGAGTTGAGGGTACTCAGCCCTTACGGGAAGCACTTGGCATTTTGCAGGATTAGACCACAAAGTGCTGTGGTGCTTTGCACAGTGTATATATTTAGAATGACCCTGAGATATTTTTGGGTGGAAGATTATTTGGGGAAAACTGGGGGAGTTCCTGCTTTTCTGGTGCAGAAAAAAATTCAAATAATCCTCATAACTTAAGGCTGTGAAGGTCTTGTTTTAGCAGTTTGCCTGTGATGGGCGTGTCCTGTGAGGAAAGAAATGGTGTTTATCTAAGATGCGAGGCAGTGAATGACAGGACAAAGGTTAGGTGTGTGTTCAAAAGGCTGGGCATTGATTTCCTAAAGATGTTTTTTCCAGGCTGTAGCTATCAGGGAGCAGAGACCTCCCTCTACACAGTTAGACATGTTTTGATCAAAAGTCAGTGAAAAAGATATGTCAGTCTCACTCTTAATCTCTTATGCAGAGATGATAATACTGTCAACTCTCTCATACTTCACTGAAAAAAGGTTATGCTGAAGTCTGGCTCAGTGATTTTGCATGGACTTCACCCCATATTTAAGATAATTGCTGCAACACATTTCTGCCTGAAACTAAATTGATTTCTGAATGGCATAATTATTTCTTCACTGCTTATCAAGCTGGTCTCTCCAGGCAGTTTGTTTAAAGATCAGATTCTTTACACTCATGGGGGCACTGTGGGAAGGTTTGTTGATGGATTGGTAAAGAATTAAAAAAAATCCCAAATCAGAAAACATTAGGCTTCATGAAACAGATCCTGGTAGCTATTTGACTGTCAGGTTTAATTAAGCTTCACGTTCCCTTAATTTTTAAGAATAATGCATGGTCTTAAATGGTAACTTCAGAGCGTTTAGCATACCCTTAGCAGTTCTGTCCTCAGCACTGCTGAGCCAGTCCCTACTCACTGTAGGAAAAGTGATGCTTCATTCCTGCTGAAAAGCCCCAGTATCCCCTTGCTCAGTCTGTGCATGTTTCTTTCCAGGCTTACTGAGCTGCCTTAGATAAAAACAAAAGCAAGGGAGAAGCAAGAAGTGGATCTGTTGACAGCTATGACAGAGATCAAATTCCAAACCAGGCCATGGGATTCCTGAGAAGGGGCTACTTAAACAGAACTCTCCTTTGATTAATTGGAGATAGGGTGACACCTTGGACGTCAGAACTGTATTTGAGCTTGGAATCAGACGCAGAGGGTCAAAGAGATGAGATGCTTAAGGGCTGAAATGTGATCCCTGCTGCTTCCCTCCCTCCCTCCCTCCTTTCTCCCCTTTCTGGCTGCGGTACAGACCTGCAGGTCCTGCTCATGTGGCTTTGGTTTACGTTCAGCAGTAGCTGTGCTAACCATCAGTTCAGAGCCTTGCAGCAGAACTGGTCCCTCTTCTGCACTGCCCGGTGTTCTCTAGCGTTGCTGCCCTAGAAATCAAACTTTCTAATAACACTGCAGCCCTCTTGGTTCAGGCTTTGGAAACTTCCACCCACTGCCGAGCTAGCCTTTGAAAATTTGCTTATTTTGCCTCAAGCATGTTTCTCAACAAGGACAATGTTTTTTCAGTGGTTAATCACTTTTCTTTATCTTCTCTGATAGTAGCTCTTCTACTTGTGGGGTTTTGTTTTGGTTTTTTTTTTCTTTTTTAACAAGTGCAGATATTAAAAAGACAACAAAGCAAGGCCTATGAAACTCAAGATTTACTACCTTCAGTGCCTTGTTAATGGATGCTGTGAAGAAATGCAAGGACATAGCCTAGAATATATGCAAAAGTAGCTTAAAAATAAAGATTTCCTCCTCAGCAGGCCAATAACTTGTCTGATGAATTTTCTCCTGGGCAGATCTGAGAAATGTTGATAGGGGCACTGTGAGATGATGACAGTCCTTTGGCAGGTGTTCCTCCCCATAGCTTCTGGTTGGGCTCCTTTTTCAGTGCTGTTTTTGTAAGTTCAAATTAGTAATATCTAAAACATCCTATAGAATTTCTCATAAGCAAACATTTGAAGGCTGACTGTTGGGGGAGAATAAATTATTACATGGTATGTTTTGGAGCAGTGTCCTGGGAGTCTTGGCTACGTTTTTGTTAACAGAAGAATTGTAAATACAGTTCTACCCTAAACTTTGTCAAAATGCTGGGAAGTGATTTAGTGAAGTGAATTAGTGCTGCTCCCATAACACAGGGCCTTTAAACGTGGGGTGCTTTCAGTACATACCAGTGGCCTTGCTTTTAAAGCTTTTCTTCTGATTTGAGGTGATCCTGCATTGAAAACTGTCAAAGAGGAGCCACCACCTCTTTGGAAAAAAGAGGCAAGTGGTGTTTGTGTTACGGCCAGAAGGGCTCTCTGTGGTAGTGTTGTCTTTACCAAAGAAATAATTATGCGAAAACACATGCTAAGAATAACATGGTTGAGGAATTTGATTTACTATCTGAGCATAGTGACCAAAGTTTGAACCCAACATGCAACCGAGAGGCCGTTTAAAACAATTATGTAGTTTAAATGGGGAGACATAAAAGGCAGCAGAAGTGTAACTTTCCTTGTAGTTTACCTGTGGCCAAAGACCTTTTCACCTTCCTGTGTGCTGTAAATGAGGGATCTCCCACAGAGTTCTGCCAGCCACTACCAATCTTTGAAAGCCTGTTCCAAACCCCCAGGGTTTTATCTGCCGGTTTACAGCCTTCATTTAAGTAGGGTTTGAATCTGAACAGCAGAAGGATACGGTCCTGCCTCTTGTGTGATGTGAATCTCCTGCTGCTGGTGTTCTCAGATGTGTGACAGATGACCAGGACCTTAGCAGGAGGCTCTGTTTGTGTGTATTGACCGTGAGAGGGGATTATTAACTCTAAAAGCTTGTTTGTTGTTCTGTTAAGATAACACTAAAAGCTTGTTTGTTCTTGCAGTTTTCACTGGTGATGCTGAACAATATAAAGTTGTCTGGTCCTGGTCTTAGCTGGTTTTCTTTTGCTCTTTTTTTTCCTTTCTTTTCCTTCATGGTTTTTGAGACTGGCCTTAGCATAAGCCTTGAGTGGATGCTCTTTTTGTGGCTTTTGGATCATTCTTTGTAAAAATGAGCAGAACTGCAGAGTTACCATGGAAGCCATGCAAATGGGATTTTTGGAGCACAAGTCAAAATGACAGGGAGACAGGACTTTTTAAAAATAAAACCCTCTTTTTAGCTGCTCTTGTTTGTTTATCGACAACACATGTTTTTGTTTACATACATGGTCTCCATAAATAATCCATTTTTGTATGTTCTGTACACTGAGCAATGTATTTTACAGACAATTGAAAAATGTAACATTCATGACATGTTTTTTTTTGGACTGTTGGGAAGATCTCAAAACTGGAGTGGTTTCATAATCCCTCAGCCTCCCACAAAATTATTTTGCTAAAAAACTTTGGCTTTCTCTAATGTGTGGCGTTCAGGTTTGGCAGCAGAGTGGTGCTTTTGTTGTCCAACTCATGCAACAGTAGATTTAAGTGAGGCAGACCTGCATGCTAGAAATAACTAATTTAGCTGTCCCTGGAGCCTTTGAGATTTTCCTACACTCCTGAGATAGGGTCACTTGTCTTCAGTGCAGTACAGTAAATGAGAATGTTTCAAAGTTTCTGTTTGTATTCCCTGTACCACAGTGTGAGCCCCAGTCCTGGGGCTGCTGACTGCAGGTGCAGAGCACCAAGGGACCCTCTGCAAAGGTTTTTGCAGGCAGTGGGGAAAGTGATACCGTGGTCAGTTCAGGCCAAGGGGTTGCAGTGAGGTTTCTTCCTTAATCCCTTGTAATGGATCAGTCTGATACAATGGCCTCGTAGCGTTTCACTATTATTTTAATCCTGCTTCTTCTTCTCACTGCATATTTTGGCACCGTTGAGCCCAGCTTTTCTTCAGCTGCTCACACTCCCTTCCAGGCTTAATCTGAATGCACATGCTCTGTTTCAGGTGTTGTATTTATGGTAAGACATGAGAAAACTGTGAAGGATGGTAGTGCTGGTGGAAGGATATGCTGCCCTTTTCTTCCCTTCATCTTGGACCAGCAATAGACCTTGGGTGGGCGTCTTCCCATATTTAGGTGAGGTGTTGTGGTAATTACACATTTTAGGTGTATCCCAGCTGAAAATATCGCATTACCTAATATAGAACAGGTCAGGAAACAATATGATGCTGACATTGCATTTTTTCCACTTGTGTTTTGACGTTGGTTGTTTCCTCCTAGAAGAATATGTGTCCTTGGATAAGGTTGTTTGTGCCACATAAATAACTGCATTTCAACTTCTTGGGTAGTTCTCTGATCTGAATAGAAGATAGTCCAGATTATTTCTATTTTACTGGAAAAGTCACACCAACTTAGCATCTCTGCAGGATACATTTATAATTAGTAAACCAGCCTGTGAGATGAAAACACAGAAGGGTGGTTTATTTTGTGTATGAGAATTGAACACAAAGCTGCTCAATCCTTCTCAGGCATACTGTATTCCTGTATTGTATTGATTACTGACCAGGTTTTACCTGACGTCTCAGAATATGATTCATTGCTATTGATCTGCACAGAAACTTGGCAGGAGGTTGAAAAACAAATGAGCAACATTGCCTGGGCCCCCACCCCTACGTACTGTCTCAGATTTGACTCTTTACCACCCAAATCCAAATTCTTCTTGGGTCTGGCACTCACTGAACAGCGTGGTTTCCTCTTAAATTAGCCTTTTGTACAAATGATGTTTATACAGGGTGGAATTGCATCCCAAAAAGCTCCAACCTTGGTGATTGCTTTTAACTCCAGGTGGTGCTCCTCAGGCACTGAAGGGTCTGTTACAGACACACATGTTCATTATTTCCTGTTTGATTTAATTTTAGAGGAACCAGAAGTGGGGTATGATTTCCATAAAAACCAATGCCAGAGGGGTGAAGAAGGAGTTGTCGGGATGCACTAGGAAATACCAAGTCCTCAAGACGTAAGAAGAATTAGTCATGGTTCCTCAAAAATAGGCAATGACTCTGTTCACCTTTCTAATTAATCAGTATTAGGTTAATCAGTTATTAATTCTTCTTGATCATGAAACCTTTGAGTGGGTGTTTACTTTTGGTCCCTTGCAGTTGCTCTCTTAGGACACAAGTCATGTTTGCATGTCTTACGGTAATAACTGTGCGTAGCTGAGTGATAGGCCAGGAATTTCTGATTTGCAGCTGCGTAGTTGTCAGAATGGTATTTATTTTCTCTTTCCACCTTTATTTTGTTGCCTGTAAAACAGTATTAATCTTTAACTCTTTGCATTAATAGATTATGGAAGTATTAATCATCCAGTGTTGTTGCACTGGGCTTGTCCTCAGTGCAATAGTCACTTAAATGAGCACACTCAGGTCGTAGGACTCGGATGGAGAGAGGAGTGACTGTGCTGTGAGACATCAGGAGCCATGTGAGGGAGCTGGCTGAGCAGAGGCTGGTTCAGCAGGAAGTGGTTGATGAGTTACTGGTGTTACAGGGCGAAGATGAAACCTGAGTTACAGTTTGAGCTCACGAATATGATAAAGAAAAGTCTTTACAGGTGGAACCTGTAGCATTGCTTATTTTTACTCCACATAACTTGGCTTGTCCCTGTGTCCAAAAAGAGACCTTACCTAAAATGTAACAATGCAGTCAGCTGTAATTTCAAGGAGGAAAACCTAATTTAAAAAAGAAAAACCCGGCAATTAATAATGCCTTGTATTAAATCCAGCTTCTCCTGGTCAATATTGACGTATTCATTTGAAATCTGCCACATCAAACACCAGGCCCCGTGCTGGAAGTGGAAATATAAAAGCAAAATGGTCCTTTTCCAGGAGCTGTCTGAACTCCTTCAGTAGCTGTGGCCTGTTCTTTGAATCTGTGGTACACAGTTTCCAGGTTGTGCCTGGACAGGGTTATTGCAGTTCTGGCCTTGAAAATCATTTTAGAGCAGAAGGAGGAATAAGGATCTTACAGCTGGAGTGTGACTAAAGTCTCTTCAAAGCTGAAAGCTTACTTTTTGGGCCTTGGTTTTTATTGCCTACTTCTTTTTTGAATTTTATTTTTGTTCAATGTAGTTTATGGGATTTTGTAGTGGAACTAACCTACATGGTATTTTTTCTCCCCAGAGGAGCTGTGAATTGCTGGAGGCTGGAAAATTATTACAGGGGAAATCACAGTGTTTGCCTGAGTTTGTCTGAGATGCTTTGCTAGAGGTGCACTGATGGACAGTGCTGAACGTTTGAGCTCACCAATAGGAGTTTCCTGTACTCCCTCTCTGCCAGAGGGCAATTCTAGCAGTGGATGTTGGGAAAAATGTCATCTAAAAAAAGTATTTCGTTTGGTCAGGGTGTTCTTGTGGACTGAGGGAGGCTGGGTGTCAAGTCTGTACATGAGGACATTTCTACATAGCTAAGTTGTTGCAAGGTAAGCAGCAGTGAGAAAGTACAGTTAATTAGTTCCTTCTGTATGATCTCATTTGTACACCGTTAAGAACTTTATAAAAGGTAGGAAATGGGACAGAGCAAAGCTTGGACCAGAAGCTCCCTGTTTAAACTTAAAAAACCTGGCTTTACAGCTGTGCAGGGCTTGCTTCTGTTCTTTTCATCCCTGTCTGGGTGAGGGAAACCTACATTGCTTTCCTTTTTATCTTATTTTATTTATATTTATTTGGAACACTAAAAGGTTGCCACAGAACAGTTTAAAAATGAAAAGTGGGATGGTTTGCAGTGAAAATAATATTACTTGTGCCTCTGAGTTAAATTTCTTGGTTGAATCAAAATTCTCCTGCAGGATAAGAACAAGAAACAAACAAACAAAAAATCCTTGGTTAAGGGCTGTGGTTGTACAGGAAGGAGAAAGGAGAATTACAGGGAGGTGCTGGCTCATGACTCAAAATTCGCTTTTAACTTGGAGATTCTTCTGCTAGTAAAACAGTGGCCAAACTTTTGATCCAGATGGAGTCCTGACAGTAATTACTTGTACGTATGGTACAGTCATCGCTGCTGCTCTCACAGCTATTCTTGAAGAGACTTGGGTGGTTTTGTGTTAGGTATCCATTCCTGCTCGCTCTGCTTTCTAGGCATAGCATAACACTATTTTGTGGGAGTATTGATCTCTGCTGGCATTGATACTGCCTGTCTGGTGTATCTCAGAACCCAGTAAAGTTGGGGTTTATTTTTGTACTTCTTTTGGAATTTTTTTTCTTTTGCTTATTTTTAGCCTCCCCTGTAACTACCCAGAAGATGTTAAAGAATCAAGGGAATTAGCTTCACAGGAAAAAAACCCAGTGTGTTCTCACATCTGTGTACCTCAGCATCTGATGCAGAAGGTTCTCTCTTGGAATGCCTCTTCTTCTTACAAGCACCTTTTGGTGAGAGGTGTCTGTGCTATGACCAGGTGGCAAAGTCCTGGCCTGGTGCTGGGTGTATTTTATGGGGAGCTGTGTGCCTGGAAGTTAAATACTGCACAGTTGTATCACCTCTGGCCCTTTGTGAATGTGTCCCCAAGTATTTGTGCCATATAAAAATTCAAACAGAACATCAGATAATCATGGTTCCACAGCAGTTATCAATATTCTTGGAGGACTTAGATCAGAGGCCAAAGAACAAACTGGTGATGGCGGTTCAAATATCACTTCTGGGATGCAAGACTGAGTCCAGGTGGGACTGAGGACATCAGCTGGGTTTTCTGTAGGCAGGGGCTGCCCTGTGGTGTGAAATAGGGTGGTGACCTCATCGTGACGCCTTTCACCTGCTCATATCTGTTCAAGTTCACCTTTGAAACAAGTCACCAGTCTAAATTCTGTTGTGACAACCAGAGTGCAAACAGGCTTTGTTAATCTGTGTTCCACAGGGATGCCAGGCGGCTCTTTCATGTCAAAAGTGATTGTTTAACAGCTTCTCTCTTTGTCAAAAGTGTGGCACAGGTCGAACGCAGCAAAGTTAATAAATAGTTCAGCAGCTGAGGAGACCAGAGGAAGTACCTATGTGACAAGGGTGACGTGTTTTAGATGCCCTCCACGCCCAGTGTTACCAGCAGAGCTTGTCCCATGGAGAGGGTACCAAGATCTTGCTTTGGACTGCGTGGGTGAACATTTGGGCCAGGAGCTGCTAATGCTCCCACTCTGTCTCAAAGGTGAGGATGTAGCAGTGCAAGCCAGGGAAAGTGAAAGAAAAGCAGTTGTTAGGAGAAGAAATACAGGATTGAGAGCTCTTGCCTTTCCTCTCCCTTCTTTGCCATTAGAGAAGAAACATGAAAGAGTTTGTTTATACAAGCATTGGGCAAAATAGTTACCTGAAAAGGCAGTTTAAAAAGCCTGTCACTAATTTTAAATGTATTTAATTTAATGCTGTGCTGAGTAATGTGCTGAAATTGAGTCGTTTTGATCAGAAACACAAAATACTAGAATTATACATGGACCTATAAAAAACTGGTTGTGTTCTAGATGTTCAGGTGATGCCAAACTGTGGCAGCCTGTCACTTGTGCTTGCCACTGAAATTGATTGCAAAAGTTCCTTTGAATTTCACTGAACATCCTAATACATAAAACTTTATGAGGATATCAAAACTGCTACACTCCATGCAGTTACCTATATTCTGCTTGTTCTCTGCCTTCCAGTAACCTACCCTTCAGCTTGTGGGCTGCAAGGTCTTTTACCATCCTGAACTCAAAACACTATATTTGAGCTAATTTTACAGCTGGGGTTAAAATACACAGAACTCTGCATCCATTGCCAGTTTATCTTGATCATCATAAACAGTAAAATGTGTGCCCTCTGACAGCCCTTTATATATATGACTGAGGTTTATGCCTGTAAGTGCTGCCACTGAAGTCAAGCTCATCCTTTTTGATAACTTGGGTCCTCATTGCTTTGGGTTGATTTGCCCAGCATGACCACTGGAATGTTTTATTCTTTAGTTTCTTAACATTGTAGGCTTGCAGTGGATACCAGATTTCTGATATTTGGATATTGTGGAGACAGAATTTTCTTCTGTTACCACATATTTAGTCTTTTATCGTTGGATATGAAAATGCGAAACTGATAATTGCAGTAGCAATTGATCTTACAGTTCAGATTTAAAATAAGAGATCTTAAAAATACTCCTAATCTCTCCCTCACCCTATTTTATCTTCTTTTGGGAAGATATTTCTAAGTATCAGTATCTGATTTATGCTGTGGAGAGGTTACTTGTTTTAAATCTGTTCACTGAACTGAGTTTATAGAGTTATGTGCCAGCAGAAATTGAAACTCTGGTTTGCTGCTGCTGTGGTATTTGCAGCTAATTGAATTGTGGATACTAAGAAATGAGTAGCTCAGCTTGACTTCTTGGCACTACAGAATTTTTACCCTGGTTAGTAATTTTGAAGACTTGCTTGCAAACAATGGTTCAATGGGCGCCCTCACAAAATTGTGTGGGTAGTGATGTCAGAAAAATTTACCAGCTGCATGTTACCCAAAAGCCTAAATCTTCTGCCTCAGAAATGTAAAGAGAATGAGAATGAGAACTGATCTATGGGCTTTGTAAGAATGCCAGTTAGCAGAAACTGAAGGAAATACTCATTTGACTTTTTGCTAACAAAAAGCTAATGGTAGAAAATGGAGTGATTTGATGAATTTTTAATAGTTCTGTAAATCTTGACCAGAACATTATATTCCATGAAAGGGACATTGGAAACTATTTGGCTTGCCATTATGTTCTATAAGTTTGAGTAAGTACACTAGCAGTTAGTTAACACAAATAAAATAGATAATACAAGAGTCTGGGCTAGTAAAAGTATTGCCAGAGGGAAAACAGAAGAAAAAGGAAAAATTGCAGGTAAATATATTTAACAGCACTAGGAGCTATTATCTTCAAACTTCATTAACTGCTTTCCTTTTCCCCCTGTTTAGAAGTATCTTTCCTCCAAGGTAATTTGTTTCACGCTCATCTAACATTAATGGTATTAATTTTTAATTAATCTAACAGTAGCATTGTCCATCTGTCAGTGCAAACCTAATCTGTTAAACAGATAAAATCAACATGTCTGCAAGTTCATTGTAGGTCGGCAGGCAGCAGTTGCGTGTGTGCATTCAGGGTTCTCTATTAAATAATGCAAAGACTTTATACAAATAACACAAGTGCAGAGACTTTTGAAACCAACTGTGCTAATACAGAACAACTGATAAAGTGTCCTAGCTTGTGGTTCTAGTGTGCTAAAGCTGGAGATCTTCTCGGCCAAAAGCTGAAGTTATTCTCCCACAAATACCCAGTTTTTTGGTAGAGTGGAGCCCTTGGGAGATGCTGAGGAACACTACAGAATGCTCGATGTTTCTCAAATTTGGCCTCTATTTTGACATCTTTATTTGGAAATCTCATCTCCTCCATGTGCACCACCCCAAGTTTGGATCATAAAAGGCATTTTGAATGGAAACAATTGTGGGATGTGCTTTGCTTTCACACTCTTTAAATTTGGCTGGGTGGTTGTGAACAGAGCAGCATGTATGTGTGTCTGTGGGAACGCTGAGCAGCTTATGGAAATGTTACTTGTGCTACTAGGGGCTGAGAACTGCTCTCTGCTAAAAGAGACAAGTAAGACAAGTGTTTCAAAACTATTTCAGTTCCCTGTTTGGATGCTAAAATGTGCTTTTGAACAACAGTTAAATTTAACACTGTGTTTTTGGTTTGGACAGAGATAAGCATCGGCAGCAGGAGGAGAGCAGCTCCCTTGGCTACACTTGAAACAGTGTCTAAATGGCCTTTACGAAATACCAGATAAAGTGTCTGCTTTGTACACAGGTACCTGACTGGTGGGAGCCAGAGCCGTGCTGTCTCTAAAAAGTGGGCAGGTATGGGCTTAGATTCCTCTGGAATTTTTAGTTTTTGCAACAAGCTGCTCCAACAGCAGTTTTAAGCAGGCTCTTACATCCACACTGCTCCAGGTTTGAACTCTGTCGAGTAACCCAACAATACTTCAATAGACTTTACTCATCTTTTATCACTTGAGTAGCACAGGTCCTGTGTTCTCAGCTGTTGTTGGGTTTGGAAAGGACAAAACACTGAAACTGGTCACTGCTGCTTGAAATTCTTTCCCAGCCAGGCCTGACCATAGAGGAAAACAACTGCTTTTCCACATTTTGTAGGGAGGTTTATGGTTAGACTCTATGATCTTAGAGATGTTTTCCAACATAAATGATTCTGTGATTCTGTATACTCTGATTTCATCTTTAGCTTGCTTTTCATCATCTACCTAAGCAAAGCTCTTCACAGCTGTGCAAAGGAGCACGCTGCCAGTGCTGAACCAAGTTTTAGGAAAGAAAATGTGTGTTTCGAGGTACTTGTGAGCTAGTGGAAAAGGCCATTGCTGCAGTGACAAAGGCTGTCAGCTGAAGAGTTGTCTCTGTGTAAGAGCTGGCTGGAGCTCCTCAGGCCTCCTGTCCTGTCATTCCCGCCCCCACGCCATCCTTTGCTTGGGTGGTCCAGCTGTTTACAGGCAGCCTGGTGAGAGAGGTCAAGAAATTCATCAGTGCTGGAAAAAAGGAGGGGGGGGGGGATTATTTCTGGCCTGGATCAGTTCTCTGATCCCCTTTACCTTCCAGGCCTGCAAATGGTTGAAGTAGTCCAGCTGAGGGGGCAGTGGTAAAGCAGAAATGGGTTAGGTTGCAACTCTGCCCAAGAGAAGCAGGCAGTTTTCACTGACTGTAGGTTAAATGAAGAACTTCAAGGTTGGCTTCTTGGCCAGAGGTTTATTTTACGTTGTGCTGGCTCACATAAGCTATAGAAAGGGACCTTACCACATTCATTTTCCAAGCACCAAATTCTCTTTAAAAATAAACCTGATTTGATAGCCCAGTGAATCTCAGTGCTACACTTTTTGGCAGGGATGGAGGCTTTGGTTACCTCGTGTTCACCCAGTTCTGGCTGCATTAGGACAAATTCAGCCATATGAACTTCATTATAGGTGCATGTTCTTGCCATGCTGTTCCTGTAAAGATTATAGATTAACTAGAGTTCTTTGATAACTACAGGTTATTATTGGGAATTTTTAGAACTAAAGCTTTGCTTGAATTCTTCCCTTAAAAAAAAAAAGAAAAAAGTTTAACCAAGGATGACTGGAAACTGAAACAGGGGGTTTCTCCTCCATGCTCTATCACTTCTCCATTGGTACCCAAATAGCAATGAAAGATGTGGAACTGCCAAACCACCTACCAGTCTGCTCCAGAAAGACAGGACTCTTCAATTGCATGCTGAAATGCCAGGTACATTAAAATGCACATCTCCTCCCAGCTGCTGGGAAAGGTGTGGTGCACTCTGTGTGCGTGTGAGAAGGTTTGGGTTTTTTTTTGTGGTTTTTTTTTTTCCCTTCATCAGATAATATATTAAATTTTGAAGACAACACTGCAATTAGAGAAGATTAACTTGTTGATGTCAGATCTGCTTTCAGGGTTGCTGTTCTGTCAAGCCTTGAGTTATGAAAGTAAAATGTAAAGGTGGGTCCGTGACTTTGTATCCCAGGGAACACCTTCCTGAGCTCATGTCAGGCTAAGGATTTTTCTCTGGGCTGTAGATGAGAAAAGCAGATTCTGGCAGCCTCTGTAGCTACAAGTCATAGTGACAGTTGTGGACTCACCCTAAAATACCCTGCACAATGTCCAGAACCACCTGGCATGTTGTATTAGCCTTTTAGATAAAAACCTAAAATTTTGGTTTTTGAATCTGAATTTTTCTTAGCAAGGTTTTTGCCAGACACTGCTGATCAGCTCTACTTCTCTGCAAAAGAGAAATGTACTTGCAGTTTCTGGAGTGGTGGTAACTGTCACAGAACTAACTCCATCCAGAGGAGTTGCTTTCCACCATTCACTGGAAACTAATTGCTAAGTGTTGCAAACTCCAGTGAGAGTACCTGCACAGAGATCAGCAAAGTTTCACTAATATGCAAGTCTGACAGGAATAATACCATATTTGAGTTCACTGACTTGCTAACATGGATGCTGCATTGCCTTTCCAAGCCCGGTGCCATGTACCACACAAGGGTTTTTACCATAAATAGGTAAATGATTGGCCAGTAAAAGCACATTGAGAAGGGAGATTTTTTTTTTTTTGTTGCTTTTCCCCAAATGGCTGTTCTGAGCCATTTGGGAAGAATCTGCAGATATTTACAGAGTTTAGGCCCCAAATATTCTTCATCAGCCAATATAAATAGCTGCAGTCATGTGGAAAGGGAATGTGTGGTGGATCTCTCCCTGGTTGAGTGTCTGTGATGAGGCAGTATTATAAAATTTATTCCACAGAGAGGTGCTTTTATCTATTTTTTTAAGTGCTCTGCTGAGGTGAAATGGTTTGCCTGGTGGCAGCAGACCTGTGGCGGTAAGAGACCTTGCAGGGGAAGATCCAGAGAAAGACAGCTCAGTTTATCTGGCTCTTTCAGCGTCTTTCACTGAGCTGAGAAATTGGCATCTGTATTATTTGCTTTCAGTGCCAGCACCGGCTGCCAGGAACTGCTGCCTTGCTGGGTAGGGCTCTCTGATGAGTGGAAAACCAAAGGAGCACAGAAGAGTTGTTAATTACTGCAGATAGACAAATCGTCTTCTGAAGGGCCACCCATGGCCTAAATACACCAGTAAAATGTGCTTGGGCAGCGAGTACTTCACTGTGTCTTTGACCTGATCTAGGTACACGAGCAGACCTTTTGGGCTTTTTTGACACAGTAGCGCACGTGACTGATTGTGCCACCCATCCACAAGAATGGCTGGAAAGAGGATTAAGGCAGCTACAGGCCTGCCAGCCTGACCTCGGTGCCGGGGAAGCGCATGGAGCAGCCCATCCTGAGCACCATCACACCCCACGTACAGGACAGCAGGTGAATGAAGCTAAATCCAGCTGGGGCCGGTCACTAGTGGTGTTCTCCAGGGCTCACTGCTGGGGCCAGGTCTCTTTAATATTTTTATCCATCATCTGGGTGAGGAAATCAAGTACACCTTCAGTAAGCTGGACAGGTGGTGGTCAACCTCCCAGTTAAGAAGTGATGGGACAGGAGGAAATGGCCTCAAGTTGTGCCAGGGGAAGTTTGGATTGGAAATTAGGAAATATTTTTTTGACTGGAAGAGTCGTCAAGCACTGGAACAGACTTCCCAGGGAAGTGGTGGAGCCATCGTTCCTGAAGGGATTTAAAAGATGTGTAGATGTGGCACTTGAGGACATGGCTTAGTGGTGGCATTGGCAGTGCCAGGTTAATGGGTTACTCAGTGATCTTGGAGGTCTTTTCCAACCTAAATGATTCTATGATTCTGTCTTCTGGGAACTCTGGGAACCTTTCCCTAGAAATGAGCAAAACATTTGTTCTCTGTATTCCAGTGTGTGCTGGACTATAGATGTATTCACAGTCTTTTCAGCACTGTCTGAAGTTTCAGTTTTTGAGAGTGTGAGAGTGGTAAAGAGAACGGACTTGAGGTGAATGCTGCACCGTGGTGTGGAATTCTGACATTCTCATAAAATGGTTTTTGATAAAAGTCCAGGCTGATGAAGGTCACAACCTGCGTAATATCTGCCAGCAAACTCCTGTACTGGGACTGTTCAACCCCTCAGTCAGCTACGTTCAAAACACTGCATCCAGTCCCCTCCTCCTGCTCTTCTCGCTCCATATCACACACCATTAACCAGTTCAGGGCAGATGGAGATGAATTTGGCCATTGCACTGTGTGCCTGTGTCTAGGGAAGGTTCTTGGATTGGCACAAAGATTGTACATAAACAAGTTACTGGTACTTCTGTTTTGGTGTGCGGATTATGTTTGACTCTAGCAAATGCTGGTGTGAATAATCTGCAAAGCACCAAGCAAGGAATAGGGAAGATTGAAGGGCACGAACAGAAATGCATGGTGTTCTCCACAGTTGCCAAAGATGTAATTTGCTCAAGTTTATCAGGAAATTTGGGGATTGTAACTTTTGTTGGTCATTAAAAGAAAGTGTTAGTGTTTTAGAGGTACGCACGACTTCCAGCAAATGCAATGGTAAAGTACATTTGCTGTGGGAGAAAAAAATACTTTATGACAGGTGGGAGCATACTGAATTGAGTGCTTTGAAGTACAACAAATTGTCATGACATATCATTACAAAATTAGATTTATTTAATAGTTTCTTTTCACATAACTCTCCAGTGGTGATTTTTGTAAATTATACTTTGTACGCTTCTGGTTCAAAAGAATGTCCATATTTATGCCATTTCCACTGACTCTTATCCAGTTCTCTGGATTGACTCAGAATGAAGTACAGTAGAAATGAATTTGAGAAGAATTATCCACTGTTTCCCACACACCTGGGGTGTCTGGCCTTTATTATGATGTGCTTTACCAGTACAGGGGTTGGGTGGAGGCTATAATCATTTTACTGTTTGGTGTGGAACTTGAGCATCTAGTAATTTCTAACAATATTTGACTAAGAGTAGTCTGTGCTTTTATGATTACAAGGATGCAAATAATGAAGATTCTTCTCTTCTTTCAGAATCCTTTGTGTACATATATTTGTGCATATATATATGTATATGTGAGTATATATATGCATGAGTACTTGGCCTGTGCAAATAGGAGAGAAAATTGCTTGCTGAGGTCTAATCTTATGTTCTTGGTGTAAATATTCTTGTATGCTCTATTCCTTCATTGTTTTTCTAACAGCTGCCGTCCTCTGAAAAGAGAGCACTGGAGCATGAAGTGAGATGGGAGGAGGGGGGATCTCCCATGCTGTGTGCAAATGTACCATAATTGTTTATGTTCATTTTTGGTTCGGTTGTGAACGCAAATCTTGTAACTCTTCACATCTGTTTTGGGCATTTTCATCCAAGGATGTGACAAAACTTTAATGAATAGCTCCTTTTACAGTTAAAGTTTTAATAGCCTGGTTTAATTGAGGGGAAACTGATACTCTGGAAGATAAGCACTGAAAGTGACGGGCTGGTTGAGTGACTCCAGTGTTGGATGACTGGGTTAAGATGCTTACGAGTTGTTTTCAGAGGAGCCACTGTGACAGGGATTTCAGGAGTCTCTATCCTAGATGGCTGAAAAGAGCACGAGTGTCTAGGCACCAAGAAGTAGTGGGAAATTCCAAAAATGTTTGACTGCAAGAAACTTGGTCATACCTCAAGTATTTGATGGATCAGAGTGGAACATGGCTCTATTCATTAAGTACAAATGAGTCTTCCACTTTCTTTTTGACTCTTTAGTCTTTGTTTTGTAAGATTGAATGAACAAGGTACTCAATTTAACTTGCTGTTACCATGAGGTAGCTTCCTTATTCTTTTCTACTTCCCTTTTATCCCCCTTTTCTTCTCTTACAGGCTGAAGGTAGTTTTTCTGGCCAGAGTTAATTTAGGAGTTGTGATGAGGTTTTGGTTAATTGCAGGCCTTAGAAATCCAATGTCCCGAAAAGTCTCATCTGTCACACTTGTTGCACTTGATTGTTCTTTTTCAATGCCTTGCAGTTCCTATTGGGATTTTTGACACATAGAATTTGAACTCGTTTATCTTTTCCAGAGAAAAGCTAGTAAACATTTTGCTAGAGGCTGACAGCAAGGACAACACCACAAATAATCTCCAATCAACAACTTTTACCACAAGTTGGGCAGGAAGCAACACCCATGCTGTGCATTTACCGCCTGGCCCTCAGACCAGGCACGTGGCTGTTTCCAATCACACAGCAATCGATTTTTGTTAGAGGCAGCAGCTGTGCATGAGTGGGAACCCGGAGATGTGTCTCTGCCTCCTGGTCTGGGTCTCTCTGCCTTTGTTTGCTCACCGGCAGTGCTGACCTTCAGATCATTTCTCTCATCTTGGCACTGACCTCTTGAGACAGCAGCGATTCACAACACAAGCATCCCAGAAATGTAGAGCTAGATGTGAAAGTGTGTCAGCCATGGCTCAGGCCTGAATCTTTGCTGGGAGAATTGGTCATTTCTTCGGGGATCAGTGGGATTTGATGGTTCAGCTGCCCATCTCTGCTCCACGCACACTGCAGTGCCTGTTTTCATAGGTGAAGTGGAGAATACTCCTTCTTGGTGAGTCTTCTCTTTAGGCAAGACTAAATATTTAATTTATCTTCACTCTGGTGCTCCTCTCTGCAGGTACTTTGTACTTTTAAAAACAGAAGCAAACACACCGTGTTAGCTACAGCAGATAAAGCAACTGTGTAAACATACAGTGACCACACTTTGGAGCCCCTTTGTTGGAACAGCCACTTTATGAGTGATTCCAGTGTTCCTCAGCAACCAGCCTTGGTGCAGGAGTTCTGCTTTTCAGTTCTGCATATGGGCTCACCTTTTTCTTTCTGGCTGAGCTGTTGGAGAAAATGTGTCTGTCTGCCCTCTGATTTTTTTTCTCCTTTCTCAGATAAAAAGACTTCTTCGGGATAACCTTATCGGTGACTGATATTTATAGATCATAACTGGACAGTAGGGAAGTGCCCATCTTTGTTGTGTCCATCAGTGAACCTGCTAATTCAGAAGAGTGTGGGGATGGTCAGCTGGTTCCTCAGTGCAGCTTTAGGTTCACATGCTGGTGCTTCCCAGTTGTGTACTTTTGCTTTCCAGACTTGCCTTTTTGGTACAGCAGTAAAGGTCTGGCAGAGATAGGAGTCCTGGGTGTAGGCTCTTCTGTGAGGATTTGCATGAATGCAAGAAGCCTTTACTGATACATCCTTTTCCTTGAACTAAAATCAATGTTCATGACATCAGGTAGCTTTCTCAAGTTATTAATCAGGGTGTGACCACAGGATTCCTGCAGCCTTCCCTGATATCCTCCTGATGCTGTGCCTCTCTCCGGGTCAGCCAGTTGCTGGCATACATAGCAGCGGATCAATGTATCCCTCGCCTTGCCCTGCCCTGAGTCAAGAGGGAGACATTAAGAGCCCTGGTTTGGCTGTGTGTGAAGCAGAGTGCCACCTTTATTGCCTGCTGGCTCCTGGGACTAAGCCACAGTGGGCTGCACCACAGGCTCCAGCACTCAGGGAAGCTGCTGGGATAGCGGAGACGTCTTGATGTTGGAGCTCCTCAGAGTAGCTGGTCTTGCACGGTGCTTTCGGCAGCCTGGTGCCCTTTCATCTCCTCCACAAGGAATGTGGAAGTGCACCACAGTCACACACATGATAATGTGTGGGTTACCCTTGTTTGCAAGAGTTGCAAATTTTTTGTTGTTCTTTCTCATATAAATACTAGCAGATGTACCCAGCGGTCTCCATGAAAGATTGGCATGAGGAAGGGAGCCTTTGCATTTAAAACCCATCTAAATATATAAATTCAAATAAACATTTTAACAAGAGGCAGGCCATAAACAGTCTTGGGAGAATGCTCTGTCCTTTAAAGACCGAGCTTTTATATTTTCCTCATTTTGTTCTCTGACAGATGCCAAAGACACAAAAGGAGAATTTCAGTGGTGGCTTGTGCAGCTGGTGTATATGACTGCTTCTCAAACAGGTTGTTTTTCATTTCCCCAGTGCCAGCCCTTTGGGGAAAACATTGTTCTGTCACTTTCATTTTAGTTTAACGTTCTTTAGAGTTTAATGGTCTTGAAGTAGGGAACGAAAAAGAGTGGAGTGCAGTCTTACTCAGTTGCAGAGCTTTTTGTGGAACAGTCGTTACAAAGGATGGATGTGATTCAGTTACCTGTAGGTAAGAATGAGAGACCATTTATATACTTAAAGATATCTAGGGCATACACAGCCTGACAGATGCAGCAACCTCTAGCAGACCTGAGCCTTCTGCAAAGGCCACTGTATCCTGTTGTATCCCAAGTGGCACTGGACATCTGGGCTCTTGGGGACAAAACATTTTGGGAAGAGCTCTTGGGGCATCTTGGGGACCTGTGGGCAAGCCATTTTTTTGACCTTCTTAACAATTTGCTCTGTAAGAAGAGATGATTTGTTTGATTTGATGCTTAGTTTTCCTCAAAAAAGAGTAGAGATGATACCATAATGCATTAGAGTTGCTACCAGGATCGTTTATGTGGATCAGAAGCAAAACAGGCCTTTTCAGTTCCTTCTAGATTTATATACTCTTTGTCCTTCCAAGGGAGGGGAAATTAGGTTTGATTTGATTGTTTAAAGTGGTTGGCAGGATTTGCACCTCGTTGCAAATCATGAAATAAATTCCCTTGTGGTTATGTTGCTTCTTCTTACTTAAATGGTCTCTGCTGCCATTTAACCAATAAATTCCAGTAGCAGCTGACATATTTGAGATAGAGGAGAAAAAAAAACCCTTTAACATTGAGGGCTCCAACAGAGACTTTTACATTGCCTTTTCATTTTGAATATATCATCTTGATGCAAGTGGAGATCATCCAGACTAGCATTAACCCTTTGGGTAGAAGGAAAGATGATGCAATTACCTGTGTCCTTTTCCTACATTCTCATCACATCGCCAGTCTGTAAAATGTCTCTTACCTATGGTTTTGTCTGTGTAACAGACATGATAAAAGAGCCCTGGCTGGGTATTGTTTCACAGTTTGGTGTGTGTATTTCACCCAGTAAATTCAACCTACTGGAATGAATAACTTCTGGGAGGATTCACTAAGATTTACTTACCTTCTTTGTGTTTTAAATTGTTTTCTAGAAACATAGTTTGTACTATGCCCCAAGTACTATGACCAGTTTTACAAAAAGACAATAACATCAGTTTCTGCTCCATTTGTTGTGTCCTGTCCTTCTGGAATCTGGGGAGCTTGGGGGGAAGGAACAGATGGGGAGACCATCTCTTCTGCAGAAGCGTGGGTGAAGGAACACTTGCCTCTGTGAGCAGCCACATTTCTTGGCCACTTCCTGAACAGGAGCTGCCAGTCCTCGTCATACCTCCAGTGAGTAAGCAGAGCCCTGAGTAAACACACTGGCTCCCTGTGTGCAAAGGTATGCAAGAAGGGGAGACCTGAGCTGAGCTGAATCAAACATCAGACCTCCCCAGCCATGCGTTGCTTCCCTCATTCCTGTCCCCTCTTCCAGGAAACCAAGGCTGCCTCTGTTTATCCGCACCCTCATCACACAGTCAAAAAGCCCTGGGCTTCAGTTTCCACTTCAAAGGCGGTGTTGGCTGCTGTGCTGGAGATGGAGCCTGATAATTTTGGTTATGAGTGGCTGGTATGTTCCTCCGGCTGGAATTACCGCTGGTGGAGGCGCTCCGCAGGCAGCCTTGCCTGGTGAGGTCATCGGCGTGCAGCGAGGGCAGAGAGGGCTGGAAAAAAGGTTTCCTTGCAGTGCTCTGCCCTTGTGGTGAGACCACCTCTAAGAGATCCCGTGCCAGTCATTTCTGGGTGTCTCCACAGATGCTCTTTGAAAAGGTGCCAGCTGCTGCCAACTGCGATGGTGGTTTTCATGCTGTGTCTACTAGTAATTGAAATCAGGGAAACCTGTGGGATTGGGTTCTATAAGGAGAGAAAAGACAAAATGTGTATGTTGCAATGTGCTAGTTGCCACCATAAAGCCGAGAGTTTGTGTATATCTTTCAAGAGAAAGCATTTGGCCCAGTATAACTGGTACGTGCAACCATATTTTTAGATTTACAGCGAGGTAGCACTGGAAGAAACCGACAGCTTGGGATTTAGGTTTTGGGTGTTGCGTACAGTGGCTTGTGCAATAGTACAGCTACTCAGAGGATCTCTTGAAGTGTAACTGTGCTTGCTCATTCAGTGGTTAGAGAACAGGAAGTTTGTGTTGGTGTGTGTGGTGGTTTTATTTTAAAGGTTTTGGTAAAGTAATAGATAGGTCATAGGAAATGACGTGGCTTCTAGCTAATCCCTGGATTTGTCCTCTGCTTTCTTCTAAAATGCAGCATTTACTTTAGAAAGCTGTTATGCATCTATATAAACCAAAGTGCAAATGTATGTCTTATATTTTGGAATCAAACCCACCCTGTCTTATTTCGAACCTTTGATAAAAGTGATGTAGAGTTTTAATTACTCTTTCCAGCCATGTAAATTGCAGAGTTAATTGTATACACCAGCACTGTCTGACCTAGTTCTGCTACTCTGCCTTTCACCTATGGATCTCCAAGTGCCTTGCAAAGAAAATTCCTTCATATTGGGAGATGGGGAGCCTGGGACACAGAGAAACAAAGCAGATATCCAGCCTGACAGTGACTGAACACCAAGGGGAAGCAAGGGTTTCTGAATCACTGTGGACTATGTAGTCCTTACCTTTTGTAGAAGTGCCCACCATTGCTGACTACTTGCCTACCCTTGCTCTACACGCTGTGTAACTGCATACCCATCCTTTTCTAGAAGATTTGTCTTGCATTTCTTGTCCTGAATGGATGTTGTATGTAATTTCCTTCTAAGCCTTTCAGATTTTGTTATAATTTTGTTCTGGAGATTGCTGTTGCATGTAAGTTAGGTTTGTGTTTTCTGTTGGGTTTTATATTTCCTTTGATGCCTGTGACACCTCCCATTTTCTCTTGGGCTGGCAGTAGAATAGGGAAACAGAGAATCATGTTGCATTTCATTTTTGGCCTCTTTTTTTCCGAAATTGATTGGTGAAGTAGTGGTTTTGCTGACATACAGATCTATGACGTAGGTAAGTAATTCCACATATGGTTAGTCAAGGCTTTGCTTGTCTAAGTGGAGGATGGTTTTTACTGTTTTGCAACGTGTAAGCTGATCTTTTCTCTGAAATTGAAATAAAAAGGTAGCTTTCTGATAGGGATCAGTGGCAGTTGCACATTGCTCTGAAATGTATCTGTTTTAGGCCTGATGAAAGATGTTTGCTTATCTGCTTCCAGAATCAGATGTTTCTGTTTATCTACAGAGCTGGAGTATCAACAATACAGACTCCCACTACTGCTCATCCCATCCCTTGCTCACTGGGGACAGCCTGTGAGGTCAGAGGTGCTTCAACACTCCTGACCCAATTTTTCCTTTGGCCTTCATTCTGACTTTGCTCATGTCAGTCCATGCCGAGCATGGTTGTGCTAGACAGTGGTTTTTACCAGGCTCCTTCCTACAGAAGCAAATAGAAAGCAAAACTTTCTATTTGCTGTGTTCCAAGATTTTAGAATAACGAAATTAAGTGGGATAGGCAACGAGATTTTGAGGCTGAATGACGTTGCTTTCCTTCTGTTCATTGATAACCAGCTGTCACTTTGCAAAGCCCCAGTGCTGTGTTCATAACAAGAGCTTTCAGATCCAGAGCAGGAGTGTGAATGCTGTCCCCTGGCCTAGGGGACGTGTTCCTCCTGTATTGATCCACTTAATGTAATTCACAGTGATACATCCTTCATGCTCTCGCCGTGTGAGAGTATATATTCAGTACACAGTCAGTATTGATAGGCATTGTTGGTGCTTGGGATGTGCATCTTCTGTGGCCCCAGGGTGTTGCCTGTGCTTCATCAAAAGCCGACACCAGAACAATTTATGGACTGCTATTACTGTTGAGTTAGATGAACTATTAGCATCGTTTCAAATAATTTGCATTTAAAACTGGTCAAAACAAGGGGTACTGCTTGCTGGCATAAGTAGCCTCCAGGAATATTGGCAGTACTGGTGTGCAGGGTGTGCGTGTGAGCTGGCTGCCCTGTGTTCAGGATAGTGCTAGTTATCTGCACTTTACTACCCTGGCTGTGCTGTGACAGCATCCTTTGTGATTTGTTAGGAGATGTCTTCTTTGCTGGTGAGGAGACAATGTTAGTTGAGAAACTTAAGGTTGGTTTTGCCTGTGGAAGTTGGATGGTTGCTTTGGAAAACTGGCACATAGTATAAGCTTGTACCATACCACGTTGTGAGTGGTGCTGTCCTTGCTTTTGCCAAGTTAATTTAGGCAGTTTAAGAAAATAAACTAAGCTCAGCTGTTGCGTGCTACTTTGTGATAAGGCATCTTATGTGTGAGATGATTTTAGTTTGACAGATTCTTCAAGTTTGGGGCTGTGCCTTTTTTGCTACTCTACAGAAAATGCAGTGAAGCAGCTAGTTCTCTGTGGTAGCAAATGGGTTTGGGTCATTAATTTTTTTTGTATTTGACATACTTGGTTTCCTTTGGCCAAGAATAGAAGTAACTATTTGAAGACAGAAAGCAGATTCTGAGTGTGAGATATTTCAAAATGAGCTAAGCAAGAAATTCTGCAGGTAGACAGTGATACATTACCAGGCCTAAGGCATGGCCTAAAGGAAGGTGTATGAAACCCAGAAACCCTCAAGAGCCTTAAAGGTCAAAGCAGCCTGTTAAAATCAGCAGAACAGGTTGCTGGAAGCTGGGGCAAAGCTGCCAGAAGAGCAGTAACATGCTGGTCAACACTCAGCAGCTGATGAGCTCGTCTCCCTTATCACGCAACTAAAACAGTTCTGATTTTTCAGTTTCGATTGTTTGGAAGGTCTGCCTCCCTCCCTGAGATGAGTTTAGCTGCAGATGTTAGTGAGATTACAGTAGCACTCAGTGCATTCAGTGCCGTGGCACTTGCTGGAGTCACCCTTGCCGAGCCCTGGTCAGGGAGCAGAGCTTGGAGCACGCAGGGTCAGCCTTTATCTTCCCTGCATGGCTGGCCAAAGACCAGGCTTTTAACACCAAACCTGCAGTCGGAGGCTTGCTCTCTGCAGATTTTTCTCTGCTTTCTCAGGGAATAAGGAGCAGAAAGCCCAGTTGCTGACGTCTTTCAGCTTCTGCTGAAGCAATTAGGGAGTGCTGGAGGCAGGGTTCAGCTCTCCCCTCGCTGGGCCTGGAAGGCCGTGTGAGGGAGGAAGCTCTGGGGTTGAAAGTGGTTTCATAATCTTCGGTGGGAAGGCAGAGCAACGTCACTGCGGAGAAACGGCTCCGAAAGTCGCGCATCACAGCGCTGATACGGAGTAGTAAATACAAGTCTCCCTCCACTCTTGGCTGCTTTGTTGGCCAAGGAGCTGATATTGCTGGAATGTGGAGACTTGGTGGGTGTGTGAAACGTATGAGGTTTCTCCCCAGAGGGGGACTTGCCTGTGGGGCTGAGCGGTGGCCGGAGTCCCTGGCTGTTGCTGAGGCTGTGCTGTGACAGCTCTCTCCTCTCCGGGAGGCTCTGTCTGGGCACTGGTACCTGTTCCCTGGCACCTGAGCTTGGTGAGAAAGTCAAAAGCTGAATGAACAGAGTCAGCTGCTGTTAACACACCCCAAACACAGAGGATCTCTTGTCCCCAACCAGAGTGTCAATCACATAGGCATCATCTGTTGTCCAGGCTTTGTATGATATTCGGTGGGTAATGAAAAAACTCATCTTGCCTTCAGGAGGAGATGGATTGCAGCCATATATAGAAATTATCTGACTTCTTTTTTTATCCCCCTCAACATAAGAATTGGGAAAAAGTGGTTCTTTTTGATTATGTATTGTTATGTATTTGGTTACGTTATATGGTCTTTTTTGGTTGTGTGTTCCTTATGTAAGTTTGTTTCTTTGTAGTTCTGAGTCTCCAACATATATGTCTCATCAGACACACTCCAAAAAGTAACATTATGCTGCCTGCTGTCATTGCTTTTGTGATAGCACAAAAAGCTGAGGAATAACATGAATGAAAGTTAGTGAATCAAAGTAGTAAAGACAAGATACTACTCCTAAGAATGATTTGTGTCAGCTGTAAAAAAACTAATTTTTCCTTCAGGCTGAAAAGGAGAAATAGATGTCAGAATTCAGAAAAAAAAATAAAAAAAGCTTTTATTTAACAAAAATAAAGCTACTGTTTAAGTGGTAGTTTTAAATGGGAAGCAAAGCATGAAACCACAGGCAATTTGTGTGTGCGCAGTGTTGCAAAAGACACAAAAGAGACTGCCAAGCACAGCAAACCTGAGCTTGAGAGGCGAGTGTTCAGAAAGGGTGTCCAGAAATGCACAGCAAAATCTGAAAAAAATGCTGTGCTTTTCTCCTTGTACTTTTTAAGCATGCAGAGAGTGGATGTTAAACTCCCCTTGTGTGTATTTAAGGTCACTATCTCTAACTCACACCGTTCTGGTTAGAAGCGGAAGCGTTTGCTGGAACACATTCAGAGAGCCCAGATCCTGACTGGGTGTTGCTGAAATTTCCATGCTGA
The DNA here is from genome assembly GCA_013399195.1 of Dicrurus megarhynchus. Lineage (NCBI taxonomy): Eukaryota > Metazoa > Chordata > Aves > Passeriformes > Dicruridae > Dicrurus > Dicrurus megarhynchus. The sequence goes on from VXAD01008061.1 coordinate 1,821,265, forward strand.
TTTTTAAATAGTTGCTCATTTGCACAAATTATGTTCTGTCGTTACTTGTCTTTTGACATTGTAGACATCAAACTTCAAAGGCTTTCTTGACTGCCAGATAAAATACTGGCATCCTCTAATTTCTAATAGTTGCTAAAATGAAAGAGTGTTACAGGTTCTGAGCTGGAAGGAGTAAGTCTTGATCATGTTGGAATACAACTGGAATGAGAAATCTCATTTGCTCTTTGAGAATAAGTTACAAAGAATTTGAGTAGAGCAGGAAAGATGACTTGGGGTTTCTGTTTTCAGTATTCAAATAATTAGCTCATAACTGAAAAAGGAGCCTGATTCTGCAGACACATAATTTGTTATTTAGCATTATAGAAACACATTGTTTTCACAGAAGGGGATTAAAACATCAAAAAAGAAACCATTTTCACCTCTGCTCCTTCTCACTATACTGTGGTTTTTACTCTCTTATGTTTCTGTGAATGAGTTATCCACAAATTACGAAGTGCAGCGTTGTAGAATGAGAGCACAAAAGACCTGCCATTATGTTTGCCAGATCAGTGCTTTCAGTTTTTCAGTCCTCTTGCCCTGTTCAGAAATTTAAGGCTTATATTTGAACAGTGGCTGTAGAAACTTTTCCTAGATTTCCTTCTTCCCGTAGTAGAGATATTGTTGCATGTTTTTGATGAACTCTTGCCAGCATCTGAGAAGATGTAATTTCGGATCAGTCTCACTGGATTTGCAAATTTACTGTTCTGTTTGCTAGGGATTTTGCTAGAAAAAAATGAACAATATGGCAATTTTTAAAATTTGATTGGGGGGATTTGTGCTTTTTTCAACCTCTGCTTTTACCCATTTCTGATGGGTGATGGTAACCTCATCTCTAAGTATTGTTTCAGATAAACGGTAGAGAAGGAAGAGACTTGTAAAAACTGACAGCTTCACTTAGTAAGGTTTTGTATTCTGAGAGCTGCAGAGCTTTGGTGAGAGCAGCGGAGTGACTGTGTCCCCTCAGCTCTGATTGCCATTAGCTTTGGGTCCCTGGTGCATTACACAGCACTAATTAATACTAAAAAGCAAACAAAACAAAAAAACCCCCATGCAAAAAACCTTCTAAGAAAAACCTGTAATATTTCTATAGGGTATTTCTAAGAGTTTATAAAGTACAGACTTTAGCATGGAGTTAGTTTTGTCTCAGGCACTCCAGTGAATCTGGGTGCTGGGGAGAGGGCAGGACTCCTGTTAACACTGGGAGAGATGACTGCTGCTGCTGCTGTCTGCCAGTTCTGTAAGCCCCATTTTAAATTCTGCTTAAACCCACTTCATGTCAACACTTTGAGATCCTGCATTCTCAAAGCTTTTTCTGTTAGAATTAAAACATGAGTGCAGATGAACCTGTGCCTGGGTAACATTGAATGTTAGCACGATGTGCACAAGCCTGGCCAGATAAGCAAGTTAGATAAGAAGTGCAGCTTTTGCCACATGCATGTCTGTTTTCTGGGCAGTGAACTGTCTGGGTTTGGCTCTGGTGTCATGCTGAAATGCCAGGACTGGAATACAGTACAGAAACCAGGATACCTGATTTGAGTCTTAGTGTTTGATTCATTGGGAGCTGGGGTTTCCTGGGCTTAATTTGATTGCTTATGGGAACTGGGGAAGCAAGGCCTCAGATTTATAAAATTCTCAGGTTTCATGTATGTTTTAAATGATATCCCTAAAGTGTTTTGGTGCCATTCAGAAGAAAAAGGAAAAGATGCAGGAGTGTGTCCTTCTTATTTCCATAATGCAGTTGCATATGGCTGTACTAGATTAACTTTAGTATTGACATAACTCAGAGGGACATCTTTTAGCCTCTTGAATTCTGTCTGTAGTCTGAATTCACAGCTTTGATGCTTACCTTTGTGGAGAGCATTAGACTTGGTTATAGGTCATGACAGAAGTGTCACCCTTCGATTAGTCACATAGAGCATCACCTGAATCATCTCCATCCTCAGCCTGGTTCAGTCTCAGCCTTCTTAAAGCTGTGCTCATGGTTCAGCTGCTGACTTCTGTCTCCAGATAATGTCAGTCCATATTAATGAATGTCATTAATTTATTAAAATGGGTCATGAGATGACTGAGATTTCAAGGAGTCCAAACTTCAAGTATAATGGCAGAGAAGCTGCTGATCAGCTGTGTCTGACGGGGCTGCAGTAATTTCTGGGAATGGTCTGATAACTTGCATCCAAGATTCCTGTAGAACTGTCATTTTGAAGGCATTTTAATTAGATGTTGTGGAGACCAGTTGTGTGATGTGGATTATTAGGGAGAAAAGTAAATTCCATAAAGCTTTGGTCACTGTGGGTTTTCTTTTTTCCCCTAGACCTTCAGCACCTGTGATCTGCAGATGCTCAGAGCAGGTTTGAATGCTGTTAAGAGGACCAAGAGAGTCAAGGGTTGTATTCATCCTGCAGCAACTAGTGAAATGGATGAATTTTTGTGTCTGTGTGTATGCCTTGAACATTATTTGGCACCAGCAGTGTCATCTTCAGCTCTTCTCATCCAACATTTTAATGGTCTGCCACGGCTATTTATGCTTTTGTAAGGTTGATGGACAGTTCTCATAACGTGCCTTGTCAATAGCTCTGTTTATTTGTTGTGGCAGTCTTGTAAGCCTGTGCTACTTCGTTCTCAGCAAGGACAATACAGTTGCCATTCTTCTTTGTCCTAGGATGATTTTTTCCTGCTGGAAAACTGAATGGGTGCTGCATTAGTCAGGGACCGTAGTTTTTAACGCCTGAGAAGAAACATTGTGATTGTCTAGTCTGACGTCTTCAAAACCTCATCCAGCAAGTTTGGCATTGATTTACAATTTGCAGCTCACAAGCTTTTCATTCTGTTCATGAATGTGTGAGGGAATAAATGACAAGTTTAGGGGTTGAATCTCAGTTCTTTACTCATATGATGAAGGTTGTTGCAGCCACTGGTTGCTTGTCTCAAAACATGTCTGCAGTACCTGGGCTTCTAAATTAAGTGCACCAACAGTTTTCCTAATGACTCGCCCAAGGTGCTTTTAGTTACTGAAGGGCAGAGTTATGTTTCCCTTTCTTCACGCTGGTACTGAAATAACCAATTTGATTCTTCATGATGAAGCCTTTGTTCTTTAAAGTACCAGGACTTGTACTCATCCTGAAGACAGTTCTCTCTCTGCAGTGTTGTTGACTCTTGTGTGCAACTGCAGCTGTATATTTAGAGCCAGATGTAATATTTCTAGAGACAATAATATCCTTAATCTAGTGCTAGATTACTGCCAGGATTAGATGTGAGGGCTGTGTTTAAGAAGTGCTGTTAGAATTCAGTGGCATCTACAGCACATCTGCTGCCACCAAGGCACTGCTGCTGCATCGCTGCCTCTTGCAGGGGTCACAGCATCTGGCTGGGACATCGTGTTTCCAGCTCTGTGTCATAAACTCCCAAGCAAACAATATACTGGAAAGAAATTGAAAAAAAAGTAATAAAAATATTAATAAAAATAAAAGAATAGGGGGGCTGATGACAAGGTATATCTTCCTTGTAAGCGGGCGTGTAGAGACAGTGAGCTTAGATGAGATAAAAAAGAAAATGGGAGACAAGAATTTCAGACGTGTGGTTTGTCTGGCACTGGTGTTTGTGGTTGAGCTCGTAATGCTCTGATATGCACTAGATACGCTCACAGGCAGTTGCAGCTTTGAGATGCTCCTTCTTCGTGCCTAATCCTTGCATCACAGGAATGGCTCCAAATGTACAGTAAAGCCTTTGATCTGTGCTTCGAGAGTGGTACTGGAAGAAAATTATTTGGATTGGCTGCGGAGGTGTTAGGATGTGGGTCGACCTGAAACTTTCTATCAGTACTTTGGATCTGAGTCTCTTTTTTTTTCTTTTTTTTTTTTTCTTTTTTTTGTCTGCTTTCCAAAGAACAAGATTTGAGGTTAAGGTTCTGAACTTAAATCTGAAGCAGAGAAGCATTTTCCTCAGTTGTTCTCTGAACTTTTGAGTTGGATTTAGTGATCCAAACTCTTGAAAACGTTGGAGTATTTGGAAATCATCTGCTATGCTGTTTACAGTGTTGAATTTGGTTTTGGTTTCTGTTTTATTCATTTCCAGTAAGACCTGGTAATTTGTTGCAAGAAAACAAGAACAGAATCCGATTTCATATTCAAAGACCTATATTTTTAAATTATGTATTTTTCAGAAACAGAAAGCAAAAAGGTCTTTCTCAGCAGGATAGAGAAAAAGACAGGTTACTTTATTTTGCAAGTTTTGTATTTCCTTTCCAATAATAATACTTCCCTAAAATGACTTGATAACATCTAGTTGAAGCTTGCTGAGCACTTGGGCCTTTTTCAGAGGTTAAACATGGATGCCGTGCCTTATTTTAGGAGGCCTTATATTTATTTGACCTGTTTCTTTGTCTCTGGGGAAATTAATAAACAAATCTCTATATAAAGCATTCTTCTGTAAAAGGTATCTGGAAAGATGTAAGTAGGAAAATGACGCTAATTATTCTTGATGCTCAGCCCTTCATACTAATTCTTCTCAGGTTGTTTTGCTGGTAAGCCACATTTTTCAACGTAATAGTGCCATGAGATTCAGTTAGTGCTGTAGTAACATGTAGCCAAGGCAATTCCTAGGTCACTGTTAAGATTGTGCAGCAGTGTTGTCATACAGTGATGTGGTGGCATTTGTGCATTTTAATTATGTAGAGGAGGGGAGGAACGCTTATCCCTTTTTTCCATTCCTTTGCTTTGAGTGTAAAGCCTGATGCAAGCAGTAGTGGGCAAAACACAGGATGTGTGTTCAGGTGTAGAGTTCAAACATACGCCTAGTTTGGAAGCTTTTGTATTCTGCTGAAACCAAAATGCCACGGTGGGGAAGCAACTCATGTTTTCGTCAGCGTTCAGAGTCCACATCATAACACTCACTGGTGGTTGTAAGTCTGTGATGGATGGAATTCAGATTTGACATTAAATGCTAATGTACTTCAGTAGTACTGGCATCCTGTTAGCTTTCTCCTGGAAAATCTGTGGCCAGCTTAACTTTGGGCAAGCAGGTCACCGAAGACCATTCAGATTTCCTTGGTGGAAATTTCTTAGGCTAATAGTAGTAATTGTTCGTTGAGGTCAAAGAAACTCAGCCTACAAAGTTGTGCTTGCAATATTTAAGGTTTTATAGAAATGAGGTATTTCCTTTAGAGATAGTACATAAATTAATACAATAATCCTGATAGAAGACAAGGATGTTGCTGCAGAATTATGCACAGGAAAGCAGACCTGACAATGTAATTGAGCTTGAAACCCAAAACATAATTGCCAAGGTTGGGAGTGAAACTTGCAGCCATTGTGCTGACACAACCTGAAAGTTCAGCTTGTCTAAAAGGCTGGAATTATTTTAAAACAGATTTTTGATATGGAACTAGAAGGAGAGGTGAGGGGAAGTCACCCTAATCTACATGCAAAGATGCTGTTTTGGGAGGAATGTCTAACTCTCAAGTGTATAAGCCATCTCTGTCTCGATGGATTGTGTGCTACACAATTTTTCCCAGTAGCATTGTGGCTTCTTTATGATCTGGGAATATAAGAAAGGCCAAGTAGGCAGAGGAAATCCAGAAAGCTGATTTTTCTTGCAGCCTGGGAGGCACTTGTATTGCTTTTTACCTTCAGATGTGCATCACTAGCTGCTGGCCACGTAAATAACTGGGTTTTTCCAAAATTGGATCACTCAGAGACACATCTGGATAGTCTGGTGTGTTGTGGGAGCCCCTTGCCCATCTGTCAAGCAGTAGCAGGGAGGGCAGGTACATCTGTTTCTTTGCCCACGCGTGAGCCCTGTGTCAGAGCAAGCAGAGGAAACAAGTGAGTGTGTCTTGTTGAGGGCTGAATCATCCTGTTGGAACAGAAGATGCTGTTGGAGGACTAAGGTGGCTTAGTTTTCCAAAATACACTGTGAGACAGGAGAGCAGTGCGTGATGCATTAGCTTCTGATAAACAGGGCTTCTCTGGGAGGCATCTCTTTAGAGTTGTGTGCACCGGGATCCCTGGGGGAACTATTGCAATTCCTTGGAATTCTTCTCCAGCCTTTCGGGAGCCACCCAGATGAAAGGGTTTGCCAGTTTTGCAGTGCCTAATTGTAGGGCTGTTCTCTGTTCTGCTTTTCAAAGCGTGTCTGTGGAGATGATGATAAGGACACCTTTCTTGAAAAAGGAACTTGCTAATAAATGTTGTATTGAAACAAAACGTTTGCTAGTTGGGTATGCCAGTTTCATACCACTTCGTTCTCCACGAGCACAATGCCTTTGTGATTTTAGCTAAACATTTAATTACTTTTTTAAACCAAAGCATCACTTTCATTTGCATAGTATCCTTTGCATTGTATCCTTTTGCATAGTAAGAGAACTTTCAAAGGTAATTTAGGTTCTAACTGGTGCTCTGTGTCCTCTTCATTGTGGGTTTCCCAGTCAATTGACACTTTTCTCCAGTATTTACTCTGATATTTCACTGCAGTTGCCCTCTCTTTCTCCATTCCCTCACCCTCTCCCTTCCACGGAGGTGTTGCACATACTTCAGCCAGCTCTATTTAAATAGCAGCACTCCCTCCCAGTACAAACAGCCAGTCAGATGTTAAACGCTGAGGGAGACCAACAGTGGAGGAGGTGCTGGGTGGTTCCAGGCTCTGCAGGAGAGTTCCTGCTGGAGGGAAGAAAAGGGCACTTTCCGTTCGTGTCATTCTGTTGTGCTGAGAGACACAGAATCAGGAGGAAATCGCTGCTGCCGACGTGAGAGATCAATCTCACGTAAAATTAAGTAGACTTGTCCAAGTTACTGCAGAAGGTAAGACAGGTCAGACAAAGCACTGTCACTTTAAGCACGTTTTCCCACCTCCTCCTGTAGCAGAAGGTGATTCCAAATGGCTCTGACTCATCCCCAGGAGGTGCCTGTTGTTTTTTTTCCTAATAACAGTGCTAGTTTAGTGAGACTGTCATTAGCAGGATATCTATAGCTTTTTTGAAGGCTCTGTTACGTGTTCTTTCTCTTCTCTATGTACAGCATAGATCTATGTTAATATTTTTCCTGGGAGCTCAAGACCTGCTTGTATTTTCTCCAAAAATAATGAGATTAGAGCATTCCTTATTGGGAATTCAGAAGCTTCGTTGGGTTACTGCACTCCCTGTTCTGTACTTGTTCATCAGAATGAGATTGGATGTGGTGTCCTGGGAACTGCAGGGTTAAAGGTGCATTAAAAAGAAAAGGAAAAAATTGTTAATGGAAATTGTTTGGCTATTACAGTGTCTGAGGGATTCACTGCTCTACAGGTAAAAGGCATGGACACGATAAGTAATGTTAGAGAATGCTTCTTGAAATGAAAAACAGAACTTACTGTATATTGTGTTTATGCTATGCTTAGTTCTGCAACAATTAGCTTTCTTGTAAATAAATTGTAGTAAGAAATGAGCTGGTATGAGCATTGAGGAGGTGGTGAGAACTGTCAGTATTGCGGAGTCCATGATTCAGATTCTGTATTTCTAATGGGACATGAGATCCTGGATAGCTCAGCTTCTTACAAATTCAGTCATTTACACTTGGATGGCCTTTCAGGTTTGACTTCATATTCAAGGGTGATAAAGCTGAATGTGTTGCTTCCCTCACAGCTGCCTTCAGCCTTTTTGGTTTGTAAAACCCTAAAATTTTCCATGGGAGGAGCAGATCCTTGCACAGCGGACATGACCCTACTCATAACAAATATGGTTTCCTTCTTCACCTTTTGTTGACCTAGCAGAGATAGTGAACAGCAGGCCTTTGGGGATCTATAAACCAGAAGTAAAAACCACTGCAAGTGCAAGGATGATCTGCGATAGGAACATGCTTTTGCCACTATCTAAACCAGTTCTGAAAAGTTCAACTGCACAGAGGTCTCCTGTTCACAGTACACACCAGTTTCCAGTTATTCAACAGACTGATTATCCAGGTGCCACCTTTGTATTTGAAACCAGCTGATGACCTTTCATTCCCAGCTCTCAGGGCTGCCCCTGGTTAAAGTAGTCATTAAAGGGTGGCATTTTAATCTAGCGTGCATTGTGTCTGCTTGGTCTGAAACCCTTACACGCAACCCTCTCTCCTTTCTCTGATTTAGCAGCACTTGATGCATTTCATGGAGTGTGACACAGCTGATTTGTTGAAAGAGAATTGATAATAGAGAGCAGCCTTGAACAAGGATGTGGTTTTGTTTTCTGTTAAATCATCGTTGCTATAGTGACCTAAGATCTGTTTAGCACTCAGTAGGTTTATCATATTCTGGGCAGAAGTTAGGGTTTTTTCAATATTCCTCTAACAACTGCTTTACAGAAGTAGGTGTGTGTATAGTCTTTCTGCAAGAAGTCCCTGGTTCTCTTATTGCTGCTCCTGCGAGTACCTGCTGTATTTTGGCTGGTGGTGTCCCTTCCTTGCTGAAGTAATTTCAAGGAAGTTGGATAAATAATATACCCATCTTGTCAAGGTTGTGGAGTATTTCTTCCCAAAGGGGAGTTTAATGGACTGCAGTGATAAGTGCAAAAACACAGAGAGCGTCAACCCTGCTAAGGAGTGGTCGTTCTTATGAATAGATCACCCAGTTTTGGAGGAGGAGGAGGATGTTTTTGAAGCTGATTCACATGGTTGGAGTCAGGAAGTCTGAGTTGTTCTCCCACATCTCTCAGGCTTCTCATGTTCCCTCAGGTATGATCAAGAGCGTGGTGCCGCTACAAGCTTAACTGAGATTTTCTTCTTCTTGGTTGGACAGTGAGGAATGGTAATTCTGCTCTTTGAGATCTTGACGTTCATTGGGAGGTGTTGAAGTCCGCAGTGCACAGTTGGAGAGTTGCTGCTCCAAGCAGAGATGCTCCACCTGGCAGGGGAGTCAGGCCAGTGTCTGTGAAAGTCTCACTGTGTCTGGCACGCTGTGTCAAACACAGCTCCTCCCTTCCCACTCCTGATTTCTGGCCTGAGACCAATTCCTGCCCCTTGGCAATGATCTGGCAGATTTGGCCACTAGCTCAGTCAGTCTCCAGCTCTGCAGTGGGGCAGGTGCACCTGGCAGCATGTCCTCATCCCTGTTAGCAGAGGTCTGAAAGCAGGAGACAAGGTTTCTTAGATAGGCTTGACCTTAGAGCTCTTTGCACCACCAGCATTGCAACCAGTTTAACTTTCAGTGCTACTGGAAGTCTCAGGGGAATTCCCTTTGTTGTGTTAAGCTGGCCAGAGAGAAAGGGTTGATTTCTTACAGGCTGCTTAGACAGGGTCATCTTGATAATGGGCAGCTTCAGAAAGTCTTGAAGATATGTGTCTCATTTTACTCCCAGAAATTCAAATAAGCGAACCTTCAGGAGTGCTCCTTCACCTGAGTTTGACAGTAAAAGAGAAGAATGTTCTTGTTTTTTAAAAAAAAAAATCGATATGAATTTCAGCTAAATAATACATTTTTCCTGCTTATTTGACTCTCCTGTCGTGGTACATATTCAATTATATGACCTTATTTTCCCTTTTTCTTAATAATGAACTTCTGTGCTTTTACCTTGCTTCAGCTCTGAATTAATTTAAGTTCTTCCCACTGCTGGTGTCATCTGGACAGGTTTTACATATTTTAAGCTCATATGTCCTAATGTTGAGACCAGTTTTTTCCTGTCAGCTCTTTGATGGACAGTTTTGGCCTGTCCCTTCACTAAAGCTCCACAGAACTGATATTTCAGCCCCACTGCAGATTGGAAGGGATTTTTTTTCTGCACAGTGTGGGGTAAGCTGTTTCGTACTGGCAGCTCTTATATTTTTATCAGTTTTGTAAGGTTAATTAATGCAACAGCCTCCGGTCTTGGTTGTCTTAAATATTTAGAGGAAAGAAAGAGATTTATGCACATTTTTGCTGCTGAGCTAGATTTGGTTGAACTTCTGTTGGATTTCTGAGTTAAGATTCCCAGCTGGTGTAAATCAGCGAAGTTCCACTGATTTGTTTTGGATGGCCAGCTCTGTGGAGGATCTGGTCTTCCTCAATTAAGTCTTGTCACTTACTGAACCTGAGCTACTTTACACTGAGCATATGACAGTTGCTGCTGTATTTTTGTCTAGAGAATGTGGGATATATTTCTTCTGTCTTTTATCTCTGTGTAGCTGTAAAGAAAGACAGGTGTGTGTGTGTACATTTATACACGCACAGACACGCATGGATGTTTATAAACACAGTCACCCACACACGGAGAACTGTGCTGGAAAACCCCCTCCCTCTTTTTCCTATCATCACTACTGAACTAATACACCCTAGACTTTGACTGACATGGAACCTCACTGAAGATTTGGGCCACAGTGTCCAAATTTGTTTCCATGTACCAAAAAATTTCAAACCCAACCAACCAAAACCCCTCCAAGCATTGATACCCAACTTGGAGATACTGAGGAGCAATGCAGCTCCAAGCAGAAATAACTTAGATTTGCATCATGGGGAGTCCCCACGGCTCCTTGGATTGAGCACCCATTTCACTGCACAGAGCAGGTGAAATCTTTTCCTGTGGTCCAGCACATGAAACCACCTACTTACCTGGAGAAGTGGGGAGGGAGTGGTACTGATGGGCAGACCAGGAGTCTGGAAAGTCTGATGGATTAGGTGAGAATGTTGTTCCAAGAAAGCTCAGAAATAATATCTTTGTGTAGTTTTGGGGCAGAGTTGGGTGTCTCCTTGCTGTTAGTCTTTTTGTCTGTTTTGTTATCAGGTTAATCTCTGTGAGATTAACATTGACTCTCTCAAGTCATTATGACAAGTGAGCATGGCAGTAAATTCTTCCATGTTGAGAAAAAGACAAATTGTACTGTACTGCATATTGTGGTATAGTACTGCTAATTGCTGAACTTGATAAATGTCTTCTGATAGGTTCTGTAGTTAATGAACAAAGATGTTAATTGCCCTTATCTGAAATAGCAGTATTTGCAGGGTCATTCTCTGGAGCTGTGGATGTCTTCTAACAGAGATTTATTTCAAATCAGCCATTGTTTTCAGCAGTTTCAGAGTCCATTACCCTTCAGTATCAACTGAATAGTCTCCACCCACATCAAAGTTTTGAGAGCAATCAGCTCCTCCCACGTGTTATTCAGCAGGTCTGAATCTTATTTGGGTATGGAAAACTTCTATGTAATTCAGGGTGTTTAACATCCTGGGCTACAGTGGGATCATGGCTCATTTTTGAGAGCAGCCGAGAGAGAAATAAGCACCTGACAGTAGAAGGGAGGTCTGGAATAGCCCCGTTTTCCCCCCACCATCTGGAGTATTTAATTGGGAAAATCATTCTTCGTTGTTGTTGTGTTGGTGGGAGTTGTCAGTCTAAATATGTTTTAATGCAAATAACCATCTCTAGTTGTAGAATTAATCTTTTCTAGATGCTTTCTTTGGAAAATATGCAGCTGAAGATTTAGTGCATTATTATATGAGTAAGTGCACACGAGCCCCATATTAACAATGGACGTCATGTTTATTCTTTCCCTTTTAGAATTTCCCATGGAAACAAGTGGGCAGTTTTTTGCATTATTGAGTAGTTTGCTGCTGCCGACTTTTCCCAGAAACACAAGAGAAAACCAGGCTTACGCAGGAGTTCTTCCAGTTTTGGGACCACTGGATTCCCCTAAGATTTGATTTGTAGTAGGTTTTGGTGTGTGCCTATTCTGGTGCACAGTTTCAGAGCTGTATGATTAATAAATCTTTATGGAACTGAAAAAAGACCAAGTTCTCACTGAGGTTAAAACATACCTGATTTCCCAGTGGAGAAGTTGCATGTTTCGTTAGGGGGCTAAAGGCTAATGTGAAGAGAAAAATGTTTCCTTGGGGGGTTTTTATTTTTGTTGTAATAAATTGCATTTTTGTTTATGAATCTCTTACAGTTTTTCAGAACATGTTCAACAGCAAACAGCCAGAAGTTCAAACTGTAACTGTAAATCTGTAAGCTGACATGTAGATTCTCTGGCCAGAGTTTCCTAAGTCGGGATTAATTTTGTAGAGTGAGGGAGAAAAGTCCATTATCTTGCTTTGTTTCACAGATTTCAGACTTTGCCAGGAAATATAAATCTCCTTTCAAAAATGACAACTGTAAAAATAAGAGTTACTATTTTCTTAAATAAAGGCATTTTCAACTGAACTTGACATATTGCTGCTCACGGTGCTGTGGCTTTAGATTATCTGATACCAATAATTAAACTGAAGTGTTCAGGTCCTCAGCTCCCCCTTCCCCATGATATGCTGCCCCTAAGTTATGTTAACATACTATTTTCTGTTTCATGTTAGAAATGGGGCTGAAGGAGCTCAAAAGTAATCTGGCAAAAGCTGGATGGGTTCCCTGATCTGCCTGACGCCACAGCCAGACAAATATTTGTACGGGCAGAGGCAAAATGGGTGGATGGAGGTGGGAATGCTGCTTAAGACAAGTATTGATGCCGGATGCTTCGTGGTGACCCGCTGAGGATCTGTCTCATTTTAGGTATTTTCAAATCTCCGAATCCACATTTCTGGCCTTGCTTGTTGTCCTAATTTGACTTTCCCACCGAGAGACCTGGGGGTGAGGATGCAGCTTCTGGGGAGGTGGGGTGCAAGCAAGACTAGCTGCAACATGAGAAAGTGCAGCACTTGCACTGCTTATTTATCAACCACAATGATTCACTGTGATTGACGTTCACATACCTGAATGTCAAAATAACCTGTGTTTTAAGAGGAATCAGTGACTCAGGCTGTGGTTTTACCTCAGGCCATTTCCTGATAAATGGCTGAACTGTGCTTGGTCTTGAGAAAACACGGCTCTGTCCTCGAATCTGTGTGTGTGGAGAGATTAGGGAAAGGACACCTTTGTGTGGGGCTGACCTTCCCCTTGTGAGTGCCATGGTCTCTGTGAGGAGCACCACAGCTCTGTGAGCTCCAGGAAGACTCAGGTCTGATGATAGCTCTGTTTTGGTGCTTCTTAAGAGCATTTCTGCCCAGCCCTGATGTGGGAGCATGGTCTTCAGTGTTGGGCAGCACAATTTTAAGGAGCTCTATAGAGTGATAAATCGCTTTGCTTTAGACTCTCAGTTGTGAAACAGAGGTGAAGCTGCCTGTAACTAGTGTTTTCAGAACTGAAAATATTTCACTTCTTAGAATATGGTGTTTTTAGTGAAAGCAGAAGCAATGCATATGATGATGCTTACAGGGATTGAAGTATATTTAGGCTACTCATTTTTTGAGTAAGATAGCAAATGACTGAACGTGTGTAGTATGGCTAGATACAAGGTATGGACAGGGGATCATATGAACAATACATAAAGTACCTCATTGGCATAAGGCTTTCATTTGGAGTGATTGACCATCTGTGTAATTCCGTCTTATGGTTTGGGTAGTCTTCCCATCCTTGGCAAGCTGCACAACTCTGTTCCTCCTTTCTCTTTAAGGAAAAGAACTGTCCTGTGAGAAGAGGTGTATGCCTGGGATGAAATCACTTGTGTATGGCTACAGAGCTGTGGCTGAACTGGATCAGTTGTCTTTAATGCTGTTTAAATGGATGATTTAAGGTATAGGAGAAGCTTCTCTTGGGAACAGATTCTGTGAGAATTCCTCAAATCCTCTTTGAAGTTAATGGGAGGATATTAAGGGCAGTCAGCACCTTCTTGAAAGAGAAATTCAAATTGCTTTGATTCATTTCATTTTATATTTGCATTAACTGGTTCTGGATTTCTCTCTTCTCCAGTCTTTCCGAGCATGTTTTTGATAACTTTGCCCCCTGAGCATACTAGATTTTACGCTGGCTGTTTTGATATTTTTCCCTGAGTGTTGTAATGCTGATTACCGAAGGATCTTGGGCCTTTGGCTTCCTGTGAGAACGAGATAATTGCTCTCCAGTAGGCAATGCATGACGTACAGTATCAGCATTAAGCCACCGGGATTCCAGTCACTAGTGTAGAACAATATTGTGGGTAAATGAATAAGCAGAAGTTTATCATACTTCCTGCATAACAAGGTTTTCATTAAAGAGACAGTGAAAATTGTTTTCACCCAGGGCTGGTGCAAAATGAGCGCTGCCGCAACAGCCGTCAGGGAAAAAGATATTGAGGTTGAGTTCTGTGGCTCGCTGGGTTTTTCTTGCTGAAAAGACAGCTGAATTCTTGTAGCAGCAAAGGTGGATGACAGGGCTGTCACTGCGCGTTTGGCGGATGACGTTTATGGGCTTAGAAACATGTATGAAGTGTATAACTCCAAAGTGTGGTTTCCAGATGCACCACCTACTTAACTTATGGAAGAAAGTTGTACCAATTAGAAGTAGAGACGTTCCAAATGCAATTTGCTTATTTCACACTCGCCCCCAGGAATCCTGTGTTGTGATTTTAGGAGTTGGCCCTGTTTGACCCTGAAATAGATGTGGTTTCTCCCTTGCCTTCGTTATTTCAAGACTGTCAGTTAAAAATAACTTCTGTATTGGGCACAGTGGGAGTAAGTTTGAGAAGTTGAAGTTATATGTAAATCAGTAATAGTGAGAAAATAATTCATAAATGTAATGAGCTCTATTCTCTTGAAAGACATGGTCAAGTCTGTGGTTTATCCATGAGGTGGGATTAATTATTTTTGTGTGAAAGTAGTTTCTCTGCCACAGCAATACTGATCAGTTCACTTATGCTGTAGCACGGCAAAGTAAATGATGTCTTTGAGGACCTCTGTTAAATATTCAATTACTTTAAAAATTACTTGCATAAAGTACACTGTATGTACACATACTCTATAGTTACACAGCTACAGCACTGTGTATTTACTTAGTTCAGGACATAATTTCATATGTGCTTGCATAGATACATTTATATTTCAGCTTATCTCAGAGATGATTATACTTCTCTAATACCTAAGAATTACAGGGATACTAACAAGGAGTTTCATGTTTAAGTTTGTTTTCCTGCAACTGTCAGTTTATGTTGTACATTTTATTGCAAAATGCAGTTACTTATTTATGTTTTAATTGTGACTTTCATTTTAAACTGGAGATCAGCAGTCTCAGCAGGAAAACAGTGTTTAACTACAGGCCGAGATGAGTACGTTGGTTGCTTTGCTTTTGCTTGAGTCTGAAACTTGAGGGCTGTATCTTTGGAGCCCCAAGAACCACTGTCAAATGAAGGAGTCTGGATCTTGATGATGTAGTTGAACAGAATTGCAGCTGAGGAAAAGAACAAGGATGTGTGGAATAAAGCAACCTTGCTATAGGACAGTGTTGTGTCTCTGTGATTGAGATGCTTCTTCGTGCATTGAGAGCATGTTCTTGGCCAAACCCTTTCATAGCTCAATTCAACCTGGAATTAGGTTCCATGGATTTTTGGGTCCAGGACAGTTGGATATTTGTCTGTTTCAGGCACCTTGGTTTGGTCTGGTTTTGTTTTTATGCGAAGGAGGTTTTTTTTTTTGTTTTTACTTGAAGGAGCTGGAAGAAGGTGCGTGGATGGTTCTCTCTGTTGAATGACCTGGGGAGGAATTTTGCTTTCCAGTTAGATTTTGCAGATATTTTCAACACCGAGAGTAATTCTGATAGTGCTGTTCTTACTTTGAAATTGTGGAACTTCTGACAGCTAAGTAAACATTTTTTTCCCTTCTCCTTTGTTTTCTTGCAGCCAACTGGGTACATGGAAAACTCCATTTCCTACAGTGCTATTGAAGATGTTCAACTGCTCTCCTGGGAGAATGCCCCTAAGTACTGTTTACAGCTCACAATCCCGGGGGGTACTGTCCTACTGCAGGTACAGTAAACACAGAAGTACAACTTTCTTTCTCTCTTACTGTGAATCAACTTCTTTCTGCTTCCTGTGCATGAAATCTTAATTAGATGGACTCAGAATAAGGCAGAGAACGTGGTGCTGTCACATTATCTAACCACCAGAAAATTTTCTCAGGATGATAGCTCTGAACCTCTTTGTGTTTAACAGTCAAAATGGAAATTTTGGGCCACGGTGATTAAATCTTCTTGCTGATTTTGTGCAGCGAAGTAGTGCTCTGTGTAAAGGCACATTGCTACGGGCCTGGAACGATTGTATTTTTACATATAGTCCTATTCCAGCATGAAAAAAGTTAAAAGTTTCATCCTTCAATTCATATAGGAAACTCAGAACTTGCACTGGAATTGACAAGATACCTGTTTTTAAAAGATACTCAATCGTCACTGAAATATTTCAGTGTATTTGTATGGATGTCTATATATGCTGGTTCTCTAAGTGTTGTTTTCAAACAGAAGACACTGTGTTTACATTATTCCAGATTTCTTCATCCACTTGTGAGGCTTTATAGGCCCCCTTAGGTCATAGCAAGCTTTAATGACAGAAAAGCACTCCACAGCACTG
The DNA here is from genome assembly GCA_013399195.1 of Dicrurus megarhynchus. NCBI lineage: Eukaryota > Metazoa > Chordata > Aves > Passeriformes > Dicruridae > Dicrurus > Dicrurus megarhynchus. The sequence continues at coordinate 1,837,611 of VXAD01008061.1, forward strand.
AGCTTTGGAAATACTTTGGAATAAGTAGGAAAAGCAGCTGAAAACCCGGCTGCATGGCCCCCAAAGAACTTTGAAAGGTCATAGCTTAAAAATACCAAATTGACTTCGATTTAACTCTTGCATGGTTCTCTCTCATTTTTCTCAACGTTGTTTTGAAGTTTGTTACCCTTTGGGATTTTACTTTTTCAGTTGATTATACAGCCATGACTATTGTGTGTATGTATTTCTGTATTTCATCCAGGTAGGACTGTAAGGGGAAGGCAGGAGGACAAGCCATGATTTCCCAACAGCTAGATTAGGGTGCTCGTTATTGTTGAAATCTTCCTTGCCTAATGCATTAATGGAATTAATTAGACAGAAAGTTGTCTAAATGTCTCAAGTTGGATGATTTACTCATGATAATTTTGATTCTGTTTTTTCCATAAATTTCCCTAGTGATGCTAGCATTTATGTTTATATCTATTCCAACAGATGGAATAGTTACACCTGCCTTTCCAAATTCTGCTTCCAAGTCTTTATTCTGTAGTTTATGGCAGCTGCCTTTTTGGGTCTGCTTAATGGGAAACAAGATAAAGCTTGAACCCACAGCTTCCTGCTGAGTGGAAAGGAAATTGATAGGGTAGCCAGGCTGTAATCTGGAGCAGCCTGACATTTGTCTCTTAAAAAAAAAAAAAAAAGGCAAAAGAAAAAACCAACAAACCAAACACATAAATAATTAAGTTTGTGAAAAAACATCATCTTAGCATGGATACTTTGCTATTTTCTTCAAAAAGATTGGTGTCTATATGTAACCTCATAGGAGCTCATAAAGAAGTGGAGTGAGCTGGACTTCTGTTCTGTTTATTACTGCCTGGCTGAGCACTTTGGATCAGATTACATTATAACTATGGGAATTTCAACATAATCCAAAATACAAACTTTAAAAAATGTTTTTAATATGACTTGGTCTTTGGTAGTATCTTGATTCATCAGATGTGGTCAGATTGGAGGCAGTATAAAATTAGATTTCCTTTATACAGTTGTAATGTGTATTCACAAATCCAAAACAGTTCTCAAAGTTATGTTTAGTCTGCTGAAGAAATCAAGTTAAAAAAGCCAGATTTAGGAAGTAGTTGAGTTCACCAGATATTCTCTAGTATATGTAACAAAGAGTAAAGGTATCCAAAAGCCACTTTCACTGAGGAGCTGAGAAAGTAGCTCTTGCATAGTTCAGTTATTTCTAGATTTCCAAAAGACTTCAGTGCATCTCTGGGAAGTTGTGACTTCCAGTTTTTTATGAAATCATTCTGCCCTGCTAATCTGAGCAGCAGCATGCTCTGATGTAATGTCCAGCTCTAGTATCAGGAAGTGCATGATAGTGGAACAAGTCAAACTAGTCCAAAACGTGTTCCCAGTACTGTTTCTTCTGAAGTGCACTTTTGGTGAAATCTGTATTTTTTTTTTTTTCCCAAAGCCTTTAAATAAAGTGTATATATATGTATATGTAAAAATGTTTAAATGAACTGTTTTGACTATCCCCCCAATTTATTTCATATTGCTGATTAATATGAATTTTATATTTTGTTCTATGTTTTTCCACATGCTGCATTGTAAATTCTTTAATACCATGGGATATTATTGACATGATTTGACATAAAATGAAGCAGTTTAGTACTTTTGAATCACAGGCTTTCCCAATTTTTCATTTTTGAGAAAAATTTAAGATTCCAATTTCTGCTTCACTGAAGGCATTGTGGATTTATGAAAGGCTGGTCCTGCTTGACTAAGCTGACCTCCTCCTGTGACAAGGTGACCTGCTTAGTGGCTGAGGGAGAGGCTCTGGAGGTTTAGATTGGCTATTAGGAAAAAATTCTTCACGAAAAGTGTTCTCAGGGCACAGGCTGATCAGGGAAGTGATTGAGTCACCATCCCTGGAGGTGTTTGAAAGATGCAGATGTGGCACTTGGGGACATGGCTTAGTGATGAGCTTGGCAGTGTTGGGTTAGATGCTGGATTTGATCTTAGAGGTATTTTCTAACCTAAACAATTCTGTGCAGAGTGCCACAGGAGAGCCCCGGTCCATGTTCAAGTTTTCATCCCCTCTGTCTGCTGTCACCAGGGTCTATTTCTGGATTATTAGTGCACAGTAATGAGTCAGAGAGGGAAGAGTGCCATTACCTTTCCTTACATCATCCTGAAGCCCTCCCATGGCAATACTGGCCCATCGCAACCTATTTTAACACATGAAATCTGACAGGCAGCGCCAGAGATGATGCAGCTCCTCTTAGGACATCGGATCACGATAACAGGACGTGTCCGCCTGGGTTTAAGAGGAAGACCTGGTTCTCAGGCAGCAGACAGCTTAATCTGGGCTGGGTTCACATGTAAAAGTCATTTTCATGTGTGGAGTTCTTGCCATTCGGTGTTTGTTGAATGAGCACAACTGTCTGAGCGTTTCACTGCCTGGCATTTGGGGTTTCCCATTGTCCCGTGTGGGAGTCACGGACAGTCAGGTTTCTGGGGATCATGGACTGTCAGTTTTCTAGACATGCTGAGGGCTCGTGTTTTCTTTCCCCCTGCCAAATGATGTGATCCCTGGTCCTTTCCATGAGCAGCAATCAAAATCTCAGATTTTTTTTCCTTCCCTGCAGTGGGGATAGCAGGTGTGAAAGAAGGTGTTGCTGAAGCTGGCTCATAGGCCACAAGCTCTTCCAGGCCAGGAAATAGGAGCTAAATTTAGCTTTTGATGAAGTGTGAGCTCTTTAGTATCAGGAATAGCTGGGCCTCCTTGAGCTGGGCTAGACTTCTGCTCTTCTGCTTTTCCTTTGTAAAGCATAAGGTGTGATTATGGTATTGTGTGGATGATTATGAGGACGATGCTACCCTTGGTAGTGAAATAACTGGGAGAACCTTTTTGAAAGAGATTGAAAAAAGCCTTACAGTATAATTTCATGAGCTGCTGAGCACCAAATGTAGGAAGAGTCCCAGGAAAAAGTCTTTGGTATTTCAGTCATGACAGTACTGCCTTGCTTTCCTGTGGTGTCCTTTCTTTTAGCCTTAAAGCCACCACTTCCATCCTTATCGCTCGTGTTGTTTTATTCATTTCTTGGCAATCGAGTGTAGTCAGAAGGAAAAACAAACAGAGCAGGAAGCCTTGACAAGCACAACAGTCACACGTTCAGCTCGGTGCTTGAACACGCTGTTTGTGCCAGGGAGTCCCCACAGTAAGTGTTTCCACTGGGTTTTTAGTAACACGTTATTTTAGTCTCCTTGGAGAACCTGGCTTTTGTTTTCAGTGCAAGTCCAGCCAGTGCTGCTGGTGTGGAGAGGTCATGCAAGGACCACCATCCAGCAGAGGCGGGGAATATTTTAAGGAGGAAAGTGGCATTTCCAGCAATTCCCAGCAACTCTGTGTGTACCCTGGGTTAAGCCAGAAGAGTGGCAGGTTTCCCTTGCAGGTCTGCCCAAGTCCTGGAGGTGCTGTGCTGGGATTTGCATCAGCAATGTGAAGGTTTTGTACAGCTGTGTGCATGCCATGGGGCTTGGCTTCCTGCACCCTGGGACACTCCACTGTTCCTGTGGCTGATAATAAATGGGAGCAGAGAAGCCTGCACTGTTTTATGGGTCCCAATAATGAGTATCAGCTGGAAAAAAAGCACAACAAAACCCCCATCCTGCTGACCAGAGAGCAAGCGAGGGAGAGAGAGAAACACAGAATAAACTCATGAAGAATCAAATCCAGAATCTGGGTCATCAAATCCCACTTATTGCCACATTTTTTCACATGGCAAAATCCCCTGGAAGCGTATGTGTGAAGGACGCTGATGCAAGGAAAAACTTGGGAACAGTTTGCTACATGGACAAGCCTGTTCTTGTATTCTTCTGAATAACACACATGCCAAGTAGCAAGGGATGCCGTGGTGGTAATTTACTGTTAAAGGAATGGCAAAGGTCTTCACCATAACTTTTAGAGTGCTCGGTTTCTCGCAGAGTTTCAGGTGTTCTGTTTCTCAGTAACACGCACGTTCCTGTTTAGTCTTCTCCTTGCCTGGGTACAAATTATTGCAGGGGCTGTGACGCTGGTGTGAAGCAAGTGTTCAGTTTCCTATTTTTGTGAGCAAAAAGAAAAATCTGCCTTTAAAACATTCACTGCTTTTTAATAATAAACTTGTATTCCTACTCATTGTCTAAGAAATGAAGTGTTTGGGGTGCAGAGCAAATACTTCCTTTTCAGCAGAGGTGTAAACTTACTCATGTTGACCAAAGCTTTGCATATGCAGGCATTTAATCTCTTGCAGTTTTTCTCCTGTGAGCAGTCTTTTTAAAGCAGGTGAGTTTAATCCTCTGAGTAAAGTTTGTAGTACAGCTGATCCCAGGTGGCTTTTCCTCTCTGACTGAACCTTTACACCCCAAAAATGAGAATATAAAATCCTTCAGAACACAGTTCCAGGATCAGTTAATCTTAAAAAAAATACTGCCAACAGTAGATCTTAAAGTAGGTAGTCTTCTTCCTCATTGGAATAATAAATAAGTAAGAAAAACTTTCCCTGTGTGGTCAGAACGCCCAGTGAAAGCCTGGTTTAAAGTCTTTTCTGTCTCATTTTCTCCTTTTTATTGTACCCTAGAGCTGAACAAATATAGTAAACTATGCCTTTAGCTGGAGTAAAAAACTGTAGGTGTCAGTTCCCAGGAAGTGATGACTTCAGTGCAGAAAGCCTGGGTTCCATCACTGCACATCAGATAAAACTGTCGATGTGCAGCCCCATAAATGAATTGTAGTTCCCTCCACTGCTTTACACTTTGGTGCTCGTTGCTTAAACTTCAGAAATATTACCCACAATAACCCAAATGCTCGAGCCCAAGTGTTTGCAGAGTTGGCTGGGCAGATGAGCACCCACAAGAGCTTGGTGTCTCTTCTGTCTCCTGGCATGCTATGAGCTCACTGTTCCTTCTTTAATAAAGAAATGCTCTCTGTAGTCCCTTCTCAGTGTAAGCCTGAAAATGAGGAGGGAGGACCAAGGGATGCTGTGCAAGACTGAGATCTTTGTTTTCCTTTGCAAAAGATCCAGCATTTCCTGCCTGTTGCTGTGGTTTCGCTGGAGTCTGGTGGCCAGAAGTGTGCACTGGGAAGATTAGTCCCTGCTGCCTGGGAGAGATGGGGAATGCTGGTGGCAGACAGCTCCCTCAGGACAAGGGTGGTTGGGGTAAAGCGTTCAGTTTGTGCTGAACATGGTGCAAAGAGTGCTGGTGAAATGGCCATTGACTTTCCAGGCCTCTCTTACCACTGAGTCCTGATCATTAGTAGAAGTGTGGGGATTCCCTAAAGGTTTGTTTTTCTATTTTCTGTTCACTTTTATCTTCTTTGTCTTGATTTTCCTTGGAAGTGGTCTTGAATAATAGCCTGAGCTCTGAGTGTTTAGAGTGGTTCAGACTCCTAACCCAGACCCAGGTGCCAGTTTGCTTGATCACTTCTCTACAATAATTCTATGTGCAGACAGTGCTTGGTCCCACAGTTGGAACCCAGTCACTTTGCTAATTTTACTTTTAAAATGCTCTTTGTATATTGCTGCCATAGAGTTACACAAGTCTTTCCTTGGCCAGTTTTGGTTTTATGTCTTGCAGCATTCTTAATTTCTTTTCTCCCCCAGTATTTGCAGTCCACTTGTGCCCCCTCCTCTGCATGATGCTGTTGTCCTCACTAATACTTAGGGCTCCAATCACTTACACAATCTATCTACACATAATACTCTCTAATTATTTGCAGTGGTCTTACAATCTGTACTACTGACATCATTGAAGTAGGACAATAATTAACAGTTCTCAATTTAGGGCTTCAGCACTGGCTCTTGCTTTTAACTTCACTGTCAGACCAGGGACTGATTCAGGTTGACATTTTGCCTCTATGAGTGAAGTACTTTCCTTTTCCTTTTGATTTTATTGATTTAAATAACAGTATCTTAGTCTGCATAGTTCCTATAAATTCAGTCTTCCTAATTTTTTTAAGGATGTAGTGGATGTGTACCTTGGAATATTATTGGTGCAATTGCTTAGTATACATCAAGCCTACAAAAACTTTCTGTTTTACTTATTCTTTAAAGAGCTTTGATGCTAGCATTTGGAAAGGAGGTTTTTTGTTCTCCTATATGAACCAGTTTTCTCCTAACAAAAAAAAAAAAAAAAGGGTCAATTTGAAATTAAATTTGTCAAAGAAGTCTGGTGAGGTTTTAGAGCATTCTGTCTGGGCAAAGGTAAGAAATATCTAAGTATATTTACTTCATGTCTTTTTAATTATGTTAAAAATATTCTTCTGCCTTTTGATGGCAAATTGTTTTTGACCTTTTAATTGTCAAAAAATTTATTTATTATTTATTTTCATTAAAATACAGTATAAAGTATATTGAATTGAAATTTAATTCTATAACATACGGGTAAAAAGTGTGTCTTGTGTTATAATGCACACATATACATAAAATACTGTGTAAATAACAGAAAATCATTAAATACTGGCTGACCAAAATATCCTGAAAATCTGCACTCCAAATGTTTTTAAAATTTTTCACTGCATGCGAAGAAAAGAAAATAGAAATGGAAGGTTTTTGTTTCCATTTGTAGCAATTTCATATTCTGATACGTTGGCATTCTTCTTGAAATGGAAAGTTTTTGATAAATTCTGTGGTCAGCCAAGATTATTTATAATGTATTTATTCCTGCTTTATTGCCTTGACATCTAGTGGAGGAGCAATTGATTCTCATTAAGATATAAATAAATAATATGTAATTCATATATAAAAGGATATTACTCAGTTTAATTGAGAGTAATTAGTCCAAGTCTATGTCACCGAGCCATCAGTAGCTGACCTTGAGATTAAACACGTTTTTGGTAACCATGCAGCGTTTTTACTTCTGGTAGTCCTGCCATTATCAGTGAACTGCACCAGTGTTGGGAGATGAAATACATTCTGTGGTGTGGATTTGGAATACTTGCCTGAAAAGATACTGGGGAGTGAAACTTGATGAGTGGTGCTCTAATTTGCAAGAAGTACGTGCTTTTTGACTGGCAGAGAACCTCACCTTTTTTTTTTTAACATGGATTTATAGGCTATCCTGTAATTTTCACTGTTTTTGTAAAACATTTTGAATCGTGAGTAAAAATTGCCCGTTGGCAGCATTGAGGTGGAGCTGGAAAAGCCAAAGGGCATCTCTACCCACTCAAATATTTCAGACTTATGTCACCTTGTTAAGGCATGCATATTTACGTCACTGTACATGCTTTTATATTTTTTGATACCAAGCCTTTTGACCTTTGGGAGTGTTGAACTATTCCTTCATTGGCTACGACCTGGCTTCACACTGGGAATTTCTGGCAGCTGTGCTTAATACGGACAAAAATGGGTGATGGCTGGGAGTGATTATTGCAACATTTATGATGTTGCTGCAAACAGTCTGTGCATGTATCTGCACGTCTGTGTGTGCTGTGCTTTTCACTGTTTTAATATCACTGAAAGAGCTAGGACATTATTTGAATTGCTTTGGGGCCAGCTGAGGAGCAGGACAAGAAAAGAAACTGGAGTATGGAAAAAACCCACCCCTCCTAGTAAAATGTCAGCCCATCTTTCCTACTCTGCTTCTAGTGATTAATGGCAGAGGCAAATGCCCTGCAGACATTAAAGATCTGACCCACACCTGATTGAAATCAGGGAGGATTTTTCACAGTCTTTGGGTTGGACACCATTTCATAGGAGGTTAATATTTTGTAAGGTTTTGGTTCAGTATTTTCTAAAGCAGCAAGGTCTTTGTGTCACTGCTTTCTGCGAAAATAAACTGGTTATAATATACAGTGCCTGAGTGACCTGAAACACTGGTAGAAACTAATGATTCTGTCTGTAACTTTATTGTAGGCTGCAAACAGTTACCTGAGGGATCAGTGGTTCCATTCTTTGCAGTGGAAGGTAAGTTCTGCACTTCATTTTTTTCCTTCTCTGCCTCCAAGAGTACATTTTAGAATTCCCTGTCTGTTCATTCTAAAAGCCCTGAATGGATAAAGTCTTTTCTTGCAGAAACCCTAAATCAGAACATGTCTGCAGTTTTGTCTGTGTCATGAATGAAGTGGACAAATTAACTTGTTATACAGCCCAGCTTTATCAACATGTGACTGGCTTCAGAAAGTAGATAGGCAGTAAATTCACTTTTAAATAGAATAGAGATTGGATGGTTTTAGTTTTGTACTGTGAAGTGTAATTTGCTACAATGAGTACACCTCATCATATCCTCTGGACTCTTGGGATATTTTGAGGTTTTTTGTTTGTTTTTTATTTTCCTGAGAAGCTAGGGAGAAAGAGTGTCTTTTAGAGTTGTTTACTGTACGTGTAGCATCAATCTGTTATGCATCAGTCTATGTTTATGCTTTAGGATGATTTGGAATTAAAGTCGGTTTCCATTTGAGAGATCTCAAGCCCTTTCTCATTTTCAGTGGGAACAATGGACTGATTGCCCTAAGTAAGGAAAATGGATCACAGTGACAACATTGTCTCTCAAAAGCAGCACATTCCTCATTGAAAACCGTAGCTGCTGACCTTTGGGTGGAATCTGTATGGATCTTTGATGCAGTTGGCAACAAGTTTTGGCCAGATGCTGAATACGGTTGTCCTTCCTTGCCTTGCAGTGGGAAACACAAGCAGTAGCTTTTCAGCTCAGGACTTGTCTTCAGCAGGGTTTCAGTGAAGTCAGCCAAGTTGGCTGTGCAGCTTATCGAGATTTCAGCCTGCTGACAGCAACCACATGGAAAAATATACGGAAGTCCCTCCCACCAAACTGGTTTTGTTGTAGGTGTATTTGATAGTTGCAAAATAGTTGTGTGGCAAAACTACAGTATTGGTGTGCTTTGTGTAGCCATCAGCCTGGCACAATCATATTCTGAGTGGTTCCAGGTTCTTATCAGCAAAAGCCAAGTGTTGAGATCTCCTTTTCCAGACCTCTGGCATATTCTCCAGCCTGTTACCCTGACTGCCCAAGTGAGAGTGGGACAGTAGTGCTGATAGCAGAAGGCTGGGTTGTGGTGTAGCACTTTATTTTGGCCTCTTGACAGTATCATTAACACAATGCCCAGCCAGCCTTGCTTTTTTTTGCAACTCCTGAGGATAACAAAGCACTTAAAGCATGCAGAGGCAGTATCTCCATGTGGCCATTATTTTCTCTCCTGCTTTGGCAGGCAGGGATGATCAGAGAAAGCATGGATAGAAATGATGATGGAATTTCTTTTTCTCCTTCACCCCCAGCTGGGATGGTTGTGGTACCAATGTGCTGGTGGCTCATGCCCACTTTGTTCCTGCAGTGAGGGGAGAATTGGGGTTGGAGGGGCAACTCTGAAAAAAAACCAACAAGTAAGATGTGGTAAAGGTGCAACATGGCCCTGCTATTCACCCCACCAATTAAAATCTTTAAAACAGAAAAAGAAGAACAAAGAAAAAAAAAAAGAAAAAGAAATAAAGCAAGCCAGCCAGGCTAGACAGAGTGACCTGGCTTGCTTACATGCCTTTCAGTCATGGAGAGGGAGCTTTGCTCTTTGGGAGTTGTTTTTAAAGGAGTATTTCTTAAACTTTCCAGTGCTTCTGACCCAAGCCTCTCATTTTGGGAAACTCTGAGTAATTTAACTTGGTGCAAAGTAGAATTTATTTTTGCTTCCCTGCTTCCCTCCCCACCCCCATTAAATTTGTTTCTGAAAAACAAGTGAAACATTATCTTGATTTGAAAGCCCTTCCCTTTACCAAGAATAGCAAATAGTGTTTTCCCATAAGAACAGTGACAGGGTTTAGTCACTGCCCAGGTACTTGGCACTAAGAAATTTCTCTTTGCTAAAATGGAGGTAGTTTAGGTGTTTTTTGTTGCTTAATAGCTCAGAGGAAGAGCACCTGGTAACTTTCTGCTCTTTGGCAGGTTTAAGTGAGATCCCACCGGGATGAAGAAGCAGGACAAGCTGTCAGTGTAGAAGGGGCGTGGGGGAGTGCAGTTGTGTGTCTACCTTAATGAAGTTTATCACTTTACTGGCACTGAAGCCTATGGCTTTAAGAGCCAGGTGCCAAGGTTCGTCTCACTCCATAATTTGTATGGTTTGATGATTAAGCAGGTAGTGAGGGAACCCACAAAAAACAGGAAACCTATTCTTCTGGAATGGGGCATTTACACAAAGCACCAGCTGGCAGAGAGATCGCCGCAGCTGTATTATAATTGGGTGGTTGTGCTGATGAATGATATATTTGTCCAGTGGTCTTATAAATAATAGGTCAAAACATTTCTGTGGGATGTAGAACACAGATGCAAACCGGTGCAGATAGCTGTAACAGTTGTTCAGGGGAAAACATTCAACAGAGATGATCCTGCTGTTGTTTGTACTTGTGTGGTGGGAGCATTTAGGGAGCCCAGCTGAACCCAGAGCCCCAGTGTACTTGGCACTAAATTTAAGTGGAGCAGAAGACCTTCACTTCCCCTGCCCTGCCCAAACAAGGCTGGAGGAATCCATTGTACAGACAGCAAACTGATATTCTTAGAATTTCCGGCAGTGGGGATTGCCCCCTCTTGAATTACAATTGTGGGAGCAGATTCATATTCTGTCAGTGTCCTTCTGACTCCTTTTCCTGTGCTTGAAGCCTTGGGAGTCAGATGCTGCATGTACTCTGATCTACGTGGGAAATGGGTAGGAACAGTGAATAGCTGTGTTTCAAATACTTGGGGAAGCTCTTTAGATTCTGGCACATACTTTGGTTTTGTAGGAAGGTGCTGAGGTCTGTGAGAGAGCTTTGATGTGGTACAGTTTTAAGGTTTAACATGCTGTGGGAATTCAATTTGCCAACTGGCACCCTGGAAATTATTTTTTTTCTAGAGACAAACATGGAAATAAAAATCAAGAATAATTTCTTCCTGCGACCCAGGGAATAATAAAAGAGACGGTACAGATTAACAGAAATAAAAGAGAACCAAACACATAATTATCCATGTTTTAGATCCAGCTCCAAGAGGTTTTATGTGTCATCCAACTAACTAGCTGTCAAGATGCTTACACAGCTTTTTAGTTGTGTCTTTTTCCTTGAATACTGTGCTCATTGAAGTCAGCAGGGGTGTAGGGACAGAGTGAGTGTTCCTTATGTCGTCATCTTCTCTCTGGGTTTTCCATTCCAAACCCACCCACTAAGGGTTACTCATAATTCCTCATTTAATCTGGATATCAGTGAGTATCACAACTCCTAAAGGATTATTGGCCACCTCAGCCTATTTTTAGAAATCCTGATTTCCTTCAGGTTGTAGCTAAGCCAAACTATCTTTGTCCAGAGAATAAACAGAACATGTTAACAACTTTCCAGCTCCTCAAACATAAATCATTAATCCATTGGGTAAGGAAAGTTCTTTTCAACCAAGGAGGTTGGATTGAAACCATGATACGTAATCTTTGGTATGTGGAAGCTGATAAGTCATAACAGTGTATTAATAAAGATAACAACACTTTCTGTGGATATACAAAAGAGAACAACACATGCAGTTCTTTGCCCTCTGTGGATCCAGGGCAGATACAGTGGTAACCAACCACTTCTGTAGGGGATGGATACAGCTGAATTTGGCTTTGAGGGGTACTGGGACATGTAATTTTGGGACACACACAAATAAGCAAATATGTGCCCTTGAAATTTTCCCAGCCAGCATCCATCTACTTTGTTGCTTGTTTATGTGTTGCTCTCTTCAGGCTAAAGGCTTTCTGTGCATTTGTAGTGTTGAGCACAGAGAGGTACCATCCTCTGTAGAAAACATGTAGCCCCATTACACCTCAGGCTAAAGTGCTAATCATGAAAAGATACACTTGACTAATTTAGTACCATGTTGCACTTGAGTTAGAAACACGTCAGTGAGGTTTTTTCCCAGGGATCCTTAGGTCTTTTCTTGTGGTGCAGAGTACAGGTATAGATTTACATTCGTTAGTGGGAATTCACCTGAGATCATGCAGGCCATGTTGCATTTTTTATGGTGCTTGATGGTAAACCCTGAACACTGCCCTCATTGTGGGGCAAGTTGCTCGTGTTTTCTGGTCAGCTGGGTGATGCAGCAGTGAAACATGTCAGTTGACAGCCTTTGGGGGAATGTCCTGAATTGACACAATACAGAAAGAACAGACCCAGGTCTGCAGGAAAGCATGAAGCATGACTCAAACTGAGCTTTGTGTGCCTCTGACCTGGATCTTTTTCTAGAAAGGCTTGCCTGTACCTTGTCTTTCCCACTGATGCTTTTAACCAGTGCCCGTGTGTCCCCTAATGAGTACTGCTGCTTGGTTGGGGAGTTTACACATCTTTTAGCAGGGACAGTGCAAATGTGTTAATTGTAGGATTGTTTAGGTTGGAAGGGACCTTTGAACATCATCTAGTCCTCTCCCCACCCACACCACGCTTGTCCTCACACAGTGCAGGGTTTACTTTGAGGTGGCAGGAGGTTGCTGAGAGCCAGTGAAGCCCCAAACCAGGCACAGCACTGGCACATGAACTCAGCAGTGCTGAGCTGAGGGGAGCGGCTCCCTCCCCATCCTGCTGTCTGTGCTCGTGCAGCCCAGCATACATGCACACCCCTGACTGGCAGTCAACAGTCACATTACCTTTTGTTTCAAAATTCATTTTCAACCCAGACTCCATGTTTTGAATCCCATGAATTAGGAAATTGGAACAATGTTGTCATTTGGGATTTGCAAACATTTTGCATTGAATACTAAAACAAGCGATGTTGGCCTTTGTTCAAAAACTTTAATTTTGGATTAATACTTCCCTGGTTCTCATAGGGATTGTTCTATCTGTGTCTTCAGGAAACAGATACTTCCATGCACAAGCAGCCCTATTACTTACAAAGGTTTGACTGTCAAATAAAGTCATACTTGGCCTGAATGATGCTATGCTCTCTGGTCTTTGCTGTGACCAGCTTATGAATTTCTCATTCATTAGTATTGAATATTTTTTATGCAATAGCCGTGGGTGCGTATCAGTTTTTATATTTAATGATGAGTGTTCAAAGTGAGTTACTCTTCTTTGAAATTTAAAACTGCAAAATATTAAATTAAGAGCACCTGTTCTCAAAAGTGTGGTAAAGCCTTCCTTGTGTAAAGCACCTTTACGGCTTTGTCACCATGGTAATGATTAAAAATAGTGCTGATACAGGAGTGGGGGTTATATAGAATTTAAATGATGGCATTAAAGAAATTTACAGCCTTAAATCTGGGTAAATCATGCCTTGAAATGGTGAGATCTGGAAAAAAATCACATTGGATATAGTTAAAAGGGCCAGTGTGTTTAGTGACCTAATTTATGATCTGGGAGAGGAAGGTTTGGTATCCTGTGACAATTCAATAGCCCCGTGCTCTACTGCATAGTGAAAATACTATTTGAAGAGCTCAGCAGTTCTTTGGTGGTAGTTCTGGACTTCAGACCTCTCCTTGGTGGTTACACAGCACACAAAACTTTAAGTGTCTTGGCTGTTTCTTTGCTCTCTTTAGCTGAAACACTGAGGCGCTTTCACAGAACACAGAAGTTTTCATTTTCTTTAACTTTGAGGTAAAATAATAAATAATTATCATACAATTAGGCCAACAATGGCTTTTTTTTTTCTTTTTCCTTTTGTGTCCATGTGCAAGTCAATAATATAATGATGGGAACCAAAGCTGTGGAATTAAGTTTTGCCTTTCAAAGCCTCAGGGCTTTGGAAGCATTGTGGGCTTCGATGACACACTGGTTTTGGACAAGCAGGTTTATTGCTTGGACAGATAAAAGGCAGCCCGCAAGTCTTTGGCTGGTGGTTGTACTGTTCCTCTGAAATGATTGGGTACCAGTTATGGGAGACCATGGACAGGTTTTTGGGATATCCTGCCTTTCCTCTGCATCACGGTGCTGTTCTAGGCCAGACTTTGTAGGGATTAGGTGTGGGCTCCAAGGGGTGTGTAAAGGGATCTGTGTTGCCAAGAAGTGAGACTGGTACTGAGCTTTCTGGTGAACATAGTGAGACCGTTCTTCAGTTTTTGATGACTCTTCTCTTGGTGAAGTTGATGTTCGCTGGCATGGTTTGTTCTTCTTTTCTGTATGAAAGGTAACATGAAATGCAGCTGTGTGTGTCTGTTGTTCATCTGGTGATTGAAAAAAACACCCTGTCTGTAATCTGAACAACCTCATTGCAAATTCAGTAGCAGCATAATGGAGATCTTGTCATACTTACAGCCTTTTATTTCCATAACATTTATTTTTTGTAGTTAAGTTGGGGGGTGTCTTTTTTGTCTTTTTTTTTTTACTTTCTTTTTGGCTTGAGACATCTTCATGAGCACATGAAGTCTGTTGCCTCTCTCATTTTCCAGCACAAGTTTGACAGTCTCAGGCCATCTGTTATCAGAAGTCACTTGAAAATTCTTGGCCTTGTTTTCTGTTTCTGAGATCTCATTTTGCTAGAGGTAGCTGTGCTGCCACAGCAGAAAGGCACAGATCTCACTTGGGAGGTGGGAATGAATAGATGAAAACCAGACAAGATATTGACAGAAAGTTTTTTCTTCTGTGCATTTTATGAAACGCTGGTAATGTTTTAAGAACTGGAACAGGTGGAGTGGTTAGTTTTTTTTTTTAAGGTTTCACTGCCTTTGCATTGGGAAAATACCTCAGTCTTTCTGGGTGGGCCACTGGAGTAGGTTCCTCCCATAAGGTACATCTGCAGCAGTGGCAGCTGATCACAGTCTGTGCTCTGTGTTGGCTTCACATGAATCACTTCAAATCTGAGAGCTGCATATCCATGTCAGCACAGCACTTTGTCCAACCCAAGGAGGCTCTCGGCAACACGCTGGGATGCCAGCCTGGATCTGAGCTGCTGCTCTGAGCTGCCCTACCCTCATCCAGCCATAGGCACACATGCTTTGTGCACTCACAACTGCCTCCTGCATTGCCAAAACAGCCTTTTTTAAGGAGGCAGAGCTCAAGCCAATTAATGGCCTACTGGTGAAATTTGAGTAGAAACTAGATAGTTATTTTCTATCTTGCTTTAGCTAAGTCAGGACCAGCTCTAAATTTTCCCCTCTAGACTTGGATGCTATCCTATTCAAACTAATATTAGGTCTGAAGATAGAGGGGTGTCAAAAACAGCTGAATAAACAGGTCAGCTTGTTATTGTGTGCTTAGGTCTCGGCTCTGAAGAGGAGCAGATACAATTGCTGGAGTACGTTGCTTCTCAGGAATGCTGAGCTGCTGGCCAAGAGGGATCCTCGGGTTTTGTGCCGGTGAATTGCTCCTCCGCATTATTCCAGGGCTGGCCTTGTGACTAATTCTTTGCAATTCAGGGTTTTGAGGTCATGGTGACCAAGAATTTCACCAGATTACAACTTCTCCTCTAGAGCTGTCATAATATAGAGCTGCACCAAAATTATTCTCTTGTTCAGGTTCCTAGCTGCAGAGAAAATCTGTTTTTAGGAGATCTCTTATGGAGACAGGACAAGACTGGTAGTCTTTCCCAGGAGTGTAATTATCCTCCTTGCATGATGCACTGGGTATGAAAACCTGACTCTGGGAGATGACACATGCTAAGTGCCTTGTTAAGCTGCTGCCATGGGGCCCAGTTCTGCATTCTGCGTGTTATGAGAACTCTCGGTGTCAGAAGACTTCCATGACCCTGAAGGAGCAAAGGGGATCTAGGTGTTTTCTCTTTCATTTCTTGCACGGTTTTGTCCTTACATTTATTTCTTCCAATACAATTAGTATGTGGAGTGCATCATAGTATACATAATGTATTAGGGGATTATAAAACTGCTGCTAATATCCATAGAAAATCGTAAAACAGTATATTGCAAGTGTCACAGCCTGTATCATCTGCCCTAGCTCTTGCTGTAAGCCTCATGCTCATCTTAGTGTGTCGCAGCTCCTTGTCTTTTTTTCCTAGAACACTGATGGTTTTAAAATTAGGAGAAAAAGTATCCAAAAGCAAGTATGTCCTTCATTCCCCTATCTTCATTCAGAAGCCATTGCATTGCAGCTATTTCCCATAGCCTGGTCCCTGGTGCTCTTTACTGTCTTACTTAAGATGGGAATGCTGGATTAGGCTGTGTGACATCAGGGACAACAGGGATGTTGTGAGTGATGCTGAACATGAGGTGGGCAGTGGTTCTGGGAGCACCCCAGTGATCTCTGGTTCTCTGCGAGGATGTGAGTCTTGGGATCAGAAAGCTGAAAACTGCGAGTCTTCATTCAGTCTTGCACATCACGCAGCACTTGTACAAAGGAGAAGGAAAACAAGGAAATTGCAGATATTCAGTGGCATTTTGGTAGGCTGAAGAGTTGCAGGAGGTTTGGGGGTTTGTGCTGATGTGGCACAATAAGATGCAATATAAAAACATGGAACAAAGTGATGGGAATGTTTCAGATGCAAATGCTGCTCTGAAATTGGGCATCTGCCTGTGAGAAACTGGAAAATTCAGTGCTCCAAAGCCCAGTGATCTGAAGATAGAAATACTCTGCTTTTCTGAAGTCCCTTTTAAGATGCTTGCAAGCATCACATCAGCATCCAGTCCCTGCTCTCCCTAACGCTCTGCAGCAGCTTTCTGACACAAACATGTTCCTCGAGCTGTGCACATCTCCCTTGCTGACGACATTGATGATGCAGGTGCACAAGAGAGAAGCCAATTTCAGAGCCATTTATGGTGTTGAGGAGCTAGAAAATCAGCAAAATAATACATTTCTCAAGGAGGAGAAAGTGAAACAGGAGGGTAAACGTCCATTTGGAAGGTTTTGCTGACTGGTGAGAGGGGAGGAGAGCAGAAAAAGCTGAGGGTATCCACTGCCAGCAGTAGAGAGTAAAAAGGAAAAGGGATGACGTGGCTTTTTAATCCATTTTGCATATCTGGGAGGAAATAATTGCTTTGTGTGCTACTTGGTGCTACCTCAGTTTACTGGAATTTCCCAGAAATTAAAAGGGGGATAGATTATCTTTCTGAGGTTATCTTTTGTTAGCAGTTACTACAATGTGTAGCGATAGTAGCTGCCTAATCCCCGCTGGAGGTGGTTTCTCAGGTGGCGAGTCCTTCCGATCAGGGTTCTCACATGCCTGAAATTACTGGCATCTGTTGTGCAGCCTTGCAGATGAGGCCACGTCCTGTTTTCCCGGTGATGACCAGCTCTCTCGTGCCTGAGTGGGATCTGAAGGGTGCAGTGCCAGAGTGGGGGGGCTCTGCACAGCAGGTATGCCTGGCTGTGCTCCATGGTGGCCTTGTGCACAGCTTTTGCTTTGCCAGACCTGGTCAAAGTGCAGTGACGATAAGATTGTGCGTGCTCCTTTTTTTTCCTACACAATATCTCTTCTCTGAAGTGGCAAAGTCATTTATTCCCACCACGGGCTGAGAGCTGGTGGATGCCAAGGCTCCACAGACACAGCCATCATGTGTGGAACATAAAGGGCATGAAGGTGAAAGGAATTAGGAACCTGCATCAGTTCAGCTGGGTGTCAGAGGCATTTTATAATGTAGTCAGTAATGGTAGGTCTCTGCACGGAGAAGCACACAGCAAGGACCACGCCTAGGTGGCACTTAATGTCACAGTGCTTTGTGTCATCTGTGCTCTGTTTGCTGCCTGTCAAAATCCACAGTCACACAGTGTCTGCTGTGCTTTCGTTATTTAATACTGCTTTTTTGCCCCTGTGCACTCAGTGCAGTTAGTACACTGAAGGCTTCAGAAAGCGTGGAGTGTGTATGGTAAACATGTTCCTGCTTTTTGTCTAGAAGTGTGCTCTTTTTTTTTTTTTTTTGAACATGATTTTTCTGACTCTGGGTCATGCTGCAAATACAGGAGCAGGTCAGACTTGCACCCCTCTGGAAGCTGTGGGTTTTGCCAGAGCACTGAGATCCTGACGTACAGACAGTGCCGTGTGGAGCGTTTGCTGCTCTGGAGAAAAGAGCCAAATACGCTGCAGCAGGGAGCAGTGAGGTCCTGCAAGAGGAGGAGGCAGTTGTGTCTAAACATGTTTAAAACCTTCCTTCTGCTAGTGAGTCAGAGGCTGTTCAAGTCCTGTAGCTCGAGCAGGGTGTCTGGCTCCTGCCCTGTTGAGTGAGGCCAGCAACCTCTCTGTGAAGGCTTTTCTCACTCATTCTGCACAAGAGATTTAAGCACCTCAGGAGGGTTTGTAAACTTCCCCCTCACCGGCCTGCAGTTAGGGCAGACCTCTCCTGTATGTCTGGGACAACTGTGTTGATCAGCTGTTTTGAAGTTTTTTCTGCTGCCCAAGATCAGGAGGAAGAGGTGCTGTGTGACTTTTGTGTAATTAAAAAAACCAAACAAAACAAAACACCCAAATATTTTAGAATATTTCTTCATTTGGGGAGATATCCCATGGAGTTTACAACCCGAGATAGCAGCTTTGTCTCTACCAATGCTTTTTGGGAGCAGGGCGTGGCTTGTGCTTCTGCTGGAGACGTATCTGCAGTCATAGTGAAATTCCGCATAGCCAAAGCAACATTAAAAACAAACCCCAACTTGGCTCCGGTACGGAAAACACGGAACAGCAGTTGCTGTGTGCAGGATGAAAGCTGATGTTTTGCCAACCTGAAGTGTAAAGCTGGTGCTGGAACTGGGGCCTGAAGAATGAGAGTGTTTGCCAAAAGGAAATGGAAGCAGGGATGGAGGGTTTTGGGGAATGCATCAGTGCCGGCCATGCCAAAAAATGTCTCCCCTGTGGACAGGTCTGATTACAGGAGTAACCGCATTAGCCCAGGCAAAGTGCAGCTGGAGCCACAGTTGGCCTTCTGCGTTTTCTAGCTGGGTTTACGGCATCTCAAATGCAGGAATGAGGTAGGGCTGGGTTTGGCTCGACCAGCTGTGTTCCTGCATCTTAGAGACCCAAGGGCTGGGCAGGGATTCGAGAGGAAGACAAGGCACCAGCAGAAACAAAGCCCAGTTTCTCTGCTTGGTAGTGGGGAGGTCTCCCAAGGACGACCTCTTCCCTCCCTGCTTAGGGGGACTGGAAGGAAGCCACGATTTTTGAGTTGCTTTCAGTTTTTGGAGGCACACACACTGTATTTGTATGCAGGTTTGTCTTCAGTGGAGCTAATGAATTTCGTGGGTTTAGTTTTCTTTATGTCCCTTGGGTATAATATCCTTCCCGTTCCATCCTCTCATCCCCTGTTGCTACTGAAGGATATCTTTGCAGTAGTGTTGAACACATCAGAGAGCAGAAGCCCAGAAGGATGGGCACACTCCTTTGACAGCTATGTGCAAAGGAGGTGGAGATATGTAAGTGTGTGTGTATATATATGTAGATAAGATATATGATGCATATATAGTGCATTAGTGTTGCAGCTGCCCAGTGTCATGCTGGGAGGTGACTGGGGAGCCTGCCCTTTGACCCCCCCTCGTCCCATGTCCACTTTGCACTTCTCTTGGCTCAAGCAGAAATGCGTTTCGTCTCTGTTTCATCCTTTTAAAATTGTGTTTATTTCAGCATTCTTTTCCTTTGCAGTGGTACTGTCCCGGTGGTACCTGAGCAAAGGACAAACTCTGTGCCTGCGGGAAGTGTCTGTGTGGTTGTTCCAGCTCGTGCATCAGTAACAGCTGAACCCACGTCACCGCTTGCTGAACCCGTTGAACTTGGTTGGCTCTGGGACAGCGCTGACCTGAGCCTTGGAGGGTTCTTGCCTGGGTTAGTGAGAGCTGGAGTAAGGTGGCAGACACTGGTGGAAAAAACCAGGTGAATCAGGGTGGACTGAAAAAGGTGGTGGCCAGAGATGTTGAGATGGAGAAGCACAGCAACAGGGTATCAACATTCAAATTGCTGCAGGCACAGTGCCTACCAGTGGTGCTTCTCCCTGGGGTGCCAGGATCCAGCAATTGCCTTGGAGGCCTGAGAGTCAGAACACCTCAGTTCTGCTCTGTTCCTGGCTTCCCGTATGACCTCAAGGAAATCACCTTGGTTTTCTTGCTCTTTCTCTCCTTCTTGCTTTTAATCATCTCGAGCTGCTCGGGGCAGAGAATGTCACTGGGTGTCTTTATTCAGGACATAGATTCACAGGTGCCAGTCTCAGTGTAACAAATAATGGTGATTTTACCATGATCTTTTTTATATGAGTTGGCAAAAAACGAAGTGTTATTTAGACCTTAACTGAGTGAAAATCAGAAGTGCTTATCCTATAATATTCCCCTCCATTTCTCTGGCCTGTGACAAGGAATTTGTAGGAAAATGAGCCTCGGCCAAGGCAATTGCATTCACAGAAGCAACTGAAGCAGAGAAGTTGATGCACTTCAGCATTTTGCACTGGGTAAAATGAAATATGCAAAAAATGCCGTGACCTGAAAACATGGTAGAGTGCAAAAGTTTGCTGCTGCTGTTTTGCATCTATTTTAGAGAGCAGCACATTCATCTTTCTGTACAGAACTTCCAGAAGGTCATTAAGAGTTTGATTACTGCAGCATGAGCAGTTTGAAGTCCCTAATTTAGAAAAGTTTCCATAAACTCATCCCAGCCTCAGCCCTTTGCCTGGATTGGGGCTTTTTATAGACTTAGTCTTTTCAGGTAAGTTGCTTTTTTTTTTTTCATATTGGTTAGTGTTGCAGGTAGGAACACAGTTGCAAAGCTTTCAGTGGATTCAGGTGGTGATTTAAGCCCATCTCTGACTCTAAGGGAAAATTCTCTTAGCAACAAGTTAACCTTAGGTATTTTTCAGGATACCATGTAAAGTAAGTGATACCTGGTATTATTAAAAGCAGAATATGGGTATGGCCGAGTTTTGGGATGGCATACCCTCTTTGTTTTCATGGAGATGATGAGTTGAAGGACAAAATGCCAGCAAGTGATGCTGCAGAATACATGGTGCACCTGGGCTTTGTAGGACAGGCCAACATGTGTGTTAGACATCGCCAGCGACTCTTCCTGCTCCTTGTTGCGCAGCGTTTGAACGAAATGTTCTGCTGCGGTGGAGAAAACCTTTCCAGAGCCTGCTCTCTGTGTTGTTTTTATCTCTGCACATTTGCATCTAGCAAGAGGCACCTCCATTTTACATAAGCACTGTCAACATGGAAGTGTAACACTAGCCCGTGTCAGCCGTCCCCGCAGTGAGCTGGGGGGACCTTCGTGCGGGAGGGAGCCTGACCTTTTCCCTCTTGCTGGAGCTGCCCTCGTTGCTCAGCAAGAAATAAACAATTGCTGGCACCCACAGCCCTCCCTCCAGGGCAGCGCCCGTTCCTGCAGGGGCTCCGGCCTCTCCCGTTCCTGCAGGAGCTCTGGCCTCTCTGTTCCTGCAGGGGCTCCGGCCTCTCCCGTTCCTGCAGGAGCTCTGGCCTCTCTGTTCCTGCAGGGGCTCCGGCCTCTCCCGTTCCTGCAGGAGCTCTGGCCTCTCTGTTCCTGCAGGGGCTCCGGCCTCTCCCGTTCCTGCAGGAGCTCTGGCCTCTCTGTTCCTGCAGGGGCTCCGGCCTCTCCCGTTCCTGCAGGAGCTCTGGCCTCTCCCGTTCCTGGAGGGGCTCCGGCCTCTCTGTTCCTGCAGGGGTTCCGGCCTCCCCTGTTCCTGCAGGAGCTGTGGCCTCCCCTGTTCCTGCAGGAGCTCCGGCCTCTCCTGTTCCTGCAGGAGCTCCGGCCTCTCCCGTTCCTGCAGGAGCTGTGGCCTCCCCTGTTCCTGCAGGAGCTCTGGCCTCTCCCGTTCCTGGAGGGGCTCCGGCCTCTCTGTTCCTGCAGGGGCTCCAGCCTCTCCTCTGGCCTTTCCCATTCCTGCAGGGACTCCAGCCTCTCCCGTTCCTGGAGGGGCCCCAGCCTCCCCTGTTCCTGCAGGGGCTCCGGCCTCTCNCCTCTCCCGTTCCTGCAGGAGCTCCAGCCTCTCCCGTTCCTGCAGGAGCTCCAGCCTCTCCCGTTCCTGCAGGGGCTCTGGCCTCTCTGTTCCTGCAGGAGCTCCAGCATTCCTGCTAAAGAAGTGAACGATCCGTTGTGACCTGTGCGTGATAAAAGGGAAGAGAGCTAGAATTTAGCAGGCTCTTCAGCATTAGGGATGGCCATTAATTTTCTTTATGTAATGAAGATAGTATTTGCTGATGGGAAGACAGGTTCCTGAGAGTACAGAACGTTCCCTGGCCGGCAGTGGCAAAGCAGGGATGAAATTTTGTCATCAAAAAGGCTAACTTCATTTTTCCCTTTTTGGATCAGGTGTGCTGGCTGCTTTTAAGATGTTCTAACATGAAAGGTCTTGCTAGGGCTGAACAAGGCATGTGTTCCATGCTGGCTGATTTTGTGCATTAGAGTCCATTTTTCTTAGCTGTTGACTACATCAGTATTACCATTCTTGTCCAAGAAAGTGGTGTATGAGCAAGGGCTACAAGATGAAGCCATTATAGGATAGAAAAACATATGAAGATCTTACTTTAAAAAAGCTGAAAGTTTTCTAGGCTCTCTTGAACTTTCTGTTCACAGCAGTGTTCAGAGGCTTTTGAGCACTAATGGTAAAACCCACTGCTTATAGATTTTTGTCACATTTCCTAGCTTAATAAGTCTAGAAAAGTAATTTTTCATATGTGGATTTAAATTCTTTCCCCCTGTTAAAGAGGATTGAGACTTAGGTCTTTGAGTTTCTGCAAGACTTAATTAATTAGAGTGATTTGAGAATGAAGGATGCCCTGCCAGTGTCACTTATTCTCCTCATTCTGCTTCTTCTGCGTACTTACTAAATTCAGTGGTTTTGCATTTAAAGTCAGCATGGCAAGATTTTGGAGTGACACTGGCTGTGTGGTTCTGGCTGGTCAGTAACTAGGAGGGTCAAATTCCAAGTTGGCATGTCTTATTTTCACTCACATAAATTTTCACAGGAGCTGCTGCTTTTAGTGAAATCCCACTAGAAACTGGATTCCTACCCTGGTATTTTTCGTGTTCAGGCTATTAATGATAAATGTTGTGTGAATTTTTTCAGCAACTGAAGGCATCTTTTACACCTGCATCCAGGTAGAGTGAAGCCCTGGATTGACATTCCTGTTCTCCATGTGGGTCCTTACCAGGCAGCTTTTGTTTTTCAGCTCTTGAGTGATTGTTGCTCCCTGCTCCGGAGCCAGCGCAGGTAGAATGGAGCAGATGGCTCGGTGTTGCCTAAGTGCTTGCTGAGACACAGCAAATTGCTTCTGTAACCCACTGATAGGTTTCAGCCTTTAATTGAGGCTTTCAGCAAGGCACTCAACAGTGAAAAGCATTCTGCTGAGGAAAACAGCAGCGTAACCATGGCCAAAGGTTCGGGACGGCAGAGTTCAACCCTCTTGGGGATGGCTCCTCTATTTATTTATTTATTTTCTGCTGCTTTCCCATCGTCATTCAAGACTCCCATAATGTCAGACTGCAGCTCAGTCTGTCAGTGTGGTGCAATCCTTTGTGCTGGAAATGTGAAGCACACATTGGTAAGTTTGGATTTTGTGCTTGCAGCAGGCTCGGCATGTCTGCAAAGGTGGCTGTCCCCTGGTGCTCCCTTTGAGTCCCTGTCTGCCTGCCCTGAGCAGCAGCTTTGATGGGTCTCCCCTGCGTGGCAGCGAGTAAAGCTCCTTCTGTCTTCCCTCTTATATACATCAGCATCATCAGAATTCTGACTTTTAGTGGACATCTCTAAAAGAGAAAGGAATACTCCCTTGCTCCTCCCTCATCCCAAGCAAGAGTGGATTTCACAGCGAAAGAAGGATATTTGTGGTGGAGTTGTCTGAGCAGCGTCCTGTTGGGCAAGAGTTTCTTTCAGCAGCTGCCCCTTAGGCTGAAGGAGCTGCTCTGAAAATGAGTTGTAACTCACCCAAAAAGGGACAGCCCAGAGCAGGCAGGGATTCAATAGCCCAGTGGTCTAACTCTCATCCTCCCCCTCTCCCCACATTTTGTCAGCTGCCAATTCTGCTTTGAATTTGACTTCTTGACAGTACAGGGCCAAGGAATAAGTTTCAGCATTGGAAATAGTGTCTGTTGAGCCAGCTTGGTTTAGTGTTCTCAATTAGTCAGAAAGGAGTGGATTTAGTGCTGAAGTGGGTCTAACAAAAAGACCCTAAATAAAGGCACTACATGAATAAGAAAAATTAAATTCTTTGATTCAGGTTTCTCAGAGTCCAAGAAATCTGTGATGTGGAAGTAGTGCTGGTAGCTTAAAATCACTGTTGGATTCCCTCTCTCCCAAGGAGCTCAGAAGTACAAAGATTTTTGTGCAGTTCTGAAATCCCAGCCACATTTGATAATATCTGCAGCATGTTTTTATGCTCCTTTAGCTTTTCAGTGGCTTAAAATGCACTGAAAGTGTGAACTACACTGCCAGTGTGCTTTTGTACTTGGCATGAATTTAATTAAAAAGATAATTGGATTGCTTTATCAGCCTTTACATGTCAGCCCAGTGCCGCTCTCCTCTCCCCCATCTAACAATGCTGACAAACCCAGTGCATTTGAAATCTGTATTTTTCTGCATTGTTCTCTTCTCTCGTGTTTCGGGTGGGGGTGCAGAGGTGACTGTTTGCTGTTGAGCAGTAGATCTGCTGCACGATGGGAAGGAAGTGGCTGATAAGCAGAGAGCCAGCCTGGTCAGATGGTTCCTGCTGGTGCTGCCCTGGGCGAGTGCAGGGGGAAATGCCGGGAGCTGCAAAGCTCCAAAACAAAGCACACAGGCCCTTTGCAAAGTCCTCTGCATTTAGTACACTGCTGTATAGCCCAGAAAGTGCAGCTGAACCCGCAAGCTGCACAAAACGGGCAGTTTATGTGATTTTCATGGAAATGCTGCCGAGGAATGGAAGATCCCATTTTTAGTGCAAAACACTGATGTTTTCATGTAAACAGAGAAGTGCCCAGCTGATGCTGTTAAATAAACCTGAGCATGTGTCCAGACTTCTCGACATCTCTTTTTACAGGGGGCCAGGCTCACGCAGAGAGGAGAGGGGAAGGGTGTGTGCGCTAAACACAAGGTGGGGTCCTGGCAGTGCTGTCCCTCAGTGCAGAGCTCCTTCCCTCCCTCTGGCTCTGCCTTCACGCTCTCGTGGAGCCCCTCCTGGCTCTTTTTTGCCCTTCATGTTGTATTCAGGAGTGGCATTTGAGCACTCATCATCATTTCCTCCAACTTGTGGAGTGCCATCAAGCTAACTCTGGGAATTTGGGTGGGTGGGCTTTCTCTAAAGGTTGCTATTTATAATATAAAGCAGCTGCTGTTCCAGTAGTTTGTGGTCACGTGGCTGCTGAGGAGTAAGAGCTGTCCTCTGCTTGTCCAGCTGGTCTGGGGATGGGGCAGTTGGTGAGATACCTTGGATGTGGTCAGGGGCCTGCAGGGAACTGGAGCAGATGGAGTTAGGCAATCAGGAATGCTGTTCCTGAGAGTGGAAATGCTGTTGTATGGAAGATTTGAAGACTTTACAAGTTGGCTTCTGTTACAACTGGATGGTGACAGCATGACTTTTCAGGGTCCTTCAAGACAGAAAAGAAAACCTCTTGGGCTATGAGATTTTTTTGCTTTGGTGAAATTGATCTAAATGAGTTATAAATGTGAATTTACATTCAGAATAAAGGATCCATAAGAGTGATGTTTTGATGGCCTCTCTCTCTCCCCCTTGCTTAATAAGTTTCTTAAAAAGGACTTGAGCTTTAGAAGCAGTTTGATAGCAGGTATCTGTTGTTAGCCTGAGGAAGAAGGTGTTTGTGAGAGGAGATGATGAAAAGAAGGATGCTCTGGAGTTAAAAAAACTGATTTTAAAATGAAAAGAATCATGGTTTCTCATTGCTTCCACAAAAGAAATTGGTTTAAACATAAAAGGTTTTCTTGTCCATTTAAATGTTATAAGTACAGCTTTTCAGCCACCAGAAAAGGCAAAACTCAAAACACAAAGCAGCCCACTTGGACAATAGGAAGCACAGCTCCATTGAAGGGGTTTATGGTGGTGTCAGTGTGGCCCTTTCACGTGTCTTGCAGAAGAAGATTTACAAGTACAAGAAGGTGCTGAGTAACCCCAGCCGCTGGGAGGTGGTGCTGAAGGAGATCCGGACGCTGGTGGACATGGCACTGACGTCCCCGCTGCAGGACGACTCCATCCACCAGGCACCCCTGGAGATTGTCTCCAAGCTGCTCTCAGAGGTACAGCCTCAGCAGGGCTCCTGTCGCTCTCAGATGAGAGACAAACAGTTAAAAGTTTGGGGGTGGGTTTTATTTTAACTTGGGCTGTCAAAACTGTGCCTGTGAGTCTGCTCGTGACTTCTGCTGACTTGAGTGGAGTTTGCACTTGCTGGGGAGAAGGAAAGTTTGACCCGTGTTACGTAGATTTCTGGAAACTAAACAAGCCCCATTTATCTTGAGTTTGTTGGCTTGGTTTTTTTGGTTGGTTAGTTTTTGTTTCTTTGGTTTTTTTAATTATCTATGGTAAATTTATCATGGGTCTAACTCAAGTCAGTGGTAAAACTCCCTTTGACTTCTATTCCATTGGCTTTGCTTCCATGACCAATAATTTTTGTACCAATATATATATACACCAATAAATTAATTGTGTAGCTATTGTATTTTTACTAATTCTGGTAAAGAAAAATACTTTTCTTCAGAGTTATCTATCCTCCTTCTATAACATCTGTTTCAAATACTTAACTTTTCATGGACAGGAAATGTAATGCCAAGCAGGCTTTTCATGTCTTAATTCTGATGTGATAGTGGAAGGATTTGATATAAGCAAAAAAAAATCCACTGTTGTTTTTTCTTGCAGTAGACAAAACCCTTAGCAACTCACAACTCTGTAACCTCTGGATGGATCATGCTGCTGAAAAAGCACAGAGCAAACTCTTCTGCATAGGTGGTAGTACAGGTGGCTTCCAGTTAATTTATTGGCTTTTCCTGGTACCCTGTTTAAAGAGAGAATTTTGGGAAAACTGGCCACAAATGGTATCCAACACCACAACAATCCTTTTAATAATTTTTGTAGAAACATACAACTTGTCCTAAGAAAACATTTTAAAGAAATGTATTGCTGGCTTTACTTTTCCAACTGATTGAGACCTCCTCTGGCATCCTGGTGCTTGTGTGCTCAGGTGAGGGAGCAGTGAAGGCTTGAACCCCTCACAGTAGGCTCTGTACACCTTCTTTAGGAGAATGATTTTAATGCCATGGCTTTTATTCAGAAAATAAGCAATTGAGTCTTGAGTCTTTCCGCTTGTGTCTGGTGGTAGCTGAAGACTGTGTGTGCTGATGTACCAGCTCAAGAGTGCTCTTGGCTCACTCATCTCTTTTCTATTCAACTCTTTCAGAACAACAACTTAACCACTCAAGACCACGAGAGCATTATTGTGGTGAGTATCCTTCTGTCAAAAGCTGAGGAGAAATCTATATTGTTTGATAACAGTTCTGTTAGTGCTTGTCTCTGCCCCAGTGAAGTAGGGCAAATGTGAAAGCCTTTCCACCGATGCTGCTGAGCTTAGGCAGGAATCAAAACCATTTGTCTATTTTTTGTGTGGCTTTGTCATTTCTCTTTCCTTGTTTCACAGATGAATTACAATAAAGCTTTCTCGTCAGTCTGTGTGAGAGAGCACAGCATGTTGAGTGTTAATAGTCTCTCCAAATGGTCTCCTTAGGAAGCTACATAGAAATATCCATATCTATATATGTACTTTAAATAGTCAAACCCCATCATTTCCAGATGTGCCCTATAAAACCCTTAGGCTGAGTAGTTTCCTGAAGGGCAGAATGTCTCCATTGCTGAGGGTATGTGAGCAAGGGATTGCTGTTGTAAGTGTAGATATGTGTGTCACTCCAGTTTAACCCCCTGCAAACTTATTTGTAAAAATACCATCTTCAACTTTTTTCTCTTTTGTAGGTTACATTTATTTAGGCATAGAAATAAGTGAATCAAATGGCAGCTCTGTTGCTTGTGAAACAAAGTATAAAATCTCACCAGTTTATCAGGGAGGACAAACTTGGTTCCCCATCACTGATTTAATTTCATTCTCTGGCGATTTCCAGATTTTCCCAGTAATCCAATCTAGAGCCTTACCACCACCTGATTGTATCACATCTCTGACTCTTTCTGCAAAATGACAAGGTGGCAGGTAGCTGCCAGTAGGTGTTAATTGTGTTGAACTGCTGTTTAAGATACCCTTTTAGCAGGAATCAGCCACTGAGATAAGTTTCTGAG
The DNA here is from genome assembly GCA_013399195.1 of Dicrurus megarhynchus. NCBI lineage: Eukaryota > Metazoa > Chordata > Aves > Passeriformes > Dicruridae > Dicrurus > Dicrurus megarhynchus. The sequence continues at coordinate 1,865,699 of VXAD01008061.1, forward strand.
GTAGCATTTAGTTTTCTTTGCTACAGCTTTCATTTAACTCTAGTGCCAAGGGTAATTCAGGCCCCCAGTTACAACTGGTTGTTTTTGGGGGAAGGATTTTTTAGTAAAAGATGTGAGGTGGCCCTGCTGTGAGCAGGGAAGGTGGACCAGGTGGCCTCCAAAGGTCCTTTCAGCCTGTGTTCTTCCTCTGTTCTGGGTGATGGCTTCTTCAGTTCGAGTCCTGCCCTCCTGTAGGTTGTGCCCAAGCCATTAAGGAGCTGGCAGTTCCTGGGCATTCAGAGCTCACTGCCATTACCCAGATAACCTGGTCTATTCCTGGAAAGTATTGCTAATACTGTGTATTTATGTAGCATGTGGAAAGTACACAGTGCTTGGCTGTGCAGATGGGACCAGCTTTCCTTCTCTGGATGGCGCTGGAGCAGATCAATATCCCAACCAATCCCTTCCTGCTCGGGATGGGGACGCACGTGTTGCCACGGCTGGGCAACGTGGGACAGCACGTGTCTGCTTTTGGCCATGGCACTCGAAAGGAAAACACAGGAGAACGTCCTTTCAGGCTGTCACTCTTCCACACTGACCACAGAGACAGAGCCATGACGTGCTTGACCATCTCTGTTGTTGGTTTGGCAGGTCCTATAGCAAACAGTCCCGAAGATGGGTTCAGGAAAGATCTTGAGCTCAGGTGTTGGGTGGGCAGTGAGGATGTTCTGGTCTCACTGGATGGGGTTGTATGCTCCATCAGTCCCCTGTGGCTGGGCCACCACCAGAGCAGGAGTGAATAGTTGCAGAAGGATGGCACATGATAATGAGTAGAAACTTCATAGTTCTTGCACATAACCAAACAGAGCTTTGCAGATGTGCTTGGGGTTTCACTGTTAAAATTCACACTAATCTTGATCTGTTTGTGTGTGACTGTGAAACACAGCCACTGCAAGCAGACTCACAGGGCTGAGTAAGGAGATGAGAGCGACAGCAAAAACCAAAGCAGGCTGCCTTAGTAAAACCCCAGGTGCCCTCCAGATAAAATATCTGGTGTTCAGTTGCTTAATACAAAATGTCCTGGCTGCTGTATTTAGTGTCTTACATTGAAATGGGTACTGGGAATCCCTTTAACTGAAGAGTGGAAAAGCCCGAAGGCACCACATAGAATATATGATTCTAGTACCATTTTCTAATTTACAAAGGAAGTAACAACAGCATAAGTTCATTACCCCCTCAGTGGCAGGTATGACCTCTAATGAGTTTACCCAGCATAAGCACACTGGTTTGCATAGCAACAAAGGAATGGTTGATCTCAGCTTTTACAGAGTTAGATGCTTGATTTTGATAAATAGGGTCCTCCCAGGTAAGAACAGTGCTGGGTTGCTTTTAGTGAGCTCCTTCTCACAAAAAAAGAGCTTGAGCTCCTCCACAAAGGATATGTGTGTGTGGTGTTCAGTTTTTTCTTTTAGGGAGATGTTCTAACTGAAACAGTGAGCCAGATTGATCCTTGCTTTATTACATCCCAAAGCAATTGTTCTGCTCCTGTTTCCATTTAAACCATTATAGACATTGCACTCCTTTGCCTGTTTTATGTATTTACACTGATGTCGTTAAAAGCAGAGTTTTCTGAGGATTCATAGCAGAGGTGTGCTTGAGCTTACTTGTAAAATAAACCCACAGCCCACCTCTAATTTCTTTATTGATGCTTTTGTCCTTTTCTAACAGTGAGCTTTTATCCCCCCAAGAAAAATACTTCCCTGCAATATGCTTACTCCAGTTACAGCCTTGTAATTGAATTTTTCTTTTTTCTCCCTTTCTTTTTAAAGGCAATTGCACCTTTGCTGGAAAACAACCATCCTCCTCCTGACCTCTGTGAATTCTTCTGCAAGGTATCAGAACAGCTTTGCTTTCTGAAATCTCATAGTTGTATATGAATGTAGTTCTTTGAGCAGGAGGTTGTTTTTTTTCTTTAACTCCTTACCTCCTGCCCAGATTGATTTCACTTTTTGGTCAGCAAGCAATGATTCTGGAACAGTGAACAGCACCATTATGATAAATACAATCATATGCTTAGTATATTAGGCTGTTTTGTCCTGATACGGTGTGAGAGTTAAAATTTTGAGACTCCCACACCTCAGTCTGGGTACAAGAGGTGTCCTACTGCATGTTGTGTTTAGCTAGTGCAGAAATCACTGGAGCCACTGTGTTCAGATGTGTGTAACTCAGCCCTTATGGTATTTTGTTATTGAGTAATGGCAGTGAGAAGATCATAAGGGCTCTTTTCTGGTAAATCCATGCTTGTACTGCATTTTGTATCCCTTATCCATAAACTTCTGAGTACTGTGGATTGCAGACCTTGTGGATTTAAAAATCCTACTTCTCCTTGAGGCCTGTTTGTGTTTCATTTTCAAGTCTGCTTAAATTTGCTTACTGATAGCTGGGTATGCATTTGTCAAATATTCTGGATGCTGCTTGTAATTCCCATCCAGAGTTATTCATCAGCTGCTTCTTCCTACAGAAATTGAGTCAAGTTACAGAAACTCCTCTGACTTGCATTTTTATAAGCACTCTTAGGTCATCTGTAGCCTCAGACTCGAGGCATTTTTATTCCTGATTTGGAGTTTTTTGCCTTTGATCTCTATCAGAGATGGGCACCTAATTGTCTGTAAATGTGTGGGATGGGGTGTGTATAGTTGCAGGAACGGAAACAGGCTGTGGACTTCACAGAACTGAAGTGGACCAGGGTAATGAGAAGGAGAATTTCTCTACAAAATCCACCCTGCCTTGAGTGGGGGCTTGGACCAGATGACTTTCAGAGTTCCTTCCCAACCTGAATTACTCTGACTGATACATTATGATTGTATATTTTATTCTTTGATGGGAGAGTGGGTTGTTGGTACCTTCCAAGTTCCACCACAGGTTTTTAGCCTGGATCCCAAAGAAAGGAGGTTTGTGATATTACACTGCCTGTGTGAACATCGCTTCCTGTCCCCAACCCCTTTCCTTTTAAAACTGTTGGCAGTCTTCAACTGAATTTGACCAAAGGGTTATGAGACCTTTGACCATATATAAAAAAAAATGGACCATATATAAAAATGGTACACTGCAGTGAGTTTTGGGAAGAAGAGGCAACAAGGAAAGGGAATTTGCACAGTTTGTGAGCTGCCATGGGAATCTTCTACTAGATGCCAGCAAACCCATAGGAACGAGCAGCGTTATGAGTACCCTAATCCCAGGAAAGATTAATTTAGCCCTTGGATCTTGTTAATCTTGGGGTAATCCACATGTGGGGTGTGAAGCCAGGGGAGACCCGTGTCCATAATTCCTGCAGCTCACAACGTGACCTGTTGCTCGTTGCAGCACTGCCGAGAGCGCCCGCGGTCCATGGTGGTGATCGAGGTGTTCACCCCAGTGGTACAGAGGATTCTCAAACACAACATGGTGAGTGCTCGTGCCACGGGAGCTCCAGCAGTCTGGAGAAGTTTTACTGCCCTGTCTTTTGTAATCAGCAGCTGCTCCGTTGCCTGTAATGTGCTTTGGTATCTAAATCTGCTCCCCAAACTGTGAATGCTACATGTAATTGTGTGTTACTTCATCAGTGCAGAACTAATAAGCTTTCAGTGGGATCCTCAAAAGCATCTAAGTAAAGCCATGTTTTGAGGGATGTTTCTTTTAGCAGCATTGCCAGCATATGCAGCTCCAGCTCTCTCCCACCTGGCCCATGGCTCCTTATTTACTCCCTGCATGCCATCCTTGCAGTTAAAACAGTTTAAAATCAAATAAATAACAAAACCAGAATGAGGACTTTGTTGATTTTGAGCTGGGGCCCTCAACACTTCTTTTATAAGACACCACCAGCTCTCTGTATTTCCATTTTCCTTTAGGCTCATGTCCAATGAGTTCTTACCTAGGTTTCCTGAATAGCTTTATGTTTTTCTACTGTTATTCTTCCTTCTTGCTGCAGGATTTAGGTACTCTGTCATTTTATGGCTTTTCTTGCCCAGACTTTCTCTCTTCTCATTGCTGATCAGTTCCTTGTCATTGTTTGAAATAAATGCCCTGCTTTGCTCTCCGCCCTGTAGACCAGAATCCCTATCCCACAAACTCTGAAAATATTCTGACATGATCATATTCCTTTCCTAAGAGAGGTCTGGGGTATTTACCAGCTCTCCAGCTTTTGTGGCAGATTGTTTCCTGCCATGGTTTTTAAGTTACATGAAGAAGTCTTACTTCACAATGCAGTGGCAAAGAATAACAAATAAGTAAAATAAAATATTTAAGGCAGTTGATTTGGCTATGATCTCAAGGATGAACCTCTGTAACTTCATAATCAACTTCTTTTCACTAACATGTAATTTTAGAGACCGTCTGTTGTCATGCTGTGATTAGCATGAACCCAGTAGAAAACAGATCATATCTTTTATTTTTCCAATCTTATTGTTTAACTCCCTGAGTTTACAGAACTAGGTAGGAAGCCCAAGATGGCAGAAAGGTCATATTCCTGGCTCTGTGCCAGCACTCTGCAGACATGTAAACATTTTTGAATATTCTGTAGTGTTCAGTGAAATATTCTGTAAATGTTATTCTTGGATTCCAGACTGATTTTTTTTAAAGCATCCAGAGCTCTTGAGGGGTCTCAAATAAAATCTAAATGCATAATGTAATGCTTGTATTTGGTTAGCTTCAGAGAATTGGGTATATTTACCATACTTAACATTTGCAGATTGAAAATCAACATGTCTGTACCGCAGCGTGTAGTCAGAGAATTTATGGTGTCAGGTATTAATTGGAGTGGATTTGGGCACTTCACCACTCTCTAGGGACTTCTGTACTGAATAGTCCTTTAGAGCATGTGTGTGTGTGTGCACATAAATAAGTTACTCTTTAGGGGGACACTAAACTTCATCACCTCAGGAGGCCCCGTGCAGTCCTTGGGGCAGGAGACTGAGCTGGCTCTTCCCACCTTTGCCTCCAATGTGTTCTGTGGCCTTTGAAAATTCCCGACAACTTTTGTTCCACAGTTTTCTACCTATAAAATGGGGAAAGATTGTCTCCTTTATCTATGATTTTGACATCTCAAAGGAACAAGGATAGGTTTTTGTCTTGCTGATAATACTGGTTGCATGCAGGACTGGAGGCTGTTGTGTGTTGAGTTGTTTGGGGAGTGCTCAGCAACCTCCCAAACCTTTGGGTTTCAGCTGTTCATAGGCTCAGCCCAAATGTTTGAATATAAGCACTCTTTTTTTCCTTTTTTTGAGCAAACAGTGTTGGTGGTGTGTATTGTTCTGTACCCAGTATGTGACAGGGCATTGTATTATATTTAGAGAGATATTTTATTTTACAGAGGTTGGCAATGACGTCCTCTTTATGATCTCTTGGACTTTGATTCCAGCTTCAGTTAGGACACCTAGATGGGTTGAAAACTTTCATAAGCAAATTGCAATTGCAAAAGCTGTCTTGCAAGGCATGTTCATGAAATTAATCAAATGTTGTATGAAGCACACGTGGTCTCCTGCCCTTGGATCAAGTGCATTTGCACCTGCCAGAAGGAGCTGTTAGAAGTTTAATGATTTTAATTGTAATACCAAATGTGGAATTGCCCACAGCCCCTTTGCTGGGTGAAGTTACCAGGCAGCCATTCAGTACCAGCAGAGTGATACTTAGGGCTTGAAGGAAACATTGTTCAGCCTAAGCTTGTTTTCAAGTTTTTGGTCATTTTCTCTGGCTGTAAAACTTATCAGATATTAATACAGGTTGTGCTATAGAAGTGCCTGAAACCAAAATGAGTTAACAGAGGGTTTCAGTGGTCTGGGAGTTTGTCATCCCTTCTACAGACCACCACCAGTTCATTACCATTTTTGGCATTTCTTTAAAATTTCAGTTGCCATGTGGGTTTTTTTGGGATAACTTCCACAGGCAGCTGCTGGAGGGATAACTGAGAGTGCTTGTTTGTCCTCAGCGGACCTTGTTCCCCACTTGGAAATTCAGCTCAGTAGTTCTGCAACACCTGTGTAATAAGGTTACACCTGTGTAAATGTGAGGAAATGTGCTGTGGAATAACACTCACCAGACAGCAGAATTTACTCCTTTCACATCTAAAAATAGCAGGTGATGTGAGGAGATGCAGGATTTCAGTTTGCAGGTGCCTCTCTGACTGCAGGATTTAAAGAAAGCGACTCTTGAGCTCACCTGTCAAATTCACATTGTAGCTGGAGTAAAATCCCTGGAGAAAAAACTGATCTCTGCTTTTGTACTTGATTTCTTATTGATTGCATGTCAAAATGATTTTCTCTAAGTCCAGAATAGGTATTACACCAAATATGGAAATATAATACTGTTTTTGAGTTTTATTTCTAAAAATCTGCAGTTAGGAGTGGAAGCCAAAGTGCCAAACAAAAAAATGTATTTCAAAATCAAAATATTAAGTGAAAAGTGCAGAATAAATCTAAGTATAGGTGAGATTTTTTTGGTTTTTAGTTGTTTGTTTCATTAAACAGATCTTTGTTTTCTAAGTGGGTATAAAGGAAAGAAGAGATTGGAAACCCTGTCATTATTAGTAGGGAGAACATTACTTCAGTGTGCAGAGAGGATCTTCTCTTGAAGCTGTCAGCATAATAGCAATGTGAATTCAGTTGTGTTTGAGCTGGTTTCGATGTACATTCAGCATCTTCACCGAGTCTCTCCTTCTTGGACAGGATTTTGGGAAGTGCCCTCGGTTGCGGCTCTTTACTCAGGAGTACATTCTGTCTTTGAACGAGCTGAATGCTGGAATGGAGGTGGTGAAGAAGTTTATTCACAGGTTAGTTACATTTAATTTATGGTGTATTTCCAATCCTGTGTCCATGCTTTGCTGTGTTATTTCTCCCAACCCTGCTTTATCTCTTTGCTGGCTGTTAAAAGTTGCTGGTGCTTTTTGGTACTGGCAAACAGCAAATAAATGGAGTCCATCAGGCAGTGTTGCTGAAGTCTCTTTTTAAAAATGCTAATTTTCAAATAAGGCTGGGGTTTTCTGCCTACTTCCACACTGCAAGCAAATGGACTTTGCTGTGTGTACATTGTTCTCATACATCTAGACTCAAAGCCTCTGCAAAATGATTCAAATTAACTTTCAACCTCATAGTGCTTACTCATGCGTGAGATTTCGGGAGGACTTTAGGGATACCAAATCAATTAAATTGATGACTCGGCTTACCCTTGTTCTTAAATAGGGCCATTGGATTTACAGGGTTAAAATATCTCTCTGTTATGGCCCTTCAGAAGATCCCCCAAGGATGCCTGTCCAGGTCTGACGCCTCGTTCTGTCTGACTGGTTTTGCTCACAGAAATCTTCCTCGCAATGATACCATCTTGTTTTTTGTTTTCAGCATGCATGGTCCAACGGGACAATGCCCACATCCCAGGGTCTTGCCAAATCTTGTAGCTGTCTGCTTAGCTGCCATTTATTCCTGTTACGAGGAATTTATCAACAGGTCGGTATGAATTCCCAGCTGACCACGTGTTACTCCCTTCCAAACCCCCGGCACTGCTCAACAAGATCAGTGTGAGATGGGTGTGCTAGAAAACCTGAAAGAAGCTGAACCTTCATTCCCTGCTACTCACCAAGGGAGCGAGCAAAGGCAGGGGTGAGACCTTGAAGAAGGGGTTGTGTGTAAATCCCTGTGTATCTGCAGCTTTGAACCCGAGCTGCTTTCACGGCGCTGTCTCCGTTATTGTGGAAAATCTGATTCCTCCCTTAGCGCAAAATAGATGCCGCAGTTCTTGACACACGAGCCAGTTTCCAGTAGACACCGAGGGTTCCCCTCTGCTATGTTTCCTGTTTGTTTATGCCTATCTGACTTTCCTCATGGTGGAGCACGGACAGGGGCTGCTCAGTGTCCAACACAAATTCCAGACGCGAGGGCTGCAGACAAATGTCTGGGCATGTACTATAGCCAGATACATACTTGGGCATGGATTCTGTTACAGCTTTGCACAGCTTGGACAGGAAAGTTCACCTTTAGACTAAACTGGCCTGTCAATTAGTGTAATGAAAAGCTCAAATCTTTGTAAAACGGGGGCTGCAGAACAGTCCTGTTGGAGCCTTTTAATGTTTTTAATTGATTTCAGTAATCTCATTACACAGGAGAAAGCCATCCGATGGGCTGGGGTGAAATGCAGTGGGAAATTGCAAAAAATCGTGACTTCTCCGTGTTGCACTCTCTCTCTCCCTCTCTCTGCTGGTATGTCTGTCTACTGAAATGATTTGTTTATTTTTAAAATTCAGTCGGGACAATTCGCCAAGCCTGAAGGAAATTCGGAATGGCTGCCAGCAGCAGTGTGACCGAAAGCCCAATCTCCCCCTCCGCCTTCTTCACACGAGTCCTGACCTGGTCTCTCAGGAGGCCACCTTGACTGAATCCCGTCTCAAACCAGTTATTGTCACTTCCAACGAGATCCACGTGGAAGTGGAGCGCAACAACACAGCCAATCAGAAGATGACAGCCAGCGTTGGCAACGACAGCGAGCCCAACCTCATCGACTGCCTGATGGTCAGCCCCACCTGCAGCACCATGAGCATTGAGCTCAGTGCCCAGGCAGACAGGATCCTGGGCTGCTACGTGGAAATACTCAAGATGCTGTGAGTAGCTGTCTTGAACAGCTTTTTGAACAATGTCATCTTAACAATGGGGGGGCTTTTGCCACAGGCCTGTTGTCTTCAACATCTGTGGCTAGCCAGCACGTGGTTATAAATCTTAACTCCAGCTCTGGAGAGTCCAGCCTTTGAAAGAGGCATCTGGCACTGCCAAGATATTCTAAAAATAGCATGAGGAAGATGAAAATGGAAAGCTTATTTGTACAGTGAGCCTCAGGCATTTTACAGAAGACAGGATGTTGGTGCCAGTGGTTTCTGTTTTTGTTCTTGCCCAGCAAAAATAAATAAAAAACCCCATTTGTCTCCTCCAGGGCTCTTTGGATTGCCTGAGACAGAGCTAGAAAAGGCAGGTCTGTGCTAGGTTCAGTGCTTGTGCAGTGACAGGCAGCACCACTGCCCTGACTTCAGCAGGAGTTGAATACGGTTCTTGTTGTTCACTTAGATGTTCTCCATTCACGTGCTTGTAGAAGTTCTATCACTTACTCAGATTTGCTTGTATTAGAGTGGGGTCTCTATTTGTTGTTCAGTTGCTTTGCTACAATGAACCTGTGTTAGGAAACGGGTGTTCAAATAGTCTTTGCCACAAAATGATGGAAGGAGGATTCCTGGCAGGCAAATCTTCTGAATGTCTGAAACAGAAATATAAAGGAAAATGTTCTTCAGGAAAAGCTTGGTTTTCTCTGGATAAATAAATGAAAAGGAATAACAGAAAAGGTGGACTGCAGAATGGGAGCTTGTAATAGAAGTGCAGTAAAACAACTTTGTTGACTTTGACAGCTAGCTCTGGTACTGAGTTGCAGTGTTTTATGGCAAACTGTTAAACTTCTACATTAATTATTTTTAAACAGTGTAAGGCTTAATGAAGTTATAGTTGAATTTTTTAGAATCTAAGACATGGTGGGTGAAATCTGGACTCTGCTGTAAACCATGAGCATGCGCCTACACTGCAGACAAATGCACATCTGGGGGTGCACTCTCAAGGAATTAAATGAAGTCAAACTGCTGTGATGGAGGATTTTGTGAAGGTTTTGTCCCACATTTTCATTTTTTTTGAAATACAAATTTGCAACATCACTCTTCCACTCACTGCACAGCTGACTTGCAAATACTTAAGCACTCATTCAGAACTGGAGACAGGACGAGTGAATACAAGATACTGTTCCCATTAGATTCTTGAGCAGGAAGTTACTGTGAAGGCTAATTTTATTTTTTTTTTTTCCCCTTGTGGCCTAGGTTCTTCTACCTTTAAAAATATTTGCATTAAAAAAGCACAGCATCTGAGTTTGCTTCATCTGGGGGCTCCTAAGTCTCCACGCACCCAGGTGCTACATTAAACACGTCGTGTATTTATTCCTGTCCCCTTGACTCTCCCTGTTTTCCATAAACACTGTGCTCTCTCCCAGTCCTGGTGCTGGTTTGGTTGCTGACTCACTAAGCAGTGACGGTTTTGGTTTCATCACGCAGCTGACACACACTTATAAACAAATTCACAAACGGGCATGTTATATGTCCCATATAATTTGCTACACAAAGAACTCATTTCACTCCATACCTTAAAATAATCCATTTTTTTGGATGTGTTTGTTGTATTTTTAAAAATCAAGCTGTTAAGCAGCAACAGTGAAAATGGGAATGTCTTACTGTTAGAGGTGTTGCAGGTGTGGGGCAACTTTGGGCCCTTTTTCCACTTGTACAGCGGGAGTTCTGAAAGGTGAAACCCACAGGATGTGCTCAGTGAGGGACCAGTGGTACCACAAAACTGATGCAACTCTCCTCAGACTGCCCTGCCAGAGCCCACACCCTGCTTGAGAAATCACAACCTGTGAGAATGTAGGGCAGCTCCTAAGGCAGAGCCGTGGCTGTAGCTCCACTCGTTTGAGTTCCCTTCCATTCCTGTTCATCCCTTGATTTTTTTGGGGCCTGAAAGCAGTAATGCAGAGCTGAGTTCTGCTCCTGATTCTGCCCCTGGCTCACTAGGAGGTTTTGGATAAATCACTTATAAATGCCTCGTTTTTCTTATTTGTAAAATATAGGTGAAGATTTTCAATGTTGTTTTTTAAATGCTGAAACCAGTGATGGAAAAGCATTCTAGAAGGGCTTGTAGTTGTTACCAAAAATACAAGGTAACGCTGTTGTGATGCTGATTACTTTCATGCTCTAACTCTTCTTGAACAAAGGGTTTCTGTTGCATGAAATACTATTAGTGTACTTTGAAAATCTGAGAATATGAAGAAAGAGAGTTAAAGAACATGCCAGTAGGAAGAAAACATTAATTATAAAATAACTGCTATCCAGGAGCTGAGCTCTCAGCGGGCATTCACTAAAATAATGTTCTTATTAATGACAGTGGTAAGCCAAACATAAATAAGTTGCTTAGCATTGAGTTTGATTGTTCTTTTAGGTGTCTGACTCAGTATCATCATCAAAACAAGAGAGTCACCAGCGATGATATCTTTTTTACATAATTAACTTAGGGCAGCAGGGAGTAATTTATTTAGGCAGATTTTAATTATTGGAAGTCTAGCAAATAAGAATTCTCAACAGTAGCTTCAACAGAGGACATTTTATTGTTCACCTAACTCTTACACAATGCTTACTTTTTGGGGAAAAAACTCACTTTTAATATTGATGAAGATGTTATTTAATAATCACTGTAATACTTCACTTTTTGCACAGAAGCCTAAAGGGGCAATTTAGAAAGTTCATCTGTGGGGCTCTTACAGCACCTAGAACATCTTTGACCCTTTTTCTAATGTAGTTGAGTAACACAACACAACTATTGCATACTAAAGGAAAGCAGAAAATCATGATTTTAAAGATGTTGGCAGATGACCCAAAGTCTGGGCAGATTTTAAAGGAGGCACAGTCTCTAGGGGAACACAGTGTTTTGGTCCTGCACTCAAAAGTGGATCAAACTTTTGTGTCAATATTCTGTAACTCGTTCTGATAGTGTTACTGACACCAGCCAATGCCTCCTGAATGCTACAAGTTTTAAACTGGTGTGTAGAAAATGCACTAAATTAACTGAAAAATTTCCATTGATCATGTTAAATGAGAGGCTCTGAGAACAGCTCAGCATTGCCCAGCTCCTACTTGCATGTTAATGTTTCCATGCTTTTGGGAATGTCTGGTACAGCCAAACTTGTGCTTGTACAGGATAACCGTGGTTAGAGACAGTTACAGTAAAACAGGCTGTGTGTCCTCTCCTTAGGCTGGAGAACTTCAAAGTCTCTGTTTCACCTGAAGGACTCCACTGGTTCCAGGGGGTGGGGAGACACTTAAACTGTCTCTGCAGTGAAATCTGGGTGAACAAATAGCAAGGTCAGCTGGATGTGAGAACAGACCCCTCTTGGGGAAGCTGTGTTGGTGTTGTATCATAAGCTGTTACCCTTTGTCTGTGTTGGTTTTTGTTTCCATGGCTGCCTGTAGTGGCAAGGGTCCGTCCAGATGTCCAGACACTTGTACCCCTCTCTGGGGCCAGTGTCACAACCTGTTTGGGCAACCTTGTGTTGCTGTTTCCTGATGCTTCCATGCCAACTGTGAGCAGTGGAGCCCATTTCTGTTCTCAGCAGTCAGGGCAGAACCTTTCTAGGGTCTTTCAATGGTGCTAAATTTTCTGCTTTTGAAAAAGCCAAACAAGTCCATCTGAAAAGAAAGCTGAGCATGAAAAGGCACCTCAGTGTTTTGCAGGTAGCAGGTTTGTGCCTTGTATTGACAAGGGGTCTGATGAGGCTTTTTCTCAGCCTGCCCTGGCACCCTGAGCTAAATCTTACATCATACAGTTCAGGAAATTGGACCTAGAGCGGGGAAGGAAGGGATCAGGTCTGGGGGGTTTGGTCTTCTTATTGTCTGACAGCAGAGGTTACCTTGTCAATCTGCTCAGTCTGGAGAACAAGCTGCTTCCAAGCAGTTGCTCTTGTCTCTTCATTATCCTCCAAAACCCGAGGACTTGGGGCTTGCAGTGTGTCAGGGATGAGAGCCATGGCTTTCCAAACACAAGCACCCACTGGAGCTTCCCCTGGCTGCTCTGCATTCCCCAATAGGTCAGTGGCATGCTCTGAATATCCCAAGTGGATTATCTTATGTCATGTTTATCGGGGTTGCCCTGGGCTGCTCGTATGTTTTGGATTGTTTGTGCCGCACATGACATGCGGGCAGGTTTTCATTTTGGTGAAAGGTGATCCCGGGGAAGGAAAATGCATTATGTTGGCAGGCCAAGAGCGATGATGGCCCAGAGGCAAAGTCCCTGCAGTCGGGGATTATTTAATTAATACGGTTGTTCTGTGCTCTGGCCACCCCCCCAGGACAGGTTTCAGGGTGAGGGAGGCTGTGTGCAGTGGCAGGTGATGGCTCTGGCAGTTGTCACCGCTGGCTCCGGGACCCCCGCGCGCTCCCCAGGACGCCGCAGGGCGGGCTGCAGCCTGGCTGCTGTGCTGCTCACCTAGAATTGCAAATCCTGCAAAAATCAGAGCCAGGCAGTCGTTCTGCCCCTTTTATAAGGCCAGTGCTGGGATTTGAGCTGTGTGATGAGTGTTGAGCCCAGCGCCCTTTGAAGAGCTGGGAAGGGAGTTCGTCACAGGCACTGTCCCAGGCTCTCCCTGTAGCTCTGTGCTCCCTCCTTCTCCTGGCCCAGCCTCTTTGTCTGGCTCATTGCAGTGGTTGTTAACTGCAGCCAGAACTAATCCATCTCCCTTTCTTTCCCTGCTTCAAACACTTCTGTCTTGTGCTGGAGCTTTGAATGGACTGAGAAAAAAAAAGAAAAAAGCAACTGTTTGAAATGAAAGAAGAGTGCAGATGAGATGAGCACAGACAGAAGGAAAATGTTTTTGAAAAGGGAATAGGTGGGAGGAGGAGAAACACCGTAGGCTTTTAATAAGTAGTTTAGTTTTATTCTTGTGCTATGTTTGTTTCATGTTTCCTAGCTCAGATTGAAGGGATTACAGGCTGTGCAGATTTTTTGTTCAGGTCCCACTCATGTGACCAAATTTTATATATTACATAGGAGACAATTTTCCTTCTTTCTTTCTTCCTTCTCCTCCTGGGGAAGCAGACTGTGGTTTATTTTCACTGCCCTCCCACAGACCTGCCCTGCAGATGGAGGCTCCCCAGCTTCAAGAAAAGTCAGAGCATTACTGTCCCATTCTGTCTACAGTTTCACTTGGTCTTAGTCTATTACAAAACAGCTTTTTTCTTACTCTTGCAATTTCCTTTGAAGATCAGCCATGAAAAATTGATTGGTTCATATTATTAGTAATCACAACTCTCCAGATTGCTCAAGAAGGAACTTCAGTGGTGTAACACTTAGCCTGAGATGTCACAGGAGCTAAACCTCAAAGTGGGTCTCAGCTTTTAAGCTTCTGTTAGAAAAGATTTGGAGGTGCTGTATCTCATGTGATACGAAGCACCTTTAACACCTCTGAATTTTCTAACTCAGCCTTTTGACTTCCAAGTCTCCTGTGCTCAAAAATCTGCTTTTAAAGTTGTTTGTATCTACCAATAAAAATGTGTTGTTTTTAGAATAAAACCAGCTAGGAATTTCCAAAGGGTATGTATATCTAAATAAAATAAAAGAAAATGTCTGGACTATGTTCTCACACCTGACAAACGTAGTGAGACTGAGGCTGTGTGGTGAGAGACCTGTGGCACTTCTCAGGGCTGCAGCTATAGATATGTTGCATCAGCTCTCTCCTACAGAGACCTGGTAGTTAAACAAGAGACTTTCAGCTGAACCTGAACACAGGTCAGAGCTGTGTGTCACCGACCCATTCAATGTGTCTGTAGGTCAGAAACAACTAATAATCTTGTAGAGAGCTTTAATTAATCAAAGCTTTGTTGAAAGAACCTGGAGAGCTCATCTTGGAGATGCTGTGTCAGAGGCTTCCTTGCCTTTTTTCAGTTTATATGACAAGCCCCATCCTCAGGTGGTTCGCGATACTCACTTTACACCGACTGAAGGGAAAAACAGCCCCTGTAATGAAGTCCTGCTTCATGTCTTGCTGTTCTGAGACATTAAACAAAGCTGATCATCTTCCTTATTTGTTCAGTGGCTAAGCAGGTGAGGGACTTTTTGTCTCTGGAAAGAACCTATGAATGTGTGATCACAAAGTGCTCTCTCTGACTGACTCACACTCGCTTTAGGTTTGTGAGACACCCTTTGTCTCAGAGTTCCCCCTAGTTTAGACCTGAGAACAGAATTTTTGATGGAGGGGAGAATTAGGTTCACTGGCTTCTAGCACCACTGGCATGGGCACAAGGTTTCTTTTTTGGATTACTGTAACTTCACATGTGCTGTTCTGGTTTTTAATACACTAAACCGCTTTCAGGTCACAGCTAGCATGAGAGATCACACACTTGTGTAACCTGAACTCCACACTGCTCTTGGGCAAGTGATAACTGCTTCCCTGGTTGATTTTTACATCAGGATGCTTCATTCAAGTACAACTTCTCTGCATGTTGCTTTTTAAAAGGACCCTGCTTATGCATTTAAATTTTCGTTCTGTGAACACGCCTTTGTGGCCTGTCCAACATCATGTGTGTTATTAGTTTATGGACATTTCTGGTTTATGTGGTTCAGAAGATGGATGAGACTTTTGGAAATGCGTCCATCTTCAATTTCTCTGGGCTAGAACTTTCCCTTTGCAAGACTGCATTCTTTTGGAGCAGTTCCTGTGCACATGTTGTCTATCTCTAATGCTATCAGTAGATACTGTCCATTTGAGAATGTTACACTTCGTTCCTTCCCAAAGACACATCACACTTTTGTGCCAAGTTTCCAGTAAGCTGCCTCCAATAATCTGGTTTTTAACACTGAAATCCAGAGGGTAGCAGCGCTAAGAGGAGGTGGCAGGCTTTTCTACATTGTTTCTACAGACATCCCCAGGTGTTTCAGCCCATATGAGATTCACATTCACACAGTACTTGTTACTACTGAGAGCCAGGGTCTGGGCTTTGGCTGGTGCGTTCTGTGTCAGAAATGGGTTGGGGGGTATCTTTGTTTTTACAAGTGGGCTTATGTCTTATAGCAAAGAAGAAGTCCAATTAAATGTAGAGAAGAACTGTAAATAGCAATGGTCTGGTAATTGCTCTACCAACTTAGATGAAAGTATTACTTAGTGATGAAATGTCAACAGGTTTCATAAACAGCAAACGTCTTTAAGCTGACATAAAGAAGGCCTCTCTGGAGGTCACTGTAAATACCAGATTTATTGTGCCTCAGTGGAGAATGTGCTGAAAATGGAAAGGGAAATGTCACTGTAGATTTTGAGAGTGTTTCAGTAAACAAAAAAGGTTGTTGGTGCCCACAGTAAAAATCTTTTAACTCCTTGAACTAACTGTTGGCAAACCATTTTTAAAACTTGATAACCTATTAACAAAATGTTCATTTTGCAGGTCAGACTATGATGACTGGAGACCAGCCCTGGCCAGCTTGCTTCAACCTATCCCATTTCCCAAGGAGTGAGTTTGCACTGTCTTAGTATTTACTGGCTTGTTCTTGTTCCTGTTTTTTTTTATGGCGAAATATACGTCAAGTAGAAAGTGATGGTAGTAGGAGCTTTGTGCCTTTAGTATTGATTTAGAAACTGAAGTTGATTTTGGCTGATGCAGAGGGATGTGAAGACCCTCCCCATGTTCAACTTCCTTCCCCATTTCTCTCAGATGATCCCGAAGAGAAATACGGTTAACTAGAGACAGGCAGACAGGAAGGGAAGGAAAGCTGGTGAGGAGGAGAGCAAAGTGAGAGATTTAGTGGAGGAGGATGCTTTACTGGCGTCACAGGGGCTCCTGTCATTTGTGTTTTGCATTAAATGAAGAAGCTGCCCTACGGATCAGCCGAGCTCCCTCGGAAACCTATTAATGAACAGTGGTGTTTATAAAGTGCAGACCTCCACGGACAAAAATTACAACCTGTAATTGTACAATTTGCTGGCTTATCACATCCCCTAATGACCTGCTGTCTTGAATCACAGAGGTCTAATCCTTCATGCCAGGTTACCTGGGCTACAGTGAGAGCTTGGACATAGGTAACAGAGACATCATTACCTAAGTCAAACGTGAGTCTTAGGGGAGTTGTAAATCATACCATGATGCAAGGCACTTCAAAAAATGACCATTAATTGCTTTACTGATGTATGATGCTAATTAGCTGCGACCATACCCTAATTGCATTGCAATTAAAGACTACACCTGGCTCTTGGAGGTAGCCAAAACTCTGTTTGTAATTACATAATGGTATTGTAAGTCTCTTGCTTTCTTCTGACCCAAAGCTCCCACTGGCATTAGTCAGAGCCTTGTCTAAGACAAATTCAAGAAAAGCTACAAGATTTGTTCCAAGTAATTTTCCTCCCTAGGTTAATGAAAGGGGTTTTATCTGATTTTTTTGAAAGATTTTTTTTTTTTTTGATCTTATGTGCTGCAGTTGCTTAGCAAGTCCTTTTATTATCTGGAAAGAACTGAAAAGTGCTTGTTTGGTTTTTTGGGCTTTTTTTTCCCCTTTTTCCCTTCTCTCAAATCCTCATACTCTTCTCTTTTCTGTTTTAAATTTCAGGGCTCTTGCACATGAGAAATTCACAAAGTAAGTTTCCGGGGCTCCTTTGTTTTATTGAATAAATACTTGTACTAGTCAATAATAGCAATGATGCATTATTCAGTATTGTGTCTCTAAAGGCTTTTATCTGTGTAGGGCTGTAAGCATGTTCTGTTAGCAATAAAAAGTTTTCTTTGTAATTTACTGTGCTAGCAGGAGCCCAAGGACTAAAGCCACTGGGTGCTGATAGAATTTACAAAGGAGTTTGTCAGTACACATCTCTGAAACATTTTCTAGGCTATTGTGAATGGACACTGTCCTTGGTAATTACTTTTAGGCATCATATTTCCTTCCTGTGGAAGGAATTCAACTTGTTTCTCTCTAAAGTGCATGAATACATATAATTTTAGGTGTTATTCAAAGGAAATGTGACACTTGTGCAAATACTGCAACCAGCAACTGCTTATCCTTGTCCTTCCTATTCTTACTTTTTCCAGGGAGCTGAAATACGTGATTCAGAGATTTGCAGAAGACCCGAGGCAAGAAGTGAGTTTGTTGGCAATTTACACAGAGTATTAATTGGAGGGATTGCAAATGCACTTGTTCAGGTCTCTCCTTAGGTAGCTGGTTTCAAAACACGGTGTGGTTTTACTCTGCCTAAGTCTCTTGAGGAGTAGTGGCCACTCAGGGTGGTTTATGTGTCAGGTTTATGTGTTGTCACCTCCTTGTCTGGCATCAGTTGATGTCCTTGTTCTGCAGTAAACTGCAACCAGCAACATTTTCCCATTCTGTGGGACCACTCAGAGCTTTTCATCTTCTGTACAAAAAAAAAGGGAAGCAAAATCCATAGATCCACGCAGCTTACAAAATAACAGGTTTTTTGTGGCTGTGTTTCAGCTACCTTGCGTGCAAATGACCGTAATTCTGGTGAATTGGCAGCAGAAAGGGGGTGGGAGGTGTGCTGCTGGGGTGAGAGTGTTGCTGCAGCCCCGTGGTGGCTGCTGCTTCGGAGCTGCTCTCAGAGCCTGCTCAGCATCATCAGCTTTGGCTGTGAGTCAGAGGGAACCTCTCATCCACAGTGATTCTTGCTCTTGGCATAAAGGCAAGAAAGCTCCCTCAAACTGTGGGTGAAGCTGTATCACTGCCCAGAACTCCTGGTTTCCATGGGTTTAGCTCTTGGGAGCAGTAGTTACCCTTGTCAGATGAGACCTTCTTGTCCTAGAATGGCACCAGGATTTCATCTGTCACTAGTGTTCTGTGCCCAAAGGAGAGGATTTACCTCCCACACACACACACACACACACCTCAAAAATTGAAGTGGAACATCTGTTTCTTGAAGTGAAGGAAAAAAAAGAAAAGGAAAAAAAAATAAAGCTTAATTATGACTTCTCTATTAAATTGTGGGACTAAATATAGTAATCTCTACAGTGGGCCAAATTTAGACTAATGGTTGCTCACTGGTGCCAGTTCTTCAGTGCAGCTTCCGTGTTATGTATCTCTGTTGAGTTTTCCCTGTGGATTTCCTTCACCCAGACTCTGGTCAAATTTTATTAGAGAAGGAGTAATAAGAATTTTTAATGATTGGAATGAGCAAGCCATCAGCCACTGCATTTGGTATGCAGATCACATCAGATGTATAGACACACATGCTGGGAGGACAGGGGGAAAATGACAGAAGCTCAGAAATTTGTAGGGGTTTTTTGTTTGGTTTTTTTGTGGTGGTTTTTTTCCCAAGTGAAAGGAGCTGTTCTAGATTAGAGCCATTTTGTATTTGGTTTGTGTAAAGGGAATGAAGAAGGCCACGTAATTCGTGATGATGCAGCTTCCCTCCTTGGTTGTACTGAAAAAATGGATTCTGGGAGTGGAGACTGGCCTGCAGCTCTGTAGATTGGGCTATTAACCATGAAATTTCCAGCAGTGCCTGGTTTTGCGGTTACTTTTGGCCCGGTGTGGGAGACTCTGGTGGTTATTGGCAGGAACTGTAACCTTCCCAATGTGTTCACTTCTTGGCAGGTCCACTCGTGTTTGCTGAGTGTGAGGGCTGGCAAAGACGGCTGGTTCCAGCTCTACAGCCCTGGGGGAGTGGCCTGTGACGATGATGGAGAGCTCTTTGCCAGTATGGTACGTGCCTGCAATAATGGGAGTTTAGGAACTTCTTTGCAGTAAGGAGCTAATGCCTGCTTGGCAGTAACAAGATTGACTTGCTTTTGTCAAAAAATAAATTATCAAAAATCATGATTCTGTAAACTATGAGTGTTCATCAGAAAATCCAGATCCTTCTGTCACCAAATCCATCAGCCTCCCTTGCAGTCACAGTTTGGTTAGCATGTTACTGTTCTCTTTTTGAACCTTGGCATGTTTTCTCACTGGTAGTGCAATGCACAAACCATGCCTGTGCATATGAATGTATTTTTGTATTTATAAATACATGTGTTTGTGTGTCTGTATCAAAAAACTCTCTCAGGGAACATGGAATACTGGGAGTCAGGGGAGACAGACTGTTCTGTACGTCCACACCTATAGTCTGCATTTATGGGCTACCCTGGAATTTGAAACCAACAGTTACATTGACTTAATCAAAGGATGGATGGATAGATATAAAAAGGTGTTATCAGTGTCTCTGCCCAATTACATTGTTGTGAGGAGGTGTAATTAGAAACCAGCATTCCATTTCCAGCAGTTATTTCTTTTGTAACTCTGAGAAGGGCTAGACAGAAAATAACAGGTTTTAATCAGTGATGTGATTTAAGCACTGTCTTCCTGTGCAGCCTGGGTCAAGTCACGTAGGTCTCTCTCTGTATTATTTCTCCATATACCAAGTAAGATGGAAATGAAATTACTGCCTTTCCCTGCTAAGGGGGAAAACATTTGTTGAAGTTGGCTGTTGGGTACACAGTGAAGTGACTTTCCGGGGGATCTACTCTTTGTGCATCTCTCTCGTGCTGCACGTTTTGGGGCATAAAGAACGTACATGTCTGTCTATACCCTTAAATTCAGATGGATCAGATACCTCTGAAGCTGATAATGGAAGAAGAGTGTTTACAAAAGGTTTCATCCCTCTTCACTGTTTATCTGTCTTTTGTCTTTGAAAAGAAAATTTCTTCAGAACTGTATCATTTCTCCTGAGAGCTGTTGTGGTTCAAGATATTTATGAGCATCAGGAGATGGCGTGCATGAGAAAGCACAATGCTAACACACATTAATATGCAGTACTCTGTGCCCTTTGCAAGGATGTTGATAAATACTTAAAGAGCTGCTAACGACCAACCATAAAGTTTGAAAAACACCCTGTTCTGAGATGCACCTAATGTTACTTTACTGTCAGTGTCAGTATTTTCCATTGCTCAAGAAAACCTCTAAAAAAACTTAATGAAAACTGCATGAAATTAAATCCCTTTTGGCTTGGAGGTCCACGTTTTTAAAGGCCACCTGAGCTGATGGATGCTTAAGGAAAAAAAGACTTTTTGTTTTTCTAAAGAGCTTGCTGGTAATGAAGCCATGATTCACATAAAATTGACCTCATCATGGCACGGTTGTGATATTTTCAGCAGTATTGAACATAATGTAGGCAATGCCATGAGCCAGGGGGGCCACAGAATGTATTTACAAGGTTATTGTAGAGTAGTGCTGATGTTGAGTCCACATAATGGAGCTCTTCCTGCCCAGGCTATTGGAAAATGCAAATTTTCACATAGTGCTCTGCAGCAAATGGTGAATCAGCCATCTGGGCTATGAAATAAGGCTTTCTTCTAGGAACCCAAACTTCTCTGCATTTAATCTCTAGGGCTTTTGCATTGGAAATATAATATGGCCAACCTCTTTTGTGAGAAGAGACTTATATTTGATTTGTACAAGTGGCTTTGCATTTCTGCCATAGGTGTAACTATGTGATATCACATGGTGCTTTCTGGAGCTTGCAGAGAGTCTGCAGAACAGTTTTGTCAGCTCAAGGACTCGAAGGAGTCTCACTCAGGGGATGTTCTCAGCAGTTCTTTCCTTTCAGGGAAAACTTAGCAAAAGAGAAAGCAAGATACTGGCCTAAGAGCATGAAAGCCCATGAAGTCATCTCTTACTTAGTGCTCTGGACTGCCACACTTTCTTAAAGCAGTCCTTCCTTTCCCAGTCAGCTCCTGTCTGTTCATCCTGAACAGGTGATTTTGTCTGTCACCACCCCTTAACCAAGGCCAGCAGATTGCCAGCAGCACTGCCTTTTACCTAGACACCCAGCCCACACAGCCCCTGCTCCCCAGCTGGCATGTCCAGAGAAACTGAAGTGGAAACAGATGCGAAAGCAAAATCCCCGGTGGTTCCCCTGGGGCTGGGTTCATCAGGTTACTGGGAATGGGGGCAATTGCACAGCTGCTCTGATGTTTCCTGGGGAGCCTCTATCAGGCTGTCAGCTGGGCTCCTTTATGGAGAAAAACTTCCCAGTTCCTCAGATCTCACTGGGCATCGCCTTCTTCAAAAAGTCACTTCCATTCATCAGTAAAGCTGTTGAGACACTGCACCCCTACCTGTAAAGAGAGCCTTCATTCCTTCAGGTTTATTGCAAATACTTAGCACTTTTTGACTGCATAACAATATCCCTTCCAGAGGTGTATGTGTTTCTTAGGCCCACACCCCTAATTTTACCTCTTTTTCTCAAATAGGTTCATATTTTAATGGGATCCTGCTATAAAACAAAGAAGTTCCTGCTTTCACTGGCTGAAAATAAATTAGGACCTTGCATGCTGCTGGCTTTGAGGGGTAACCAGACGATGGTAGAGGTAAGCCCTAAAAACATGTGGTCATAGAGGTTTATGAGCAGTGTTCAGGTTCACATTGTCTTTCCCAGAACTGGTTCTAGCAGGTGTCAGGTTTGTGTTGTGTCAAACACCAGCAGTGGGTGGTTGTGTTTCTCTGAATTAAGGGGAACAGAATATTGTTGTTATGCGGATCGGAGTGTGAATGAAATGAAAGATGGGTGCACGAATTTGTGGGGAAAGAGATTGTTTGCTGTAATGCACCTGGAGAGGTTAGGGTGGGAAATAAGTGGCCATGATGGTGTAGACTGTGGTGAGAGATCACAGTTCACAACCACACAAGGCTTTTCCATGATGAAATGCCTGATTCTTGTCTTGCCACATGCAAAATGAGCAGTGTACAGGAAGTGCCTTTATATAACCTTGTTTGCTTGCATTAATACGCATTTTTTATGCTTAGGATTTCTTATATTTGTTGTGCTAATAGTTCATATGTATTTTTCTGGGTTTCTTAAGAGAAGTTTCTTGATGAATGTCATGTTGTCAGCAGAAAGAGAGTGGATAAATAGATGGAAGGAGTTACAATTTTTTGTTGACTTAGATCTGTGCGTGCTAATTTAATCCAGTAAATAAAGGAGCATACTGCATGCATTTGAATATAATGTTGCTGGATTTTTTTTATTCATTAAAAATAATTGAAGTTATGGAGGGAATAAAAGCACTGCATTTTAATTGCAATGGCATGATACATAGCTGAAAAGGAAAGGCAGCATGGAGGGGCAGCTTGTGTCCTAAATCTGTGTGACCCAGTGGAATCATCCCTTGGGATCTGACTTGCTTTTGGCAGTCCCTTTCCCAGGGTGAGTTGGGTGTGTTCCCAGTGAGGTGGGGATGTCCTGGCCACAGCAGGGAGCTCCCAGCATCATCCTCCCTTGGAGCCTCTCTGCCTTTTTCTCGTCCTGCCTCGTGGACTGGGTACACCTCACACGTGTTCTGCTTGCACAGAAACCCCAGCAGTCAGGGATGGAAAACCCAGCCCTTCAGGAGCTGCTTGGCTCTGCTGCTGTTGGTGTGCAGTGTCCCAGCTCCTCCAGTCCCCAGCCCAGCCCGGGGACCTGGGAAATACTGGATCGATTGTACCTGTTCTGGAGAGGGCAGTGGCATGGAGCCATCTCCCTGGTCTGATGCAAATAATTGCACCTCTCAGTCAGAAGGAAGGAGCACTAATGGGAGGCAGGATACAGGCTGGCTTTTGGAGATTACACTTCATTCTTTACGAGTGAAAAAGTGGTTTCATGTGCTGGAAGGACCATAAATATTGCTGTGCTATCCTCTGATCTAGCCTCCATAATGCATGCTCTGAAAACTTACCAGGAATTTAAACCACCATACCCATAATGTCATTAGGATATTTGGAAGAAATGGAATGAAAGCCCTGCACTGACCGCTCTCCTTTTGTTCTGGTGCTAGATTTTGTGTTTGATGCTGGAATACAACATCATTGATAATAACGACACCCAGCTCCAGATCATCTCCACCCTGGAAAGCACAGACGTGGGAAAGAGAATGTATGAACAGCTGTGTGAGAGGCAGAGGGAGTTAAAGGAGCTGGTATGTCACCCTGCACATATTGCCATAGCACGTAGGGTCTGTGCTCTCCACAAATGGAGGTACAAAAGAAAGACAAGCAGGGTGTGAAATTCCCAGTTAACAACAGGATGGGAGCAGTACTCGGAGGATTTCACTGTGAATATATATACTGTGTGATATTTACTGATGTGACTAATCCCATACTATGTTTATGAATGATATCCAATAACCTGCTCAGGATCTGTGTGAAGGAATAAAGGTGAAACCCTGCTGTCTCAAGATCTTACAAGTCAGCTTGTCAAATTCTGCCACCTTTTGACATATGAGTAGCAAATGGTTCCTAGTCCTGGCCAGCATTTCTGAATGCTCTGGCATTCACAGCATTTCACTAAGATGGTCTTTAGGTCTAGTTCTCAGAGCTAGAGCCTACAGAAAAAAGTTCTTCCTGATTTTAAAGACAGGACCTACAGATTTAAAACGGACCTGCTCTCATTAGCACTTTTTCACCTCTGCAAACATACCCACAAACTTCCTCTTCCTTTCTTTCACGTTTATATTTGTCTTTAACCCCTGCTCCCAGCCTGAAAAGTAGATGCTTTTTTTGAAGTCAAACACATGATTTTATCAGCTGTGCAGTCTTTACCCCTTTGGTCACTTTGCCCGGCATTTTAAAGTGGTTTCCTTTAAAGTGAAAGTAGCCAAATGCTGGCAGGCTGAAGCAGACAAATGGCACGAAGACCCACTTAGCTGTGGTTAGTGGGTGTCCCCTGGGGAGCCACAGGCACACTCAGTGCAGGAAAAGCAGGGATGGGGTGGAAGGGCTGGCAGGAAGCTTTGAAATTGGGAGCAGGGTTTACTCTAGTGTGAGGAGCTTGCTGTACTTCAGTGAGTCTGAAACGTAGAATGGCAGCTTGTTTGACCAAAATATCTTCTCTTTTACAGCAAAGAAAAGGTGGCCCCACAAGGTTAACACTGCCATCCAAGTCCACAGTAAGTTAATCATGTCAATAAAAAAACAAGCTTTGTCTTTCCATATTTGAACACTTGATTTATGTTTGCCATGTGGCACAGTGGTTTTGGGCAGTTGAGTGGGGAGCCATTCCCCTTGCTCTGTCAACACAACTGGAGTTTACACAAGTAAGGGCACATTTCTGCTCTTGGGTCTGTGCAGCAGTTTCCAACACCAGCACCAGGCTGTCACATTTATAGTGGTGCTCAGATTTGGAATGGCACATCTGAGGACAGAATTTTCCATTAAAAAGGCAAACTTCACAATGTCCAGTTCTGGATTTTAGTCATGGAAGTCTCAAAGAGACCCAGCACTGTTGCATTTAAGCCTGGTGCAAACCCAGACTAACTTCACTGAGGCCAGGTACTGGTGCTGAGCACAACTGGGACCTGGACCTCGTGGTTAAATCTTCATGAAGTTCAAAGACCCGTCTTCAGCATTGGTTCTGACACTGAAGCCTTTGTGGCTCATAAGGATACACATGCAAAGGACATTTTTGTCCTAATGTTTGGACAAATTTTTCCCAGGGTGTGTGAAGCAACGCTGCCACAAGAGCCCAGCTGCTTGCCAAACAAACAGAAACTGCTCTGTGTGGTTCTCTGTTACTGTAAACAAGAGGAGCAGTTGTGCAACTCGCTCTGCTTACCAGTATCGGTGACACCGCACGGCCCCAGCCCGGGCACCCGCAATCTCTTATCAATCTCCTGTCTGCTTCCAGGATGCAGACCTGGCCCGCCTGCTAAGCTCGGGATCTTTTGGAAATCTGGAAAACCTCAGCCTGGCCTTTACCAACGTGACAAGTGCTTGTGCTGAGCACCTCATCAAACTGCCTTCGCTCAAGCAGCTGAACCTGTGGTCAACTCAGGTAAGCGCTCTGCAGCCTGAGCCTCAGAGCAGGAACCAGTGCTGACTAATTCCGAAATTCCACACTACGTCAGCACAAGAAGAGTGTGTGAAGAGGCTTGCTTAGATGACTTTGTCTTCCTGCTATTTTTACAGGGCCTTCCTGTGGTTTAGCTCATCTTGGCAGCTGATTCTTTTCTCTTCCCCCCCCTTTTTTTTTTTGATTTTTAATTTTTTTTTTATTTTTAATTATAAAAGGGTTGCTGCTATCTTGGGTTGAATGTTCCAGTTGGGCATGGTTGCTACTGTGTACTGAGTAGAACCTGTGCTGCTGAGAAATGCTTCTGCTTTCACCCAGTTAGGATGAAAAAGTGATGCTGTGCAGCTCATGTGGTCAAGCAAAGCACAGTCTGTGCAGTTTAGGCAATGAACTGCTTGAAAGCTGAACAACCCAACAGCAACAAAAAAACCCTCAAGATAATGAATAAGTAGAAGGAAATTATAATGAGAATGTAATTATTTTGTAAGCAAAAAGAGACCAAGTTAACTGAACAAATTATTCAGCTGTTGATTGAAGGAACTTCTAAAATTAAATTTTTCTTCTATGTTTCCCTGCTGGTTTTGCTCTCTGAGGTTCTCCACTGAATAGGTTTTCCCCATTTTCTGTTAGCACCTATTCATAGTGCTCACTGAAAATATGATTATTGTCAGTGCAATCACAAAAAGCAGCATTTTTTTAACCAAAATGTCATGTAAATATTTTGTTTTGGTTTCCTAACTAATTTGTATCCCAGAAAGATCCTTTTTTTAATATGGGGAATATGAAGTAGAAAATGATTGCTCTCTTGTTTTAAGACTGTTTGTATCTCCTCCAGATTTGTCTTAACAATGTAACTTTTGCATTTGAAAAACTTTGATGCTTTTGTTCAAAATGAGTTTGATTTCACTGAACAAAGAGCCTGCTTTTTGTGTGGGGTTTTTTTTTTTATTAAAAAAGAAAAAAAGGGTTTAGATTCCATTTTATTTTGCGATATCCTGGTTTCCATTAATCTAGAATTTAGAAACAGCAGAAACCAAGTGGGTCAATAGAACAATTACCAATCAATAGTACATTGTTCTTGGGACCAAAATAGCTAATTAATACCACTTGCATTGTGCTTTCTTTGTATGATGTGGTTGGGAACTGGCTGAGGCTGCCATAACCGTCGTGTATAGCCTGGGTGGGAGCCCGCTTGTACAAAGTCCAGGCTTCAAAGGCACCACTCTAATTAAGTGATGGCCTGTGGTTAAGTGCACACAAGTCACTTAATTTCTCCGTTCCCCCGCCTTCGAGACAGGGATAAAACTATTTGCTTTCTCTGCTGTCATTTGTGATGGTGGTGAGCGATTGGAATGTGGCTTTGAGGGCTCACTCAAACCCCGTTTCCATGGCTCTGCTTGCACTGAGGTTCCTGAGGTGTCGGTGCCTCGTCTGACTCAGCTCTGCTTGTGCCCCGCAGTTCGGCGACGCGGGGCTGCGGCTGCTGTCCGAGCACCTCACCATGCTGCAAGTGCTCAACCTGTGCGAGACCCCGGTCACGGACGCCGGGCTGCTGGCACTGAGCTGTGAGTGACAGAACGGGGCTGGGTGGGACACTGGTGTGGAATTCCTGCAGGTTCGGGCAGGAGATGGATCTCTCAGTGCCACGGCACTGCTGCTGCAAGGATTTAGGATGGGCTGTGGCTGTGTTTGGGTTTAATCTTCCCTCCTCCCTGCCCAGTCCCGCAGCCGTCCGGCTGTGGGATGGTGACCTGAGCCTGATGGCACTGAGTGGCCTCATGTGGGCTTTGTCCTCCTGGGCCGTACTCTAGATCTTGCCTCTGGCTTCATGGCACCTGTCTCCATCTCATGTGGTGACCTGTTGCCTAAGGGCTTCCCAGATTTCTTCCCATGGCTATCCCCTCTGGGTGGGACCTGCCCTTGTGGTGCAGGAGGGGAAGATTGCAAAGCCGTCTGGCAGCTTCTCAGTCAGTTTAGCAACTGTGTGCAGCAGGGTTCCATACTCCTGGCAGTTTTAGTTCCTTCATTTTTAGGGAGGTGAAACTCTCCCTGTTCTTAGTTTAAACAAGGGAAGGCAGAGTGAGGCATCCAGGATTCCCTGAGCACTGAGAGCTGCTCGACGTGCTGGAATGAGCCTCCCTCCTGCACCCAGCCGTGCATTATAAACCTCACCGTGGGGTTGAGAGGGCTACTTTAATAGGCTTGATCCTACGCAGACGTGCCAGACAGGCCAGTAGTTATGGCTCATCTTAGGAAACTATTCTGCTAAGTACTGGAGCCTAAAATGGGAATGGGGGGAGGAGAGGGAGGCCTGCCAGATCAGCATGGCCCCTGCAAGCACCACGCAGAGCACTGAGAACGGGCACTATTCAGAATAATGTGCAGGAAACCGATTATGAGAAGTTGACTGAACTCCTTTGAAGTCAGCAGACTTAAGCATATGCTTAATGGCCCTTCCTAAATACAGACTTTTTCCTGGATGAGGGCCCAAACAGCTGTTTATCCATTTGTATTTCTATATTTTACACTATTCAGCTTTTTCCTGGGAGTGTTGCACATAGTCATGTCTTGTTTATGCTTTGGCCTACTGTACGCATGGTATTTTAAGAAAATGCAGCATGATCATAAATATCTGTGTGTTTTCTCTTTCAGCCATGAAGAGCCTGTGTAGTTTAAACATGAACAGCACCAAACTTTCAGCAGATACCTACGAAGATCTCAAGGTATTTGTGAATTGCATCCTCTAAAGATGAGAAGTAGCTGTAGCAGGAGCATGGTGGTGATGCCTAGGGCAGGGAGAACTGGCCCTGTGCAGCGGGTAGCATGAAAGTTATCTGAAGAGGGTGAAGTGGATTATTTTGGGGATATAATGACTGAAGGCAGCATTGTGAGGTTGCTGGCTTTGATGGACTCAGGAAACATTTAATATACTGAATAGAGAAGTATGAGATAGAATCAGGAGCTCAATCTTTTTGCCAGTGCTATCAACAGTAAAGGCTTTATCAGTAAAAGTTTCATAAGTAGAAGCATATTGATTGTTTCTGATGAGGATACAGAGACAGGTACAATCTAGTGCACACCGTGTCCTGTACTGTTAACAGGACCAAAAGTAACTTGGGTGAACAGGATCATGGGGCTTTGATTTGGAATGCAAATGGAGGACTAAAAGCATCGAGGAAGATGCAAATTTATCTTGACACCTCTAGGACTGGAATTGGGCTCTGAGCAGAAACGTCTGCACAGATGCCCAGTTCTGAAATTTGACACGTAATTTCTGGTTTCTCCTGTGAATTTATAACCACTTAGGAAAAATGGTGTAAAGAACCAGGATGTAGCCCCAGGGGGTTTCAGACAAAGCTTGCCTGAAATGTCTTGGCTTTTATGACTTCATGTGGACTTTGCCTTTGTTCTGGTGGTGTGTGAGTCGCATCTCCCAAAATCTTACCTCAGAGACCCAAGGACTCAAGATGAAACTCGACATTTGCTTGTCTTGAATGTTGAAACAGATTGGGCCAGGTTTACTCTAAAGGTCCCAACCTTGGGTTGAGTTTGGAACTTGAAGCAAGTCCTGTAACTGCTCTGCTTTCAAAATTCACTGCAAACATCTATCTTTGGTTCTGGCTGTGGAGCCAGGGCTCCCCCAGGGACTCAGCTGCAATGCTGCTTGCATGGAGTTTTCAAGATCAAGTTTTCAAAACTTGTGTCACAATTGTATATGCAAAGAAGTCATCCTTGGAATTAACAGCTGGCTTGCAGATGGGTTCACACAATGGAGCTTGTATCAGGCCCCAGGCATTTACAGACAATCAAGGTCAATGCTGTATTTGGCCCAGGGCTCTGAAATCCCATCTATTGAAAGGCTCCCCCAGTCCCACCCCTGCTTCTGAGCCCCTTTGCCACTCACTTCTTACTGAAACTCACATTTTCCTAACCAGTTCCCTCTGCTCTGGTATTGCATTAATAGTCCTTAGCAGCAACACAAGAAAGTGACTTGCCAGGGCAAACAGCAAAACTGGCTGTGAGCAAAGTCCTGATGATTGCAGAGAATTCAAAAAGCTGAGAAAACAGGCAGGCATCAATTTTTCCCCTTTCACCTCTTCCACTGCGATTTATCTTGGTGGCCATTTTTCAGGGCTCTGTGTGTTCAAAGGTAGTAGTTTCTCTCCCTGGGGCACATGGTTGTAGGTTTGTTAAGAACAGCTCAGACTTCAAAGAACGTATTTATGATACAAATCTCTCCTTCTTCTCCCCTCAGTTTGCGAGAGCATTTGGGGCACAAGCCAGTGATGACATTTCCTCTCAGCTCCATCCCCCACCCCACTAAACACGCTTGCACACACACAGACACCCACATATGTACCAGGCAGGCTGAACCAGACAATAAATAAACACCCACTACTGAAGTCATTATTGCCTAACTGAAAAATTATTTGCTGGCAGTGTCTGTAGGATTATGAATAGCTCTTATCAAAATATGCGTGCACATAAATCAAGGAGTGAGGTAATAATGACTCCTAGAAACTTCCAAGTCCTCAATTATGCCCTGGCCTAATTAAACGTGTTTATTTGTTTTGAGAGAATTAGCCATGCAATTATGGTCAGGGAGCGTGGAAACGGGATCGGCGAGTAGGAACGGCGCAAATGGCCAATCCCTGTCTGCCTCATGTGGGGTAATTCAGGAATGATACGGCCAAAAGCAGCGGAGTTGTGGCAGGGAGACCACAAAGACACCAAAAGTTGCTAATGCTCTACAAATTGTTTTAGTACGTGGAGGGTAAAGCGAGCAATGTGGAGGCTGAAGGAGGAACGGGTCTCTGTCTGCTGCAGTTCAAGTCCGCTGCCTTCATGGCGGGAGTTGGACAGACACATTCTGCTAAGCATTCGCTTAAAAAATGACAGTCAGGGTCTGATCTGGACCTGGTGGCTGGTGTGTGGGTTTTAGAGCAGGTGGGACTTGGTCCCGTGTGTCTGTAAGGGCTCAGCGTGGTGTTCCTTCGCCACGCCCGCTCCAGCTCAGCGCTGAGCTCAGCACTGGGCGAGGGTGTCACGCCTCTTCCTGCAGTTGTGGTTGACAGATCAATCCTCCCAGTTTGCTGGGAGGTGCTTTGTCCCTTTCCATAGCCCTCCTCCAGATTTGGATACGACCTCTGAATTGAGTAAGTCCAGGGATTGTTTCCACACAGGAAACAGGCCAGGGAGCTGTATCTGCCCTTTAGCTCTCCTGGGCTGCCTGTCACCCTCACCACCAGCAGTGGGGCTCTGTGCTTTCCTTGCCAAGCAGAGGTGCTTTCATCCTCTTTTGGGAGCCCACACTCGAAATACAAGTATGATCTTCAGAACTGAGCAGGTCCCAGGCTTGCTGTCACATAAAAAGTCACAGGACACAAAGGTTTTTTTGGCCTTTACCTCCCGTGGGCAGCCAATCATCAACACCAACGACAGCGGGGCAAGGCACTCTCTGTACCCAGGAAGTTCTTTCACCCCCCTTCTCCATTCCTCCTCAAATTTGGATACCACTGCTCTGTTGGATAACTACAGGGAATGATGCCACACAAGAGATTTGACAAGAACTTTTTACCTGAGCCCTGAACACGTCGTTAATTCTGGCCTTTTCCTCCCCTCACAGGCTAAACTCCCCAACCTGAAGGAGGTGGACGTCCGCTACACCGAAGCCTGGTGAACTCTCCCTGCCTCCGACTCTTCTCTTTTGCTTCTCGTGAGAAGGAAAAGATTTTTAAAACAGACAGATTGAAACAAACCAGAAAATAACTTTTGGCCAATTCCTGTAGAGCAGTGAGTCCGGGGACTTGGTGGCAGGAGTTGTGGGGTAGCAGAGTGGAGTTGTGTGTGTTGGGAGGACGGGGCAAGCCTGGACCTTGTTGGATTCTTTCAGCTTTGTGATTTCAGAATCAACATAATTTAAATTGAAAAGGAAACAAACAAACAAACATACAAAAAAAGGACTTTGTAGCAGCAAGAGGATTATAAAGAGGAAAAAAACACCTTTGTGGATTTTATTTGCCTTTGTGTTTTATGCCGTGTGGAGAAAAAAAATATATTCCTTTGTCCTTATTTACCTGGGTTTCCTTGGCTGGCACCCAGCCAGCCAGAACTCCTGTTTCACCAGTTTTGCTCCAGAAAATCAAACTTACAAAAATCTCAAGAGAAGAAAACCAAAACCAATATGATTTTCACCTCCCCCCATGTCCTTGCAGTTGTTATGCAAAGTAATTTTGTTGTACATAAGATTTACATAATGCACCTATTTAAGAAAATGGTTCACAAATAACAGGTCTGGGACCTGTCTTTTATTTATGAATTGTTAATTCTTTTACCCTTTTTTTGCGTATAGTACTGTATAAACTAGTTTGCTGTCTTGTTGTTATTATTATTTTTTTTAAGGAAATGTCCTCCTTGAAGAATTGCCTTTTAGTAATGCAAACTGTATTATACTCCCTCTCTGTCAACATTCATCGCGTTGTCTTTTTTGATTTCAAAATGCCTCAAATGTTATCAAAAAGGAAGGAAAATCTCTATCAAAGGGGGCGTGGTTGTTGGGGGAGGGGGTGCAGGGATTAATAAAAGTCACAATTCCTTCCAAAGTCTGCCAACTTTCTTTAGTCTTTTAAGCCATGTCAGGTTTAAACACGGGAGATGGGGACAAGACGTTTATTTTGCCAATGGGGTGTTTGCAAACTGTAGATTTTACAAGTTGCCTCCCTTGTTTTCTGTTTACGTCCGATATTTCAAAAAGAGAAAAAAAAAAGCTCTCCCTCCACTTTGTGCATCAGCTTTTTCTGGTTTTTTTTTTTTCCCCTCCCCTCATTCCCTCCCCTGTCCTGTGCTCCCCCCTCCCTGCCCTGTCCTGTGCACGCATTGTTCTGCATGTTCCTCTGGGGAGACTGAGGAAATCGCGGTGTTGCTGATCCGATAGCTCTGACCTGTCTGTAAATGTGACTGCTACATTTTTCAAATTCCACAGTTGCTTAGAAGATGATTTTCTAAAAATTGTGGTTTCTTTTATAACTATGCTGTTGACTTTTTTTTTTCATAATGAGCCTTCATTGTACAGAGCTGCTTATTTAAAAAAAACAAACAAAAACAAAACAAAAAAGTTTTTTCCTCTGTTTAACACTTTTATTTTATTCTTCAGCACCTCAAGTTTTCACATACAGCCAATGTAATTTTTTATATAAATATATATATATATTTAATCTTATTCAATGGAAAGCCAAGCTTTTTGTTCAGGTTTTTTTGTTGTTTTCTTTTTTTTAAAGTTTGTTGCTATGTAGACAACCCCATCCCAAATGATGTTGTTTTTCTCTTTTTTTTCTTTTTTTTCTTTTTTTAAATAATGAAACAGAAATTGAGTCTTAACTCATGTAGTGTGTCAGGTTTTTTTTTCCCCCCCTTCAAATCCCAGACTGTATGAAGATGCAGTATGGGAAGGAAGAAGAAGAAGAAGGAAAAAAAAAAAGAAGAAAAAATATGCCAACGTTTTCCTTAGCACTGTTGCTATTACCAATGGTTTACTACTACTGTTCTGTAGCTGTGTACAAAGAGATGTGAAATAATTTCAGGCAAAAATAAACTGTAAGTGAATATCTTTTAGCTGCGTGCTTTGTGTTTTCTTTGAAGCAGGCTTTGGCTGGCCTGTGATGGGAGGACACTGTGGGAAGTGCAGACTCCAGAGCAGGGGGACCAGTGGGCAGCCAGGGCATTTGCCACCACTCCCCAGGCTGGAGGAACCACCACCTAGAAGGGAGGAAAAGGAGGAAGGCAGCTGAGCTCTGTGTGTCCTGTTCCTGCATCCCTCCCCGAGCCTGTTCTCTGCACCATCCCCAATCCTTCAAAGGCTCGAGGAGTCCTTGCAGTGGCCATCAAGAGTTGCACTGGTGAGGGGGTTTCTTACAGAGGTTGCCTGATGGAGACAGTGAGGGGAGCACTGGGGCATCTCCAGGCTCGAGAGGGGTTTCTATACATTGAGGTGCGTTTCAGGGCAGCCTCCAAAAGCAGGGATGTGCTGTGTTTGTGTTCTGCTGTCCTTGATGGAGCCCTCCAGGCTGTGGGCTGGATGCCAGCAGGAGACCCAGCTGGAGCTCCACAACTCTGCCTCCATCATCAGCACAGCTCCTGAACAAGTTCAGCTTTCAAACAAATGGGCCCCACTTGAAGCCCATTCCCGCAGGTGTTCTGAGAGCTGCCTTCATCACCTGTGTTCCCTGGCTCCTGTACTCTCAGTTTTATCTGTATTTCTGCTCTGTTCCACAGAAGAGACTTCAGGACATGGAGAAACACAGGGGTTTGTACTGTGCTTCCAGCCAAGCTAAGAAGTGTTCACAGGGTGGCCCTTGATGAAGAGAATAACCTGCCTTCATTTTTTTTCCTCCACTGAAACCAGACAGCTGTTGCTGAGTCTGCTGGGCTTTTTGGGTGTTTCCCTTGAGCAGTCACCGCTGCCTATGGGCTGTCCTGCCCTGGCAACAGCAAGGACTTCACAAAGCCCTTCTGGACCCAGAAGAGCCAGAAATATTCCTGGGATGTTGCACGAGGGACTGAGAAGGAAGGAGAGCTTTAAGCCTTGGTGAGATGAAGGCATGTGTTGGATACAGCTTCTCTTCCTGCTGTGGACAATGACCCCTTCCTGAGCTCCCCAGGCTCTGCCTTTGGGGGAACTGGCAACAGCATTTGGGTTCTGCAACCTCAGCGGGATCATCAGCAGTGGGAGAAGCCTGGACATCCACAGAGCTTTGCTGAGATTGTGGTGGGTGACTTGGAGTGAGCAGGGAATGGGCGTGTGCGAGATCCCCCTTCACCACCTGCCTCAGCCCTGCCTTCTGCAGCAGCCTCCAAGAAACTCCTTCGTGCTTCCTCTCCGCTCCTGAACCAGCAGAATCTCCCGTGCCGTGGCAGCAGGCTGAACCAAGTCTGAGTGAGCTTGGAGCTGGTCAATGGGGAGTTAAGTAAAATGGTGCTTGGGGTCTGTCTCAGCTGGCTGGAGCCATCCCTGTGCCAGGGCAGGTGCCTTTGGTGTCAGGCCTGTGGCAATTACAGAGCAGCATTGTGAGGCTGTCTCAGGATTGTGTCCGAGTGAGGATTCTCCTGTCGGTTGCAGAAGGTGGGGATTAGACATGCTGTAATAGAGATGCTGTATCTCAGCTTGCACTCCGTTTTCCTGAGCTTTTTGTACCAGAGCACTGGGCCTCGTGGCTGGCTGGTGGCTTCCCCTGGATAATGATGCCTTTCTGCCTGTGCCCAGCTGCTGCTCGCTGATAATGGAGCTGTTCAAAAGCTGCCTGGTTCCATTTGGGAGGGGACTGCAGCCCATCTTCCTGGGGACTCCGAATGCCAGGGGCTTGTCTAACCTGCAGCTCTCAGCTTTCAACCCGAGCTCGTGCAGTACCTCTGATGAGAGTCCAAAGAGCACAAAGCAGCAGCATTGCCAAGTTTCGGGAGCAATTTTCTCCTGTCCTCATTAAAACCCTGTGGTTGTCCTGCCTTCCTACTGCTGCTTCCACTGCTCACAGCTACCTTTTGAGTTTCAGAAGACCAAACTCAGAGATGAATCTCACAAAGTACCTTTGCCTCCAGTTTCCCAGCTGTGTGGGCCGAGCTTATTTGTTGCTTAGAGAGTGAAAGATACGCCTAAAATCCTGAGAATTCAGCATGGATTTGCTTGTAGGGGAGTACTGAAACAGCTGCTGGCCTGAAGCATTGTCTGGTGGGATTTTTACCAGGTAAGAGCTTGGTATGTGTTGCTCATGGGATCCAGGTGGAGGCCAGGTTATCCCCATCCCTGGGGACCTGAGGCTCCTTGCCCTAACGCTGGCTGAGGGACCCCACGGGGACGTGTGGGAGATGGTGGCACTGGGTGGGTGTGGAGCATCTGCAGTGTCCCTGGGGCAGACCTGCAGCTTGCTCAGTGTCCTGATCTGTCCCCAGAGCAGGTGGGCCTTGTCTGGGGCTGTGACCTGGCCTGGTCCCCAAGGCAGGGAGAGGCTCTGCCTCTGAGCCCCTCCAGCACCGAGCACAAGAAGTGTCTCTGATGCTCTTCACTCCCTACGCTTCCCAGAGAGCATCGAGCCTCTGTTCAGGTGAAGTCCTCTTGGAAATAGAGTGGGCTCTGGACTAGCAACCCCCAAATGTAGTGAAGGAACCAAATAGCAATGAGGTAAAAGCAAAGCAGGGATGCCAGCTCCGCTCAGGACTGCTGGCTCTGGAAAACAACAGCCTGTTCCCTTCTTTGGGATTTCCACTCCCCTGATGGCTGGGAGCAGCAGTACCCTCCTCTCTCACATGTACAAGGATTTTTAATCTGGAGAAAGAGCTCCTTGAAACTTTCCAAACATCTATAAGCAGTGTAGGGCAGTAAGTGCTGCTAAAGGCAGTGCTGACCTCTCCCAGCCCCTGTAACGCCAACCAGCTGTGCCCATTAGAACACATCACTCAGTTATATTGCTGTCTCTTGAATTTTTAATGATTTTTTCCAACTAAATGGAGTACACGTATCAAAATATTTGTTTTAAGTAGATGTTACAATGCATTTTTTTTCCATTTTCTTTTCTATTGATGGGGGAAAAGCTTAAGTAAGTATTTGAGATTAACCATTTTTATTAACAACAGATCTTGGAACATCGTTTTTGCCAGTAATATCAAATGTGCAGATATTTTTCCTGTGAGCCTGATAGCTGCTTATTTTTTTTTCAGGTAATCTCACTTTCATGCTTTTCACCAACCAGCTAGAACAAGTACTGTAATACATTTGTAATTTTCCAATAGGTCCTATCAGATTTTAAATGCATACATACCCAAACCTCACAGAGATCTGCTGGCTACGGATGAACCTTGTTGATGTAAATATGTGTCTTTTTCCTACTGATCTCTACAAAGACCCAAACAGAGCTCTGTGTAGGAGAACAGAGCTCCCAGTTTGTGTTCAGACCACTGAATTGGTCTCAGCACCTAAATTTGCCAGTTTGCTTCACAGATCTGGCAGTTGATATAGTAACCAGTTTCTTGTTAATTTTTCTTCCAACTGGGATAGGATATCAAACATTAATCCCTTAATTCTAATGCAGCATACATTTGAAGTTGAGTTGTTCACAGTAGATACTGAGATACTTTTAAATCATAGCAGGCTCTCCCACCCAGAATCTGTTTTTACATAAGCCTTTGCTGTGAAATCCCTGCCCTTGTATTAAATTACTAAAAAGTTCTTTTAAAAAGAGAAGTTTGCTTTGAATAGGAGGTCAGAGACCCACTGATTGTCTCACCTCAATAGAAGTGTTGCTGCTGTCTTTGGTTGTACTGTACCTCCTTATATTGCAATACTGAAACCTTGGCTTAGGGGTTTTCTTTCTATATTTTCCCTATTATGATGACATCAAGGATAACTAATGTTAGTGACTCATTTGCCAGGTGCTTTATGATCTTGGGGCTAGGTTTGGTTATTTACTGCTGCAGAGGGGCAGAGTGTGATCCCTGAAGGTTGCAAAAACAAATTTATCAGGAACACTTCAAATTTCAGTTTAGGCCATAATGTTGGAAACACACAATCTGTGGTTGATTGCTGTTTATAAAAGAGAAAAGGTATTGTAAACCTGTCTATTGACTAGGGTTTTATGTTGTTCTCCGGTTCTGTTTTGCCAGCTGTCTCCCTTCCACGTGGTTCTCGCCAGGCCTGACAGATGGGATGAGCAGTGGCAGGGCTGGGGGAGCATCCCTGTGCCTGCGTGCCTGGATGGGGCCCATCAAGATCCCCTTCATGGTAAGGAAAAGAGATTCTGCTCTGCTCCTAGCGTAGGAGCAGGATTTGTCCAGTGTAGCAACAAAAAAAAAAAAATCAAACCTTTATGAAAATCCCTGAAACAAACCTCCCTGTGACTAGGGGGCAGGGCTGTATGAGGAGCAGCCGGGACAGCTGAGCTCAGCCACAGCATTGCTCCTGCCCTCACTGAGGTGAAATTCTTGTTTTAACATTGCAGTGAACTCGGTAGAGTATTTTTGGCTGGAACAGTCTGACCCAGACTTCTGCAACAGTCCACTATTAACTGATAAGTTAAAGGAGGCTCTGGGGGAATCGTGGATGTGGCTAACGGGATGAAATCCATCCCTGGAACTGAGGCTGGCAGAGGGCTGAGTCTCCTTGCTCAAGCCTGGTGGAGATGCCAGGTCCTGCTCCTTCACAGCTCTTCAGAAAATGTGCTGGGTGTCATTATCAGAGGGATTTTTAGTTTAGAGCTGGGGGAATCTCCCCCGAGCGCTGAGGGCGAAGCTCCACTGTGCAGCCAGAGCTGTGCGTGGCCATGGAATGCTCACACAGGATTACATCCTTCATGGAGATGTGAAATTCCCTCTTTGGGGGGTTTGTCTGGCTCCTCCTGACAGGAGAGCAAGTGGTGGTGGCTCTGCCTGTGACAGTGAGCTTGTGTTCCTGCACAGTGAGAGCTGCAGGACCCCAGAGTGCCAAGCCTCTGCCCAGGTCACCTCCTTCATATTTTGGGAGCTTCCAAACCACCTTTCTCGGAAATACAGTGGATTTATGAGGACAGGGAAAAGGGGTTGGTGTGCACAGGGCAGAGCATGGTCCTGATGGGTGTTTCCAAGATGCAGCCCCATCCCCCTGCTACCAGTGAGGGGCTCCCCAATCCCCCCAAAAGACGTGAGGAGGGTCTGGGCACGGTGGACATCCCTGAATGCTCTGGCAGGCCCGGTGCCAGGGTCACCTCCTGTGAGAAACTCTCAAATAAATAAATAAAAGCCCCAAACCAGGGCAGGCAAGGAGGTGGGGGGAAGAAAAAGAGAAAAAAAGTTGCAGTTGAGGTTGAGGCTGCTGCAGAGCTGATGACATCAATGTTTCCATGGCGACAAAATCTTCACTTAGGTATGGCGAGTGCCCTGAGCTTGTGGCTGCCAAGGAAACCCGCCCGAGCTCCGGCACCAGCCACTGCGGTCCTGGGCCTTCCTCCTCCTCCTCCTCCTCCTCCTCCTCGTTTCCCTGCCCTGCTGCCCAGGGGCTCTGAGCTGCACCCTGCTCCCGGCCCCATGTGGAACTTGGTGAAATTGTCCCTTTTTCATCCCCACTGCGGTGCCAGCACATCCCGGCAGTGATGAGGGAGAGCTGCCATCAGCAGGGACATGGGGACACGGCGGCTCTGCGACTGTCCACTGCCACAGCACGAGTCACCTCCTGTCCACTGATGGACTCCAACATCTTCATGGTGGCCAAACTGAGCTCTTGGCTTCCCGCAGCTCACGAGTGAAGTTGCTTGGGGTTTTGGGGCCTGGTTTGGGCTGACACCGTACTCAGGGGCCACAGGGAGCCCAGCCTGGCATGGGGACCCTTCCTCTCCCTGGACGTGGTGTGGCCTCAAGGCAGCAAATGGCTGGAGGGGTGACTGTGGAGGAGCAGGTGGGTGGGATATTTTCCATTCCTCCATGTCTTAAAATGCAGCACGAAGCAAACCCCTCTGTGGCCACTGCTTTGCTGGGAGGTTGTCTCAGCACAGCATGGGTTGGGTCTGGGTAATTCTTTTTGCTATGATTCAGGTTGAAATCCTTTAAGCACCCACGGCGTCAGAGACCACCCCCAAGGAGAATTAGGGAAATTCGTAAGATGA
The DNA here is from genome assembly GCA_013399195.1 of Dicrurus megarhynchus. NCBI lineage: Eukaryota > Metazoa > Chordata > Aves > Passeriformes > Dicruridae > Dicrurus > Dicrurus megarhynchus. The sequence goes on from VXAD01008061.1 coordinate 1,904,680, forward strand.
CAACGGTGTTTATCCTCCCCCACCATCACGTTTTCCCTCCTCTTCATTAGTACAAATGAGCAGCTTCTCCTGAAGTTTGGTTATTCTCTAGAAATGCACTGAATTCAGACAAGAGCAGTTATTAGTCACCAGGGTGAACCCAGGGCTAACGAGCAGTGAGTGAAGTGATGAAAAATAATTGGCAAGAGGTTTGGGTCTAAATGAAGTGGGATTTCAGTGCTGTGCTCAGCTGAAGCCATGCCATAGCTGGCCAAGGGTGAGCACCCTGACCAGTGCTCCCACAGCAGTCTTGAGAGCCCAGAAGGACCCCACAGGCCCCTCCACATGGTGGCAGGTTGGTTGGTGGCTGGTGGCCAAGAGCTCTGTCCTGCCATGAATTCATCTCCAGTGAAAAAGTATAATCCAAATCCCACGAAAGCTGATGGAAAATGTTCTTTTTTAGCTCACTTCAAGGCAGACCCCAGTGATTAATAAGCAGTCTGGGGATCTTTGTTTGGTTTTGTGTTTTTAAGTGGATATTGAGTACAGGCCTAAAGGCTCCAGTGACGGATTGTGTCGCATGATGCCACCGCATCCCTCCACGTGTGACCGTGGCCAGCCCTGTGTGACTCCACCAGGGACTGTCTCCTTGCCTGTCTGCACTCTGAGGCACAGCTCTAGCTCTGATTTTAGAAGTTGGGGGTTTGGGTCTTGGTGAAGCTGTTGTTATTTCAGAAAAGGAAAAAAAAAAAAGAAGCAATCTGTCTTTTAAAGAGAAACATCTGGCATGTGAGACACTGCTGGCGCTCAGACCCCAGGGTCTGCAATCCATCAGGCTCTGAGCTGCTCTGCTGCCGAGCGTGGCTGAGCTGAGCCAGGGAAGGGAAAGGAAAGGGGAAAAGCTTGGCAGCAGCACAGCAGAGCTGCCAAATCCCACACGGCATGAGGGAGCCAGCCTGGTGCTCCCACCCAGGGCACTGAAGCAGCGGTACAGCAGGTGACCAGGGGTGACAATCACCTCATGCCACTTTTATTTTGGGGGAAAAACACACAATATACCAGGAGGCAGGACAATGGTTCAAGCAAAGCCCAACCTGCTGCTTGAGGCTTTAAAGGAAGTTCAACAGTTTCACAATAAAATGGCTTAATTTTATCCCACAGCTGTGGTAGCAGCAAAGGCGATTAACTAACAGCAAATCTCTTGAGAAAATAAAGGATTTCTTTAGGCCTGAATTTTTGAGAATAATTGTCGATTTATTGATATCCCTTCAACATAATTATGAATTTTACACAGTACCAGACCTCCACTACCCGATTTCTGGTCTCTCCTCAAGAGAGGAGTGTAGTCAAAGGGAAATGACTCACGGCTGCCTGTGGTTGAAATTAATGAGATAATTATCTGCAAATATTCTTGTCAGTGGCTTTTCCTTGTATTTTGAGTCAGGACAACAGCGTGGAAAACATCACCGAGACAGTGGTGTCCTCAATGTGGTGGCTGCAGGGACAGGAGGATCAGCTCTGGTAAGTGGAGGATCAGAGGGTTTAAGGCCAAGAAACCCTTGTCTTAATGTTCCAGCTCACTTGCTGCAGGAAGCAGCCCATGACAACCCCACAAGTGGTATTTATTGAGGACAGAAGGGAGAAAGGAGATGATGGGGAAAACCAGAAATCAGCTATGAGACCTTGGGATCACACTTGTTCTTTTTTTTAAAATTTTTCTTTGCCCATCGCAAGAAAGCCCTTTCACATCCTGCATTATCTTGCCTGTTAGCAGCAGCTCTTCCAGGAGATTTAAATAGACGTGGAAGAGAAATCCTTCCCCTGCCTGTGCCCGGGGTTACCCCGCGCGTCATCTTCCCGGAGAGAAGCAGCAGTGGCCGTGTGAGCAGAGAGCTGAGCTTTCTGGATTGCTTCAAAGCCCTGCTCTGCCAACCAGATTATTGATCAAGAGGAAACGTCGGCGTTTCAGAAGCTTCCCCAAAAAGGCACGGAGCCTACTCGGCTCCCGTGCGTCACTGGGGATTTTTTTATCCGCGGATTTTCCGGCATGTTTAACACAGTCGGGTCGTCCAGGAGGGACCCTGGCAGAATCTCCCTGCCGAGTGACTCACACTCGCACATCATGGGAATATGGGTTGACTTCAACATACTGCACTTTTCAACTCTGATTCATGCCACCCCAGGAGAGTAAATAAGGCAACTCCACACACATCTCGGCCGTGACGAGCTGCCTTCCCACTGAAAAGGTGTCAAGGCAAATGACACTGCCAGGGAATGGTGTCACCTATAGCTTAGCCAGCAGTTTCCCAAATAGGACAGGATGTCTCTTTGCACATACACCACAAGTCCCCTTGCAGCCCTGGGTACCTGCCCTCTTGCACGTTGCAGGAGGTCTTTACTAAACCAAAGATGCTGCGCTAATTCCAGCGAGTTTTTGGCAGGTTTGCTAAAGCCTGGGGACGTTTATTAGCAACCTGGGGTTGTCACTTTTCAGGCAGATCGTTTCTCCGCAGATCACTTCAGAAGGGTGACTCAAGAACGCAGAGAGCCTCGCTCGTCTGGATGATTCCCAAATTCAGGGTAAGCGAGGTCGCTGCTGCAGAAGGCGTTACGTGATGTGTTTAGCACCATAGAGACAAAAATCAGGAGCATATTTTTTTAACATGATCTAAATTATGTATCTGAAATCAGTTGTTTGGGGGAAAAACTCCAACTGTCATTACTGGTACCTGAATGGTGGTGAGTCACCAAATGACATCCTTGGGTGGGGGAAACGGCGAGCTGAATAAGTAGATGTCTAGTTGCCTGTTAAGCCAGTGAAGCAATCCAGATAAAGCACCTCCTGTACCAGTCAGATGATTTCTTCAGTACAATTTCACTCCAATCCTGGCTTGCAGCAAGGAAAGTGCCCAGGTGCTCCTTACAGCTCCCATTCAGCATCTGCAGGCGGCGGCAGCCCCTGCCCTGGGTCAGCTCTGGCAGCTCCCTCCAGCACATGGCTCTGCAAACCCAGTGACTCAGCAGGAATATCTTGGCAGAAATCATCAAAAGAAGGAAGCCTTAGACATCTCCTGATAGCAGATTGTGGATTTGTGCTTTTTATTTAGCCTGATCTGTCACTGAGACTGTGTAGCTATCGGCCTGTGCCTGGAGGGAGCTGGATTACAGGTGATTTTTCTGATTGCAGGTCGCTGATGTGAAGAGGTGAATGTGTTCTTAGGCAGGTTAGCCAAACGGAGGGGCAGAAGCTATTGAATAAGCATTAAGTGAATTGGGGGCTTAATTCCCAGTGAACGCCAGCTCCTCCAGTTCTTTTCTCCCTTAGGCTTTAATAAAAATCTCAGTCTTATCCTGAAACCTGCAAGAGAGAAATATCCCCAGCAGCATAATTAGCGCATGCTATGCCATCACTTACAGTGCTGTAATATTGTCTTCCTTTCAAAATAAGTAAAGAAAGAAAGAACCCCCCCTCATTTGATTACATGTTCTGTTCTCTCCTCCAGCCCTGTCAACATGAAGCACAGAGATTGCCTAATCTGCTCTCGTTATTTAATTATGTGACTGCCCTGGCTTCTGGCCGTAACCCATCACGACTGGCACCGCATTCCTGCCCAGCCTCCAGGCACCTCCAGCTCCGGTGGGTATGGGAAGTGTGTCCTCACATTCCCTGCCTGTCGGGTGTGCGAGTGGTCAGCCAGCACCAGAGTAAGGACATGGCTCGGATCCAGCTGAGGAGTGAAGCGCTGGGTCCCCAGCACCCGGGCCTGTGGTGCCGAGGGGACATCAGCCAAGCCCTTGAGGAGGAGTCAAGTGGAAGCACTGGGTGTCCACACCCTTCCTGGCATGCCCGCTCCCCGGGAGTGCCTGCTGGGACTTGTGTGGTGGTGCCCTCCCGGTGCTCCCGGGATTCCTGCCGGCCCCAGGGTGCGCCGGGGCTCGGTCCAGCCGCGGGGCACCAGCAGCTCCCAGCCCTGGCACAAATCCTCCTCTGTCCAGCCAACCTCTCCTGCCCTCGGGGGACAGCTGCAGCCTGCTTGTGTCTGGGGGTGGTGTCTTAATCCAGCCACTTAAAAAACCCAGTAAAAAATCCTTCTGCTAAAATGCTGCTCTAAGAAGGACAGAGGACCACAGCTGTGTGGCTCAGCAGCATGGATGAGAGTTGATCTTCAGTGATGTTATACCAGATGAATTTATCCTCTCGGCCTTAGTCAAACTGTCTGCATACCTGGTCCCTAAATCACTGTTTTCCTTGTCTTGTTATTTATCTCTCTCCCTCACAGAGCTATTAAAGTCCAGGGATTAAGGACATAAAATGTGTCTCCACCGCTGTTGACAGTTTCCCCACGTGAGGCCCTCAGCAGTGTAGCTGTGGAGGCCAGAGAAGGAAATGACAACTTGGTCCCCCCAGCTTGAGCCTTGAGAGGCACATGGTGCTTTTCTTCCTCTGCCACTTGCAGGGAAATGAGTCACCATCAGGACAGCATCTTCTGCGTGAGGTTGGTGTAGCTCTGGGAGATGGACCCTGGCAGAGTGATGGAGGTTTGATGGCACTTAGAAAGGGCCGCTTCTATCAATAGCTTTGCATGAGCACTTCGGTTCTTCACAGTTTTCATTAGGGGAACAGCTGCAGAGGCACAGGCTGATGTATTTTCCACCAAGTCAGTCCCCCTTGCCTGTGTCTGAGCAGCTTTGCCTTGGTGGACAGACCTTGTGGGGCTTCTGCACTGAGGCCGAATTCTTCCAGCACCAGAACTGTAACACATATGTGGGAGACCTTTGGAAAAGAAGGGATTTCAACTGAAATGTGGTGCTTGTGTTTCTTAGGCTTTGAGCATCCCCACCTAAATTCACAGGGTGCTGAAGGATGAGGCGCTTGTTTTCCTCTATTCTCATTTCGTTTTGTTTTCTTTGTTTGGTCCCCATCATAGCAGCTCTTGGGCCCAGGCCCAGCACTTAGCAGCAGTAGCACAGGAATTGATTTCAGCAGAAGCAGACAATTTCCTAAATTATTAATGTTAATAGTGGACGAACCACAGGACACGAGCAAAAATATACAGAACAAAGAGCTGAAGAAAAGCAAGAGGATGGCAGCTGGAACCATCAGGGTGATGAGAGACAGAACAGGGATAGAGAGAGAGATGTCCTGGGTGACTGGGACCAAGATGGAGCACACACAGAGAAGGTTTTTGGGAAAATCCAAAAGCAAAGCAGTGCTCCCCTTGGAGAGATTCCCAATTGCTATGGATACATGCACTGTTATTATCTGGGTTTTATAACACGCAGCTCACACACAGAAATTTCTACACGATGAAAGATCTGTGCCCCACAGATCTGTGCCTGTATTAGAAACCTGCTGGGGGGCAGGGGACACTCCTGTGCTGTCCCCATCCTGTGCCCTACCTCAGGGGTAGTCCCTGAGGCTGCCCAGTCCCTATGGCACAGGGTAGCTCGTTGCCAGCCTGCCTGGCGCGTCCTAGTTGTGTTTCTCAGAACCCCTCTGTGTTTTCAGCTGATTTGCTTTGACATCAGCAGCCGGCAAGAAGTTCTCTGTGTCGGGGTGTGTGGGAGTGCTATGTGACACCTTAATCATGCTAAACAGGAACACACATTCAGATTTCCTCGGCATTTCAAAGAAATGTGATTTCCTTTGTGCTGCAAAGAAAGAGTTGACTTGATTGCGACTCTCTGTGGAGATCAGCTCTGGTGCCTGTGAATTAGGGTGCCAGGATCTCATTCTGGGAAAAACAGGGAGATTAAACACACCAGGCTTTTGAGCTGCAGCTATCAGGGTTAAGTTTTTTGCTCGTAACTGGGGTTCATTTTGAGGAGACCTGTTTAATTTAATTGGCCAATGTATCACGAAATCAGATTTTGTTCCAAAAATTAAAATTTGTACCCAAAGTATCATATCATACTGAAATACATATACTGAAATATCATACTGAATCCCAGCTTTGGAAACAGTTATTAGTCGCTTAGCACAGGCATGGGAAACTAATGCAAAGTCCAAATGAGTGATTCATTTTTTAACTTATTTCTCCTCCCCATATGGGTGACAAATATTTAAAATCTCAGTGAAAACTCAACTAGGGATGAATACAAATGAGTACAGATATAAGTGAGCATTTGCTGACCCAGATGAAATGAAATAATGGCAGGGAGGAATCATGAGACACCTGCTAGCACAGGGCCCAGTGAAGAGTGACGGTGACGCAGGGTGGGATTTTATAGCTGGTGTTATTTGTGATATGTGGCAAGGCCCTTGGGAAAGCTGGATTTGCTGCTGTGTTCATCCTGCTGACAGCCTCACTTGCTCAGCTTTACTCGTCCGGACGCACAGGACTGCTTGGATGCTCAACATGAAAATACTTTTCATTTTTTGTGTTTTAAGAGATAACCTAAAAAAAAAGTATATTTGGTAAATTGCCACTCATGATAAAAAGCAAAACTCCTGTTGGATCCGAAAAATGAATTTGAATGATTATGCTCAGTTTAGCAAAGCACCATGCTCCTGCTGGATATGTTCCCAAAGCATGGGACTGAAATGGGGTACTGCCCAGGAGCCCTGTCAGGGCCACTGAGGTTTGCCATGGCATTCACCAGACATGTGATAATTGCTGCTGCCCAACAGTTTCAGTTTTCAGCACCAAATTAACTGTTGCCTAACCCTGTTCACATAGCGTGCAAAAAAAGTAGGTCACTCAAGATAGCAGGTATTGCTGGGCTTGGAAATCCACTTCTGCACGTTCACAGTTCAGCAGCTGCTCTAGAGGAGGGATCACATCCGTTGTCACCAGGCTCCTGCCCTAGCTGCTGCCTCAAAAGAGCAGTGACGTGCATTCCTCTCCCCAGTGTAAGGTGAGGGTGCTTTGCCTTTCCCAGGTGGGCTGCTCCGAGACAGGGGATGTCCCCTTCCATCTTCAGTGGCAATGATCTTCCTGTTTTAATGAGGAGTTAATGGTAATCTCACCTTGCTCTCTGAATCCAGATCTGGATTTCCAGTCTCAGACTGGGAAATGACATCTCTGCTAAAGGGGAAGCTGGAAGGAGGATCAATTTCTCTTCCCATGCCTTGATCTCCTGTTCCTCTGTGATGTTGCAAAAGCCAGGCGCTGCCTAGGAGCAGGATAAGTCCTTCTCCCTGGGGCTGCCAAGGGCTGCACAATGGTGTCCAGGGACAGCAGGGTAGTCCCTGTGGAGGTGGCCCAGGAGCTGACTGCTGGTGGAGCAGCACTGCCCTGGAAAGCAGGACAGTACAGACAAGCAGAAGCAGGGTGGGCTTGTCCTGTGAGCCTCTAAAGAGGAGTTCAGCATTGGGTTGACAATATTGGATGTTTGTCCACGTCGAGCTGCTCTTTCCCGTGATGCTCAGGCATTCTCCTCTGGGGGATTAAGGCAGTTTGCATGATCAGTTCTTGGCACCCAACCCCTAATATTTTGTGATCTGAATCCTGCCTGCTGGGCTGGGGTTACCTGCTCTGGTCACCCGCAGGAAAGCAGACCCAGGCAGAACCTTTCTGCAGCTCCCTCACTGCATTGCCACACAGTCCCACACCCAAATGGGTTTCTCTCACCTTGTGCTCTTGCTGTATTTAAGTCTCCACATTTTGTGCCTGGCTGTTGGCCTGGATGGCTGGAGGCAGACCTGTGGTAGCACCTTTTGGGGCAATTGCAAACAGCAAAGGGTTCTTAGTCCCTCAGCTAAAACACATCCACTTGCATCGTGGTACGGGTTGGAAGGCAGCCAGTGCTCCTTCTCCCTGACTGGAGCAAGGGGCTCTCCCTCATCCATTTGTCAAACCAATGTCATTTTAGAGCTGGGGTTAAGCGGTCACACAGAATTACCTGTGCAAAAATACAGTGCAGGGAATGTTAGCTAAGCTTCACTTAGATCACTGCCAATGTGTTATTTTGGGACACATTCATACTGTGCAGTCCTTATTCAGATGAAACTGCAATTGACGTATTTTTTTCCATAATGTTGCTTTTATATGAAATCATATCTATACATCTTGTACAAATCAAACTAATAATAAGCATTTCCATGTCAGACTCTACTTATGGATTAATTTTGGAATTTAGTTTATAGACATGATTTGACTTCAGTGGGATTTATGTCCCTAAAAGGACTGCAGCAACAGGGGACAAATGCTAGAAAGTGGCTTTTTGTCTATAGTTCAATATATTTGTTTGTGGAACCCTGAACAGTGTTCTAATCTTCCATCTGAAAACTGCCTTGTCACCTCTTGATTTACAGCATTTTCCTTTGCCTTGCCTCTCTACAACTCAGTATTTCTTACAAGGCAGGTATTGTCAAATCTCTTTCTTGAAACATATAATAACCACCTTTTGTATCGAACAGGCGTATAAATTACTCAGCTTATATGACAGAACAGAAAATAAAGAGTTGAGTGTCTGGCAGAGATGCCAAAGAGTGATATTATTATAACCTTACCGTGAAAGATTTGCCAACAGAAAGTTACATATCAGTGAGGTAATCAATGACAATATTCCCTTTATTGCACCAAATACCAGAAAAGATTATTGTAGGATATATTTCCAGACAAATCACAACTCTCTTATCGGGATGTTCAGTAGCCATCCTTGTGCATCACAGATGGGATTCATAGCTTAAATAGACCCCAGGCAATGAAAGACACATGATCACAGGGGTTGCCTGTCAGTGTTACAGATGTATTATTCAGATCTTCTTGGGAATTTTCCCAAGATGTTTGTTTTAGGTGGGAAATAGTGTTCCTGCAAAATTAATATCTCACAGATTTTCAGATCTTCCTTCATGAAAATTACACAAGGAATGGAGCAGCTATTTCAAGGTGGAATGGTCCAGATGAAACCAAATCACAGTGCTTGGCTTGGAGCAGTTTCAAACAACCACCCATCCTTGCCTGAGCTGCCGACAGACGTATGGGATTTATGTTCAGATGCTTTGTCCCTCCAGCTCCTGCAAACAGGCTTGGCTCATCTTCTGGCTGAAGAAAGGCATCCACCCTGGCAGCCAGCAAACACCGTGCCCCTGGGCAAAGAGGTGCAAGGAAGCAGAATGTACCCTTGTAGGAAAAGCTGAAGATTTTGATTGGCAGGGGAATAGATTATAGGGTCAAGAGGCAGAGAAAAGCATCTGTATCAGCCTCTCCACGCCCTGCCTCTCACTCAAACTGCCCGGCCCTCTTAAAGCCTCCGAACCAAGTGGCCTGTGCAAAGGTAATCAGGACAGCCCAACACAGACACGGAACAGAACCCCAAAGCCTTATCTCACCAGCTCCGTCCTCAGTGCCTGACTGTATCCTGAAGGAACCCCATTAGCCAGGGAATGGTGGGAATGGCCAGCCCTCCCCTAAACATCACCTGCAGCACCCGATCAATAACGAGCAGCATTACCGTCAGCGCTTTCTGCTTGATTTATCGGTGCTTGTAAACATCAGCTGACTTTGGATGGAGCCTTAGGATCACCCTGGCTGAAGTGGAAGAAAAAAGAGCTAAAAGCCCTTGGTTGCCGTTTATTCGCGGCTGGGATTTGGTGCACGGCTCCACCTCATGGCATCTGCACGACAGAGCTGTGGTTTGGCCTCTCAGGGTGAGGAATGACAGCGTTTCCTCCGCTGAGTGCCACCAAATCAAACAGGCTTAACTGAGACTCTGGAAATCAGACTCAGGTGCAGCCGAAATTTCAGTGCTGAACTTTCCCTGCTTAAGGCGTGAGAGTTGCACACAGGCTTTGGCTGCTCCGTATCCTTTCCCCTCTCTGCATTAGAGGTGGGTGAGTATCCTGGAATATTTAGGTTGGAAAAGCCCTCTAAGATCCTCAGGTCCAAACATTAGCCCAGCACTGCCAAGCCGCCACTGAACCACGACCCCAAGAGCCACATCTACACGTCTCGTAAATCCCTGCAGGGATGGTGACTCCATCGCAAAAGTTTAAATGTGTTATGACCTCAAGAGCCACTTATTTATCGTCTGATTCTCCGGACACAGGTTCCTCACAGGCTCCGTGGGCTGTCCAGCTCCGATTGCAGGAGTGCCCGTGGTTGCCGAGGCAGGGGCCAGGGTGGCCGGGACACCCGGGGGCCGCTCCCGCGGTGTGCCCGCACGAGGCTCTCGTTCCGCAATCTCTGCTGCCCTCGCATGGCACGTCTAGGAAAGGAAAAGAGCCCGGCTTGGGCAAATCCGGGTTTGAACAGGACATGTGCCATCAGTGACCGCCACTGCGGGCTCGCAGGCAGCTTGGCAAGTGCTGGTGGTCATGACCCTTTCCAGGGTAATAACACTGACAATTGATCGTCGCTGGACTTTGTCACATTTAAAGCCGCATTCAGTAATAAACCTGAGCTTCTCTAGGAACGGTCTTGAAATACAGAGCTAACAAGCCAACCCATCAACCTGTATGTGTCCAGGCAGGGAGTCCTCGTCTGCTCTTTGGTAAATGGTTTTTTTCTTTATAATGTCATTTTGTTCTTCACTAATGCTCTCCATCCAAGGTTATCAGGAAGCTAATCAGCTAGACTTCCCAAGAGCAAATCATTACCAAGGAAAATATTACTCATCCTGAAGACCAAACACAGCCTCGAGCCCTTGAATAGGTATTAAAGAAGGCTGTTCCAATCTGGTAAGAAAAAAAATTTCTTTTGCATTAGGGTCTTCTTACTGCTGTTACTAGTAAGCACTATATTCCATAAAAGCATTGAATTATTGATCTGACTATCAAGAAAGTCTGAATAGAGTCTGCTTCTCAGCTATGAGAAACTCTGGTGCTCTGAGTTTTTCCTACTCAGTACAGTATCTCACATCCATTTCTAGCTATAAATTTGTAGGCCCTTGCTTTCATTTTATTTAAGCTTAATTTTAATACAAGACTGTTCTTACTGTTCACTGCCTGTGGTTAAATCCCATGGTAACATCTGCAGTGTGGTGCACACCTGTGTGCCTGCTCTTGTAGCAGTTACCAAACCCCAAGTAGGCTCGTTGTACAAGGGGACGTAATGTACAGCATGCAGAGGACTAAACGTGCTGTCCCATGGGATGTGTGTCATATGCAAATATGGGTCACATGTGCAAGAGCAGATTTGAGAAGATAAGCTGCTAAACTGGCCTATCTCTGGGAGAATGTCAGGCTGGCAGACCAAAACAGCTGAGCTAATAGCTAAACTGATCTTTAATCCATCTTTGCTGTATACTATCTAGAAAGAGATCACTAGGCACTAAGTAGCCTGTGTGGATGAGGTAAGTGATAAAACCTGAGAAAAATCACTGGGAAACTGGGAATGTCAAAATTTTGAAACATCAAAACTACTGGAATGGCATAGCTGTATCCAGTGCAAGGCAGATGGCTGTCGGGGTGTCTGGAGGTGACTTTGTTGATGCAGTTAGATTTATTTCACTTATGAGGCCCTTTTGAAAGAGAAAGGTAGAAAAGAGCCAGTGGGTTTGCAGCATGAAGAGAGGCACTTAGGAGCCAAGCCAGACACTTGTCTGATTCTGCTGAGCAATGTTTCTTCTAAATGAATCCTGAGCAGAAAGTCTGCTAATACTGGATGTAGGCAGTGAGTGGCATCATGGTATCACAGAAGAAGCAGCAGAGCAACAAACTAAGAGGATTAGACACAGCAGAGGGACAGATAAGAGGCTGAGCAGAGGTAATTCTCAGAATGGGGATCCTACCTGTGTTTAGTGCTCTGTTCATGTGCCCACACATGGTAAGTTTTATACACTACAGTTTATGGAAGTTAGTACCATTGGCCAGTGAATCTTGTGTTGCTCCTTCATCTCTGCCCTGCAGCTCCCAGGGATAAGGCAAGCAGGCATCTCTCCTCTCTCCCTGTGGACTGATGTGCTTTCTGCATGGCTTGTAGAAAAGCACTGCACAAGCAACAGCTCTTGGTGACTGAAACACCTGGTACGTTTGGACTCACTGAACCATCACTGGTTTATCATTAAAAGGGAGGTTGGCATAAATGGTCCTAGAAGAACGCACACAAATCCTGGTATGAGTAACAAGGCAAGTGCCACAGTAGCATGGATGATATTTTAACATCCCGGGAAAGGAGAATTTTAGGAATCTGAGTCATGCAAAGATGCTCGCTGGTGTTTCTGGGTCACTGGCTTGGAACCACAGCAGCCAGGGGCTCCTCGAAGGTTTGCTGAGGGCTTCCGGCAGGAGGAGTGGAACTGCAACTGGAGCAGGTTTCCTGGCTGAGGCTCACAGTCCACACACCATAGCCTTCCAGGTTGAGGAAATGTAGTAGAAGAGACATATAAATGTGATGTGACATATATGAATAGGAATATTACCTTGGCAGTCTCCTTCTGTGTTATATTCTCAGTGGCAGCTCCTATAAATCATCAGCTGTTATATTATCTGTAAGTACAGGATAGGGCCAGTATCGTTTTAAAATTCAATTTATCATGCTAATTCCAAACCTCAGTGCTGTAATACTGACTTTCTTTTTATTAGATAATCCTTTGCCTTTGGGAAAGGGGTATAGAGGATGTTAAATTTGCCATCAACAAATGATGCTTTAAAATATATTTCTTTTTTGTCAACATGACTGTATCATATGGTAGCTGAAAAACTAGAGGTATAAATAAATATGGTTGGCATATTGGCCTCAGAATAACAAATTTTTTATTTTCAGTGTTACACTCATGCAGATTTAGTTTCTAAGTACAGTGAGATAACTTTTGATAGCACAGGTTCCATCTGTAGTAAAACAATAGTAATGCTAGTTGTAGTGATAATGCTGCATTAGTGGTGGAGCCTTGTTGATAAATAGTGTACCGCAAATACTGCACTCAAATACTGCATCACAAACACTGCCTGCTGTACTCCTGAACCAAGGTCTCAGCAAAGGGAAGTATCCTTCTCTCCATTTTGCAGTTGGGGAAACTGAGGCACAGAGTGACTTGCCCAAAGTCCCCAAGGAGCAGTTGCAGGGCTGGGGAGAGCAGAGTGCAGCTGTGGCTTCAATCCCAGCAGGAAGTGTGTCCCGCCATGCGAATCCCATGCTGTGCAGACCAGCTGCTCCCATGTAGGGACTCTGGTGAGGGACTGGGGAGCTCCCATTGCAATGAGATGTTCTGATCCCTTGAAAAGGCTCAGTCTTTCCGAGTGCTGCTGCTCTCTCGGGATGCCTGTGCAGTGCTTTCTGCAGAAAGTTGTCCCTGTCCCCTTTGCGACACCAACCTCCACCATATTTGCCGTCCAAACAATTTGAGGGCAAATGCGGAAGGAAAAGGAACAGCCAGCTGCTTTCCATTCAGTTCATGGGTTTCTCCTGGATACTTTGCAAGAGTTTTGTTTAGCCCAACTCTGGCTTCCACCAGCAGTGATGTGAACAAGCAAAGGAGCCACGACAGCTCTCGTGTGAGTGCAAGTGGCCCGACCGTGGTCACACAACAGCAGCAGCTCAGGTGGTGGGGTTTGAGATGTGACCTGGTGCTACAAAACCACAGCACAGCCTCAGTGGTGTCCTTTGGCTTATTCTTCTGCATTTTGTTCTCAAGGGTCTGCAACAAGCCCTACAGAAGCAAAGAGAGTCTGTTTTCCGTGTTTGAGATTTTAGGGTATTTTTTTGAACAAATTGTTGCAAATCAGCTGCTAAAAATGTGTCTGTCATTTTTTTAAAAAGGCATTTCCTGTAAAATCAGCAGGGATTGTCACCCTGCCTGGGCTCTCTTCTCCTCTGCAGGAACCCAGCAGTTTGGTACAAGAAATATGGCTATTTCTTCCTTGTTTTTTCTCAACTGAAACATATCCAGAAAGACTGCTGGTCTCCTCTCAGAGGGAAGACTAATTTAAAAACATCTTTATTATGCTGGTAGCACCAGCCTATCCCTCAAACATTCATCTTTTCTTTTAACAATAAAAATGAAAAGGAGGTAGGGTTGAACCAGTGTGGTGCAGGGGGCTCCATGAACACTGAGGAGCACCTGCAGCTTTTTTTCTCTTCAGCTGTTCCAAATTTTTATGCAGACCCTGATTTTTTATAGAGTGATTAAAAACCATTTTTGAACAAGCCTGGGAAGGCAGCAAGTTTGTTCTCAGCACACATAAATAAACCCATGATGTCTGAAGGTCTAAAAAATATCTGTAAAACATATGTCAGCAAGAAATAGCATTTCCAAGGCAGCTCTGCTCTCAAATTTGATGCTTGAATATTTCAACAGAAATTATTAGTGTGGATTTTTTTTTTATCATCATGGAGGTTTTCAAAAACCTTGGTGATTCTTTCCCTGTTTGCAAAATGCTTTTTTTTTTTGTAGTGAATCATTGACAAATTTCTTCCTCTATTTTCTTTTTTTTTCTTTGTCATATCAACTGAGATATATCTTAAAGTATTTTAAGTTGTTCGTAGGTGTCTTGGCACAACAGATTTTTCCTTTTCTCTTTGTCATCACAGGAATCAGTCGTTTGCTGGCTGGTTGGATTTTTCATTAACGAGTTTCAAAACACACAGTGCTTTGCTTAATTACAGAGTCTCTATTTTCAGCTCCCTCATCAGAAGGTAGATGTAACTGTGTAACGTGCAGATTGAATTCCAGGTATTTCAGCCAACTCTGCTGTTCAAGGACTACTCTTGTGAGCTTCTGAGTGGTTCTGTTGCATTAATTTTCCATGCCCATTTACAGCAATAAAGATTGTTATCAGCTTGTTTACTGCTAATAAGTAATGACCATGAAAGGCCAAATTAAAAACAGTTTTGTAACTTATAGAGACATACCTCCAGCTGATCCTCTTTTTTCCATTGCTTCCAATATTTACAGTGTTAGTTTTGGATTTGTGTTTTCAGATTTCTTTCTTATCTACGTGGGCTGAGCTGGGGCAGAGACAGCAAGAGGCAGGTGAGGGCAGCAGAAGCAGGGACTGCCTTTTTCCACTGTAAGTGCTGGATGAAGATGTGTGTGAAACTTCAGCTTGAAACCAATTATACCTCAGCTCTTCACCTGTGCGAATAGAGTTAATAATCTCTCATTGTCTTCCTGTCCTCCTCCTGCTATTATCTGTGCTGCAATCCAAAGGAGCACTGGTTTTACCTATTTAGCATTTCTGTAATAACTGCAGCCACAGATGCAAAGTACTCCACTTAAAGTGACAATCTTCAGAGTGAAACATGATGTTAATACCTCAGTTAGCTGTAGGTGAACTCAGACTTTGCATTTTTTAGCCAAAAAAATGTTTTCTTGTATGCTTTTGCTCTCTGAGAGAACCACAAAACAAAAATGCCTGTCTTTTAAATTCTCAGCCCCACACTTCCTGAGTGACCCAGTATGAACCACTGCTGCTCTGCACACATTATTTCCTCTCTTTGAAAAAAATAAAAATGAAAAAAATTAGCCACAGTCTGGCAATAGCTTGCTTTTCCATTGACCTTATCTCTCATCTTCTGGGGGTAGCAAGCTGCTCTTCACAAGAAGGGAGCTAAAAGCAGAGCAGGGCAGAGGCAGATGCGGGGTTGGAGACATCTCCTCCAGCCCTGTATTTTCTGATTCTTTTGACTGATCTCCTCCCTAATACCAAAGCACCTCACTGGTGTCCACTGTAGTAGAAGGCTGGAAACATTTTGTTTTATTCTTTCTGCAGCATCAAGGACGTTCTTCTGCTGCCTTTTTTGTTTGGCAATTTTCTTAGCAAAATCTCTCCTTGCTGCAGCACTGCTGCTATTGCACTGCCTGCTGCTAGAGCCTGGCTGTTGTCACACTGCAGAAATCATCAAAAAGCAACTTTAGCTCTTGTCTTTGCTGTGTAACTGAGGCTTTCCTGCCACAGCAGTAGCCAAGGTCTCCTCAGCCCACTGAAGATGTCTGTCATCAAGTCAGTAGCTCTGTGTGTTCCCTCCATCTGTGCTGCCAGACCAGGGGAAAGCTGCTGACTGGCACTTACTAGGAGCAGGAGTTTCTCACTTTTCCTTAGAGGTCCTGCAAGGAACCTCTTCTCCAGTTATATTTCTGCATGATTTTTTATTTTTAGTTTTCTATGTTTTCTTTTTGGTCAAATTGTGTCATGTTTTGTTTTGTTTTCATAAAATATCTCAAAACACGAACTCTGTTTTGCCGTATTCAAGCTCTGTTTTGATATAAATATTTGTATTGCATTTCAATCTGTTAAAATTATATTTATTTCTTAATAGATTTATCTACAGATCTAATTATAAATTCTGATTATTATTTGCATATAAATCAATTGAAAACCAGTATTATTCAGCTTCAACATATTCACTATTTTTAAAATAAAAAAAGTAAATGAGTGCCAATTATCAGTTGTTAACCAAGTGAACCTTCTCTTAATCTTAATACCCTCTGGGGTAACAAAGCAGGAGTTCTATTCTGGTCCTACTTTTAAATCCTTGGTTCCATGCTTAAGCCATTTTTTCCTGACAGCACGTGGCCGAACACAAGCTGAATATTTGCATATAAATTATAAATGCATATCTCAAAAGAGACGTGAGTTTTTTCAATTCTCAGGGTTTTGATTTCTTTTTTTCCTAAGGACTAAAGATATTTGACATTTTCCTAAAAGCTCAATGAGCAGAGTCCCTGAGACTCTTAGCGTTTGTCAAAAAAGTAAATTATAAACCCCTCGGATGCGGAAAAAACTTTAAAACAGGAAGAAAGGGCATCCCAAAGGTTTAGAAACCAGAAAGCAAAGAATTCAAAATTTGCCTAAGACAACCAAAAACTTACAATTGTTGGTTGGTCTCAGGTGGGGGCATTATTAACACATTGCCATGTTACTGATCTGTGATGCAAGTGAGTCAGGGTGAAAAGGGCTCAGCCCATGCGGGCGCTAGAAGGGGAGAGAGCCCTGCTGGCTGGAAGGGACATATTTCAGAGTTAGTGTTCCACTTTCTTTCTTAGGACTTTTTTTTTTTTTATTTTTTCCCTGCTAGCAGCAGCCATAACAAAATCTGTCCTTGCGAAGAAGTGAGTGTCATCGAAGGTGACAACTTTCTTTTCTTTTACATTTTAAATTAGCTAGAAGGCCCAGGCTGTTGAAAACTTGATTAGAGATTTTGTATTCTTAAGGGGTCTTAACAGTGTGCTTTTACCCAGGTGGAATCAGAGTACAAAGAGGAAGAAACCTCCGTTTGACACTGCCTCACTAATCTCAGCAGTGTATCACTCATTATTCTGCACTGGATTTAAGGTAAGCTCTGTATTGCTGCCTTTGAGGCTCAGCAGGGCAGTTATCCTTTGCAAAAATGGGGTTAAATAATTCCCCATGTGTGGCAAAAAGGTTCTGGGGAGAACACAGTTGGGTTTAAATTACTTGGCAGAGCCTTCTGTGTTCCAGCCTTTGTCTTCTCTCCTGTAAAATATTCTGTAGCTTAGCTCCAGGATAAAAGGAGTTTCTTAATCATAAAAGAATATTAAAAAGCTTTTTTTTTTTGAAAGAGGGGGTGGTATTTGAAAATTACCAGTCTGAGAAGAAAAGAGGAAACAATTTGTGTGTGTGTGACATTTTTATAATCATTACAAGCACACACAAGTCCTGGATGCTCAGCTGAAGTTAACCATGCTATTTTTAATTGGAGATCAGGCCAAATAAGCACTTGCAAATTCACATTGCTAAATTCTTTATTCCAGACATTGTCTCCTATTAAGTAAGGAGCATGTTAGAAATTTTCCATGGAAAGAAACTTGGTTTTTTGTTGTTGTTGTTTTTTTTTTTTTTTCTCTGCAGAGTTCAATTTTTCTGTTTCTTTTAAAAACATCTCATAGAGTCTCTAAGTTCAGATTTGTATTCAAATGTTAGTGATTGAGAGGTGTTGGTAGCTGGTGTTTACAACATATTGTGAAGTTTCTGAATTTTGCATAAATATAATCTGTTTGGAGAGGTGAGAGGAATTTTTTTTTAATATGATAAGTGAAATAATAGGATTCTACCTACATTCATATTTATACACACACACATGTATGTGAGATCAGCAACCATATGGAGCTATCTGCCTGAATTTCTGAGAAATGGTCCTTTGCTCTTCTAAACCGAGGCTCTTCTGAAGCTACAAAGGTAAATTTGCTCCCCAGCACACTCACAAGTCTCTTAGTACAGATTATGGTTGTAGATCAGCCCATACCAGCTCCTACCTCGATCTGTTGGCACACGGGATCTCTAACACTGCATGTTGAAAAGATGCTTATCCACCAAAAGTAGAACAGAAGGTTTTGACCCTTTAACGTGACTCACTCAGTTATGACTCCAGTGCAGAAAGATAACAGCAGTTGCAGTAAGGATTTGCATTCTATACAAATACGCTGATCCTGGAGATAGAACCAGATGGATGCTTTTCCAAGGCACACGCATCTGGAAGGCATATCCTTGAAGAGTATCTCTCATTCTAGCCCTACTCAGAAATTATCCCTCAAGTCTATCATTAATTTTTCAATCATATTTTGATTTTAGTGCGATTTTGACATGTGTTTTTACATGAGTGCATGCTTATCTGCATTAGGACCATCGTGCTCTCACCATCCCCAGAGAATTCTTGTGCTTTGATTAACAAGAGGGCTTTTCTAAACTTTTCTGATGTAGCATGTGTCAGATTAAAGCTGATCTATGCATGAGTGAGCACAGATGCAAGGAACTTCTCCTCCCTTCCTGTGTGCCCTGAGGGAAGGCCTTGCACAATAATAGATCCCTGCAGTCAGCCATGTAGAAAGTAGAGAAAGACCTGGGCTATCTCTGTTTTATGATCGCAGAAAAGCTTCCACCAGCAGTAGCAAAATCAACGTTAAGAAGAATTCAGCAGAATGGGAGGAAAAAGGCAAACGACCGTGGATAGAAGCCTCGGTGTGTGTTCTTCTCACACTGTGAGGCCCCCCCTGGCTCCCTGGGACGAGCTCAGAGCAGTGGCTGAAGGCTGGAGTTCAGCCCTGCTCATTGTGCCCAGCCTGCCTGAAGATCCCTTTCCTGAACCTCTCCAGGCTTTCAGGGATAATGAGTGAGAGAGGGAGGCTAAAGCAGATGGTAACAGAGCCTTTTCTCTCCTCAACTCACCCGTGGTGCTACTCTGTAGTGAGAAAGAAATGAAAGGCTGAAAGTTACCTGGGGGGGGAGAGCTGAACTGTTTCTTGCTGAGTTACAACTCACTTCATTTGAAACTATTGTCAAATGCTGTTTTTTC
This sequence comes from Dicrurus megarhynchus, assembly GCA_013399195.1. NCBI lineage: Eukaryota > Metazoa > Chordata > Aves > Passeriformes > Dicruridae > Dicrurus > Dicrurus megarhynchus. Next base: position 1,923,795 of record VXAD01008061.1, read on the forward strand.
CCAGTCCTTCCCACTCAAATTCACATTATTTTTATGAAAGATTTTAATGTAATTGGCTTAAAAAGCACAGGAGAAAATTTCCTCTGGCTCCCTGCAGAGCCTTCTGCAGTTTTCCTTTTCTGCTGAGGCCTTGTAACATTGGTATCAGCTCACTGTTGATAGAAATGGTAATGAGCTGCTGGCATTTTATCACTGTGGATGTAGTGACTGTAATATTTAACTCTTCATCTGAAGGGGGGATTGCAAGCCCTTTAAACATAGTGGTGTTTTCTGTAGCCAAAGCTGGCTCAAGATGCTGAGTAAATAACTCATAAATGTGAGTACAAAAAAACGCACTTTGACACTTATTTCAAATATTTTCACATGTAATTTTTAAAAGGTTTTTATGGAGCATCCCAAACCACACAGCAGAGTTTTCACTCGACTGAAACTTTTGAAAACACAATTCTGATGAGTGAAAAGGTTTCTTCTGGCACAGAGAGCTTTGCTGTGAGGAAATGCCGTTCCAAAGTCAGGACATTAGGATAGAACCTGGAAGCCATGTTCTGCTCAAGGTGCTGAGATCTCACTGCTGTGAGATCTTTGGCAAACCTCTTCACTCTCTGGGCCTGATGCCTTTGGAAATGTGATATAATAATTTTCATTATTTTTTAAAAATTGTTTTGACATCTACAAATGCAAATTGTTACAGAAATTGTAAGGGACAGCACTGTATTTTGTGTATGAGGCCAGTGGGCAGTAACTCCTCAGAAGATTTTTTAAATGCAGATCTTGCAAATAACAAGAGACAGGGTGACTGAACTGAGGAGTAGCTCAACATTTGAGGACTCAGACGAACATTTCAGCAGGCAGCAGGCCAGCCACTTAGAAGCACAACCTCCCTTCCTTCATGTCACCTTTTCCGCTAGTGACCTTAGTAGTTCACTTTAAGTCAATATTTACTTTAAATATTATGATTAAGTGACAGTAATTTACCAAGATTAAAATGCAATGCTGGTAAGAATGGAGCCAAGTACCCACTAGAACACTTTCTACAAGAGATTCTCTTCAAGGAGCCTGAGCTCTCTTATGCTGAGATTTACTGTGGGTGTTGGACCTGTCGCACTGTGTGATGGTGTTGAAGGTGGGTCCCCTGTAAAATTCCCCTTGAATTGTGCTGCTACAGCTGGACTTTGTTCTCAAAGATCAGCTTCGTGCTACAAAGGCCCTTTGAGACACTAAAGAGGATCACCAGCACCTGATCAAGGCTCCCCAGAGAAGCCGAAGCTACTGCCATGTGTGGCACAGGACTGCTCTGCCAGTGACAACAATCCCTGGGAGGGACATCCTTCCCCTCTTCCCTCCAGGCTGCAGCAGTTGTTGCCACCTCAGCTCTGAGGTAGTATGTGAGTTCTCTTGACATGTTTAAAACCAGCTTGAGTCCTGTAGATGAAAAGTTCATAAAGGCAAAGCTTGAAAATAAAGTTTTCTTTATGAAACCTCTGGTTAATAAGTTTTGCAGCTCTAACCAGGAAATCTAGCTGAGCTACCATCCTGCTAAGGAGTGCAGATACTGTGGTGGTTAGTAAATCCTTTGGCTAAAAAATGTCTGTGGCAGTCTCTTAAATATTTATTCCTCCTGCTTAATGACTCTTTTAACATTTCTTAAAATTGATGGAATAAAGCTTTTCAACTTCTGTCTTCCACACAAAACCTGTATTTTCTTTCTAGCTCCTGTGAGGAAGTGGCACCAATTTTGTGACCATTATTTATTATATCCACCATATAATAACTATATGGCTGCCTAGCCAGTCCTGTGGGTCTCTTTCGAACCTTGCTTTATTCTTCAGGGGAAGCAATCAATGCTTCATTACCGAATACAAGACAAGGTTGAACTTTTCAGTGCTGTAATTAAGAAAGTGTCAGTGTGAACACTATAAATTCCCTTTCTGAGGGATTTATGACCAAAATGTAAAACTATACTCTCAGCTGAAAAACTTGCTTTTCAGATCTTATAGTATAAATTGTGATTTTTTTTAACAATTCAAGAGGTCTTTTAAAATTATAGGAAGAAAATTTAACAGAAAAGAAAAAGAATAAAGGAAGGAAGATTTTATTCTAGTGGTTAACCTTCTCCTTTTTAAACACACAGGCTTTGCTGGGGCAGATTCTTCAGCTTGGAGAACTAATTTTTCCACACCTCTCATCAGCATAGATCTACAGGCTTTTTTTGCTACTAAAAAAGGACTGAAGATATCACATGATAGTTTTCTGTGACTATGAGATCCATACTCCTTACAGGAAATTCTGTTTTCTGCCTGGAAGTTCTCACTTTTGAATTTTGGATGTTGGATGGCAGAGCTGCTGATTCTGATAAATCTGTTGTGATTGTGAGGATGTTTGAATACTCTTATTTCTGGTCTAGTGAATGTGCTGAATAACAGCTGGTGTTTCTAAGAGTTACTCTTCTGTAAGTTTGGTTTTAAGGATTGCTTACTCCATCTGAGATTTTGTTACATCCAGGAATTTGCAGGATTCAATGTTATGATCCCCACTGCAGCAATGATTTTCTCCGACATACATATTTTCTCTGGCTATATAATGAGTCTTCAGCTTTAAGAAGCCAGGTAAGTCTAAGGTCATGCAAGAAATGTTGGGAATTGGTAGGTTTTATTTGTCCTTCCAAACACCACTGAGGCACAACCACAAATATGTCCAGACCAAAGGTTTTCTTTGCAGCAGTGTTTAACTACTCGGAATACCATAAAGATGAGCAACTCTGTGCCTGTGTGGCTTCTGGGTTGTTCAAGGGTGGTTCCTGTGCTGAAGCTGTGCCATATGACTGGTGAGGAGACTGCTGGTACCTGGCCAAGTGAAGCAGAACCAGGAGGGGCTGCTGGAGATGACTTCTGGATTTGAGAGCTTTAAATGAATACTGTCACCTCCTGCTTGTAAAATGCTCAGGATCATCTGCACCCTTTGGCTCTCCGTGGTGTGAATGGGTGTTCGGGTACTAGCTTCTGCAGCTGAGGAAATTGGCTGCTTGGCTCTTCCTTTTTGCCACTGTTAATATAATTTCAAAGGCAGCTTCAACATGAAACATTGAAGACTTAAAGATGAAGAGCTAAAAATAATGTGTGGGAGAGACACTGTGGTGTGATTAATACATATTCTCCTATTCTCGTTCATTTACTACCATGGCTCCTGTAAGATGTGAGTTTGTAACTGAGTTACCTGTTATAAAGAGAGAAACTTTTCCCAGGTTAGACATCGGGAAAAATGTGAGAAGTCTTCACAAAATAGCAAACCATGATAACCATGATAAGATTGCAATGATCATCTTTTTGTTTTGCATTTAAAATGAACCACACCTTTCCTAGGTATTGGGTTTCAGGCTTTTCTTCCTTTTGTGGTGGTATATTTTGAATGTGTTCTTCAGTTCTGTTCAGGTAAGTCATACTTACTTGAAACCCTTTAGTACTTTTGACCATGATAAAGGCTTGTTAGTTTGTTTTTGGGAAGAGTTTCCCAAATTGCTCCTACAGAAGAGCTGGATACAATTGACGTTTTCTTCTCCTTCTGTGTAGCTAGGTAATATTGCTGGTGGCGTTTGGTGCAGAACCCCATCGCAGGTATCATTTTGTTTCAGTAGTTTCTGCACGTATAGGGTGAAAGTATCAAGTTAATGTTTGACTACTGTTAAACTACTGTTTATAATGCTGACTGAAATTATGGAAAACTGTTTTTCCACTCAATAGACTAGACCGGTCTGTTAAAAGACCTTGGCTTTTCACTCCCTTGTGCCAGCCCCCAGTGTTGGAAGGAGGGGAGATAAGAAATATCTCCATGAGGTTTAACATCAGTGTTTGGGAACTAGCATTTGGAATATAGGACCTGCCACTGTAATATGACACGGCCCTTGCAGAAATGGCCAAGAGCTTCCCCGCAAATGCTGTAGCATCCCTAGCTTTGGTTTCTAGGCATTTGTTTTGGTGTCTGCTGAACTGGCATGGCTTGTTCCCTGTGATGACCTTGTCATCCTGCCTATGGGTGTAGGAATTTTCCCCAGCTCTGCTGAACTGGCATGGCTTGTTCCCTGTGATGACCTTGTCATCCTGCCTATGGGTGTAGGAATTTTCCCCAGCTCTGCTGAACTGGCATGGCTTGTTCCCTGTGATGACCTTGTCATCCTGCCTATGGGTGTAGGAATTTTCCCCAGCTTTGTCAAATTGGTCTGGGGCAAGACTAATACCTCAAGTTGAATGTACCAGGGCTTGACCTGCAAGCAGGACGTCATGTCCTACTACTACTCTTCTGTATCCCAATCTGGGAAATACTTTTAGCATTGCCACTCCTAAACCGAGGTGCGATACGATTGTAGCGGATCACTTGGAGCCAGTTTTAACTTGACAAGGTAACTCCAGCGACGGTAACGTTGTAGAGCCTTTTCCTAAGGCTCAATCACCCTCCTCAGACGAGCAAAACATCAACTCCGAGCGGCGGGACAGCCCGCCCTGGCAGAGAGGACACCGCGCCTCAGGGGGCGGCTGTGGGGACGGGGCCCCGCGGCGACAGCGGCAGCCGGGAGCTCGCCTCGACAGCAGCGCCGGGGGAGGCGGAGGGACGGGGCGAGGAATCCCGAGGAGTCCCGGCCCCGCTTCGGCGCTGACTGGGGCGCGGGAGGGCAGGGCCGGTGCCCCGGGCTGAGGGGAGCCCGTGCCCTGGGCGCCCGGGCTGGCCGCGGGGTCAGGTGGCGCCGCCCCTTCCCGCTGACGGCAGAAGCGGAGC